>JAMJFZ010001390.1:0-415000 GCA_026225945.1 Cricetomys ansorgei
AAAGAAAAGAAAAAGAAGAAAAAACGCGAAGAGAGCTTTCAGAATCTACCTCTCAAGTATTCACAAAGTCCTGGGTTTGATTCTGAACACTCAACCACTTAAAGGAAACCAAAGGTTATAAAAGGGCCTGTGCATATAGGCCAGCAATTCTCATGCTGAGGGGCTCAAGCCAGTTGGGGCTTGAAGGACTGTGTCCCAGGTTTCGATTAAGAACTGCTGCATGTCAGACATTTGCAATACGTTTGATAGAAGTAGCTTTGCAAAACAACACTTACAAGTTAGCAACAGAATAATTTCATTGTTGGGGTTCTCACAACACGAGGAACTCTCTGAAAAGTGTGGTAATCTGAGGAATGTTGAGAATGACTGTGTAGAAGTAAGTCACACCTGAGTGAATCAGGCTCGACAGCTGACCATGATCAGACCTCAGTGATCGTGGAGAGTTCGTATAGTGTGGGTCCATAATCAAAGATTTAGGGTCACTTCGGGCTTGTAAACAGCCACATTGGCAATTATTCTTTATGACCCCTCTTTTCATGATCAGATGTCAATGTTCATTCCACCTCAATTCTGATCCCCACAGAATGTCGTGTTCCTTTCTGACTTTGTCCGGTAACTCTGCAAACGCCATGTATTGTTCCCTCCATGGAATACACTATTTCAGGCAAACCTACTGTGCTTCCCCGAGACTCAGAATTGCGAATGGTTTTAAAAGCATCTCCAGTCCCCTCTGAAACTATCGTTCAGCATCCACACAGGCTTGAGACAGATGCAGTAATTATCAAGGGTGAAATTCCGCCACCGTGTGGCTGTGGATGGCCACTGGGGAGCAGGCAACCTCAATGGAGTTTCCTTCATGGTTGTCCTCTGAACCCCTCTGCCCCAGCCATGAGCAAAATTGCTCATGGCTGGGTCAGAAAGGATCAGAGATTCGTTCATGGACCTTTCTGCACACGTGTTGAGCCACTTCACGCTGCCCTGACAAACTCTCTTCTTCTGACCAAGTTCAATCGCACTCACCAGTGTTTCCTGATCCTCCTGCTGAGTCCCATGGTCCTCTTCCTAAAATTCCATGAACCCATTCCTGTTCTTTGTATGGTACTTCCTGTTTACAATAACTTCTGTCTGATTCTACTCTTTGCGTTTTCCCAGAGGGCAAGGTCAAGGTGCCCTCCACCATTACGGGTCAATATCAGATGCTTAACTTACAGAAGCTGGTCTCCAGGGGTCACCAGAGTGGATGTTGGAACTTCTGGAATGGTAGCCACATAGAGCAGCTATCATCTACATGCTGAGTACTCATTACAGGCCCCTGCAAGGTCACTCAGGCACCATAAACATTTGGAGGTTGTCTTGCTGAAAATATTTCTCCCATTGGATGCCAGTCATCTCCATCTTCTGATTCCATCATTGTATGTAAGAAGGTCTGCCATGCTTGGGGACACAGCCTGTCACCGGAAGACAACGGTGACTGAGGCAAAAGGGTGAAATGCTTGCGCATAAAATTAGCAATGATCTTAACACACAAATTTAAAATGTAAAAGGAGAAAAGAAAGAAAGAAAAGAAAAGAAAAGAAAAGAAAAGAAAAGAAAAGAAAAGAAAAGAAAAGAAAGAAAAGAAAAGAAAAGTAAAGAAAAGAAAAGAAATGAAAAAAAAAAACGCGAAGAGAGCTTTCAGAATCTACCTCTACAGTATTCACAAAGTCTTGGGTTTGATTCTGAACAACAACCACTTAAAAGTACCCGACGTTTCCAACAGGGCCTGTACATATAGGCCAGCAATTCTCATGCACAGGGGCTCATGCAATTTGGGGCTTGAAGGAATCTCTCCTAGGCTTCGAATAAGAATTCCTGCTTATCAGATATTGCATTATGTTTGATAGAAGTAGTTTTGCAAAACAACAGTTACAATTAGCAACAGAATAATTTCACTCTTGGGGTTCTCACAACGTGAAAAACTCTCTGAAAAGTGTGGTAGTTTGAGGAATGTTGAGAATGACTGTGTAGAAGTAAGTCACTCCTGAGTGAATCAGGCTCGACACTTGACCTTGATCACACCTCAGTTATCGTGGAGCGTTCGTATAGTGTGGGTCCTGAATCAAAGGTTTTAGGGTCACTTCGGGCTTGTAAACAGCCACATTGGCAATTATTCTTTATGACCCCTTTTTCCATGATCAGATGTCAATGTTCATTCCAACTCAACGCTGATCCCCAAAGAATATGGTGTTCATTTCTAACTTTGTTCTGTAACTCTAGAAACGCCATGCATTGTTCCCTCGATGAAATGCACTATTTCGGGCAAACCTACTGTGCTTCCCAGAGACTAAGTCATGGAATGGTTTGAAAAGCATCTCCAGTCCCCTCTGAAACTAGGGTTCAACATCCACACAGGCTTGAGACAGATTCAGTAACTATCAATGGGATCTTCCGCCACCGTGTGGCTGCGGACGGCCACTGCGGAGGCAGGCAACCTCAATGAAGTTTCCTTCATGGTTGTCCTCTGAACCCTTCTGCCCCAGCCATGAGCAAAATGGCTCATGGCTGGGGCAGAAGGGTTCAGAGAATTCGTTCAAGGACCTTTCTGCACACGTGTTGAGCCACTTCTCCTGCCCTGACAAACTCTTCTTCTGACCAAGTACAATCGCACTCTCACCAGTGTTTCCTGATCCTCCTGCTGAGCCCCATGGTCCTCTTTCTAAAATTCCATGAACCCATTCCTGTTCTTTGTGTGGTACTTCCTGTTTACAATAACTTCTGTCTGATTCTACTCTTTGCGTTTTCCCAGAGGGCAAGGTCAAGGTGCCCTCCACCATTATGGGTCAATATCACATGCTTAACTTACAGAAGCTGGACTCTGCAGGGGTCACCAGAGTGGATGTTGGAACTTCTGGAATGGTAGCCACATAGAGCAGCTGGCATCTACATGCTGAGTACTGAATCCAGGCCCCTGCAAGGTCACCCAGGCACCATAAACACTTGGAGGTTGTCTTGCGGTAAATAATTCTCCCATTGGATGCCAGCACATCTCCGTCTTCTGATTCCATCATTGTATGTAAGAAGGTCTGCCGTGCTTGGGGACACAGCCTGTCACCGAAAGACAAGGGAGACTGAGGCAGAAGGGTGAAATGTTTGTGCATAAAATTAGGAATGATCCTTACACACAAATTTAAAAATGAAAAAAGAAAAAAGAAAGAAAGAAAAGAAAAGAAAAGAAAAGAAAAGAAAAGAAAAGAAAAGAAAAGAAAGAAAAAAAAAGAAAAAAGAAAAACGCGAAGAGAGCTTTCAGAATCTACCTCTACAGTATTCACAAAGTTTGGGTTTGATTCTGAACAACAACCACTTAAAAGTACCCGACGTTTCTAACAGGGCCTGTACATATAGGCCAGCAATTCTCATGCTCAGGGGCTCATGCAATTTGGGGCTTGAAGGAATCTGTCCTAGGCTTCGAATAAGAATTCCTGCTTATCAGATATTGCATTATGTTTGATAGAAGTAGCTTTGCAAAACAACAGTTACAATTAGCAACAGAATAATTTCACTCTTGGGGTTCTCACAACGTGAAAAACTCTCTGAAAAGTGTGGTAGTTTGAGGAATGTTGAGAATGACTGTGTAGAAGTAAGTCACTCCTGAGTGAATCAGGCTCGACACTTGACCATGATCAGACCTCAGTGATCGTGGAGAGTTTGTATAGTGTGGGTCCTGAATCAAAGGTTTTAGGGTCACTTCGGGCTTCTATACAGCCACATTGGCAATTATTCTTTATGACCCCTCTTTCCGTGATCAGATGTCAATGTTCATTCCAACTCAACGCTGATCCCCAAAGAATGTGGTGTTCCTTTCTAACTTTGTCCTGTAACTTTAGAAACGCCATGCATTGTTCCCTCCATGGATTGCACTATTTCGGGCAAACCTACTGTGCTTCCCCGAGACTCAGTCATGCGAATGGTTTTAAAAGCATCTCCAGTCCCCTCTGAAACTAGGGTTCAGCATCCACACAAGCTTGAGACAGATGAGTAACTATCAAGGGGGAACTTCCGCCACCGTGTGGCTGCGGACGGCCACTGAAGAGGCTGGCAACCTCAATGGAGTTTCCTTCATGGTTGTCCTCTGAACCCATCTGCCCCAGCCATGAGCAAAATGGCTCATGGCTGGGGCAGAAGGGTTCAGAGAATTCGTTCAAGGACCTTTCTGCACACGTGTTGAGCCACTTCTCGCTGCCCTGACAAACTCTCTTCTTCTGACCAAGTTCAATCGCATTCTCACCAGTGTTTCCTGATTCCTGCTGAGCCCCATGGTCCTCTTCCTAAAATTCCATGAACCCGGTCCTGTTCTTTGTGTGGTACTTCCTGTTTACAATTACTTCTGTCTGATTCTACTCTTTGCGTTTTCCCAGAGGGCAAGGTCAAGGTGCCCTCCACCATTACGGGTCAATATCAGATGCTTAACTTACAGAAACTGGTCTCTGCTGGGGTCACCAGAGTGGATGTGGGAACTTCTGGAATGGTAGCCACATAGAGCAGCTAGCATCTACATGCTGAGTACTGAATCCAGGCCCCTGCAAGGTCACCCAGGCACCATAAACACTTGGAGGTTGTCTTGCGGTAAATAATTCTCCCATTGGATGCCAGCACATCTCCGTCTTCTGATTCCATCATTGTATGTAAGAAGGTCTGCCGTGCTTGGGGACACAGCCTGTCACCGGAAGACAAGGGTGACTGAGGCAGAAGGGTGAAAAGTTTGTGCATAAAATTAGGAATGATCCTTACACACAAATTTAAAAATGAAAAAGGAGAAAAGAAAGACAGAAAAGAAAAGAAAAGAAAAGAAAAGAAAAGAAAAGAAAAGAAAAGAAAAAAAGAAAAGAAAAGAAAAGAAAAGAAAAGAAAGAAAGAAGAAAAGAAGAAAAGAAGAGAAAAGAAAAGAAAAGAAAAGAAAAGAAAAGAAAAGAAAAGAAAAGAAAAGAAAAGAAAAGAAAAGAAAAGAAGAACGCGAAGAGAGCTTTCAGAATCTACCTCTACATTATTCACAAAGTCTTGGGTTTGATTCTGAACAACAACCACTTAAAAGTACCCGACATTTCTAACAGGGCCTGTACATATAGGCCAGCAATTCTCATGCACAGGGGCTCATGCATTTGGGGCTTGAAGGAATCGGTCCTAGGCTTCGAATAAGAATTTCTGCTTATCAGATATTGCATTATGTTTGATAGAAGTAGCTTTGCAAAACAACAGTTACAATTAGCAACAGAATAATTTCACTCTTGGGGTTCTCACAATGTGAAAAACTCTCTGAAAAGTGTGGTAATCTGAGGAATGTTGAGAATGACTGTGTAGAAGTAAGTCACACCTGAGTGAATCAGGCTCGACAGCTGACCATGATCAGACCTCAGTGATCGTGGAGAGTTCGTATACTGTGGGTCTTGAATCAAAGGTTTTAGGGTCACTTCGGGCTTGTAAACAGCCACATTGGCAATTATTCTTTATGACCCCTCTTTCCATGATCAGATGTCAATGTTCATTCCAACTCAACGCTGATCCCCAAAGAATGTGGTGTTCATTTCTGACTTTGTCCTGTAACTTTAGAAACGCCATGCATTGTTCCCTCCATGGAATGCACTATTTCAAGCAAACCTACTGTGCTTCCCCGAGACTCAGTCATGCGAATGGTTTTAAAAGCATCTCCAGTCCCCTCTGAAACTAGGGTTCAGCATCCACACAGGCTTGAGACAGATGCAGTAACTATCAAGGGGAACTTCCGCCACCGTGTGGCTGGGGACGGCCACTGCGGAGGCAGGCAACCTCAATGGAGTTTCCTTCATGGTTGTCCTCTGAACCCTTCTGCCCCAGCCATGAGCAAAATTGCTCATGGCTGGGGCAGAAAGGTTCAGAGAATTCGTTCAAGGACCTTTCTGCACACGTGTTGAGCCACTTCTCGCTGCCCTGACAAACTCTCTTCTTCTGACCAAGTTCAATCGCATTCTCACCAGTGTTTCCTGATCCTCCTGCTGAGCCCCATGGTCCTCTTCCTAAAATTCCATGAACCCATTCCTGTTCTTTGTGTGGTACTTCCTGTTTACAATAACTTCTGTCTGATTCTACTCTTTGCGTTTTCCCAGAGGGCAAGGTCAAGGTGCCCTCCACCATTACGGGTCAATATCACATGCTTAACTTACAGAAGCTGGTCTCTGCAGGGGTCACCAGAGTGGATGTTGGAACTTCTGGAATGGTAGCCACATAGAGCAGCTAGCATCTACATGCTGAGTACTGAATCCAGGCCCCTGCAAGGTCACCCAGGCACCATAAACACTTGGAGGTTGTCTTGCTGTAAATAATTCTCCCATTGGATGCCAGCACATCTCCGTCTTCTGATTCCATCATTGTATGTAAGAAGGTCTGCCGTGCTTGGGGACACAGCCTGTCACCGGAAGACAAGGGTGACTGAGGCAGAAGGGTGAAATGTTTGTGCATAAAATTAGGAATGATCTTAACACACAAATTTAAAAATGAAAAAGGAGAAAAGAAAGAAAGAAAAGAAAAGAAAAGAAAAGAAAAGAAAAGAAAAGAAAAGAAAGAAAAGAAAAGAAAAGAAAAGAAAAGAAAAGAAAAGAAAAAAAAAACGCGAAGAGAGCTTTCAGAATCTACCTCTACAGTATTCACAAAGTCTTGGGTTTGATTCTGAACAACAACCACTTAAAAGTACCCGACGTTTCTAACAGGGCCTGTACATATAGGCCAGCAATTCTCATGCACAGGGGCTCATGCAATTTGGGGCTTGAAGGAATCTGTCCTAGGCTTCGAATAAGAATTCCTGCTTATCAGATATTGCATTATGTTTGATAGAAGTAGCTTTGCAAAACAACAGTTACAATTAGCAACAGAATAATTTCACTCTTGGGGTTCTCACAACGTGAAAAACTCTCTGAAAAGTGTGGTAATCTGAGGAATGTTGAGAATGACTGTGTAGAAGTAAGTCACTCCTGAGTGAATCAGGCTCGACACTTGACCATGATCAGACCTCAGTTATCGTGGAGAGTTCGTATAGTGTGGGTCCTGAATCAAAGGTTTTAGGGTCACTTCGGGCTTGTAAACAGCCACATTGGCAATTATTCTTTATGACCCCTTTTTCCATGATCAGATGTCAATGTTCATTCCAACTCAACGCTGATCCCCAAAGAATGTGGTGTTCATTTCTGACTTTGTCCTGTAACTCTAGAAACGCCATGCATTGTTCCCTCCATGGAATGCACTATTTCGGGCAAACCTACTGTGCTTCCCCGAGACTCAGTCATGCGAATGGTTTTAAAAGCATCTCCAGTCCCCTCTGAAACTAGGGTTCAGCATCCACACAAGCTTGAGACAGATGAGTAACTATCAAGGGGGAACTTCCGCCACCGTGTGGCTGCGGACGGCCACTGCGGAGGCAGGCAACCTCAATGGAGTTTCCTTCATGGTTGTCCTCTGAACCCTTCTGCCCCAGCCATGAGCAAAATTTGCTCATGGCTGGGGCAGAAGGGTTCAGAGAATTCGTTCAAGGACCTTTCTGCACACGTGTTGAGCCACTTCTCGCTGCCCTGACAAACTCTCTTCTTCTGACCAAGTTCAATCGCATTCTCACCAGTGTTTCCTGATCCTCCTGCTGAGCCCCATGGTCCTCTTCCTAAAATTCCATGAACCCATCCTGTTCTTTGTGTGGTACTTCCTTTTTACAATAACTTCTGTCTGATTCTACTCTTTGCGTTTTCCCAAAGGGCAAGGTCAAGGTGCCCTCCACCATTACGGGTCAATATCAGATGCTTAACTTACAGAAGCTGGTCTCTTCAATGGTCACCAGAGTGGATGTTGGAACTTCTGGAATGGTAGCCACATAGAGCAGCTATCATCTACATGCTGAGTACTCATTACAGGCCCCTGCAAGGTCACTCAGGCACCATAAACACTTGGAGGTTGTCTTGCTGAAAATATTTCTCCCATTGGATGCCAGCACATCTCCATCTTCTGATTCCATCATTGTATGTAAGAAGGTCTGCCGTGCTTGGGGACACAGCCTGTCACCGGAAGACAAGGGTGACTGAGGCAGAAGGGTGAAATGTTTGTGCATAAAAATAGGAATGATCCTTACACACAAATTTAAAAATGAAAAAGGAGAAAAGAAAGAGAGAAATGAAAAGAAAAGAAAAGAAAAGACAAGAAAAGAAAAGAAAAGAAAAGAAAAGAAAAGAAAAGAAAAGAAAAGAAAAGAAAAGAAAAGAAAAAAAGAAAAGAAAAGAAAAGAAGAGAAAAACGCGAAGAGAGCTTTCAGAATCTACCTCTACAATATTCACAAAGTCTTGGGTTTGATTCTGAAAAACAACCACTTAAAAGTACCCGACGTTTTTAAGAGGGCCTGTACATATAGGCCAGCAATTCCCATGCTCAGGGGCTCATGCAATTTGGGGCTTGAAGGAATCTGTCCTAGGCTTCGAATAAGAATTCCTGCTTATCAGATATTGCATTATGTTTGATAGAAGTATCTTTACAAAACAACAGTTACAATTAGCAACAGAATAATTTCACTCTTGGGGTTCTCACAACGTGAAAAACTCTCTGAAAAGTGTGGTAATCTGAGGAATGTTGAGAATGACTGTGTAGAAGTAAGTCACACCTGAGTGAATCAGGCTCGACAGCTGACCATGATCAGACCTCAGTGATCGTGGAGAGTTCGTATAGTGTGGGTCCATAATCAAAGATTTAGGGTCACTTCGGGCTTGTAAACAGCCACATTGGCAATTATTCTTTATGACCCCTCTTTTCATGATCAGATGTCAATGTTCATTCCACCTCAACGCTGATCCCCACAGAATGTGGTGTTCCTTTCTGACTTTGTCCTGTAACTCTGCAAACGCCATGTATTGTTCCCTCCATGGAATACACTATTTCAGGCAAACCTACTGTGCTTCCCCGAGACTCAGAATTGCGAATGGTTTTAAAAGCATCTCCAGTCCCCTCTGAAACTATCGTTCAGCATCCACACAGGCTTGAGACAGATGCAGTAACTATCAAGGGTGAAATTCCGCCACCGTGTGGCTGTGGACGGCCACTGGGGAGCAGGCAACCTCAATGGAGTTTCCTTCATGGTTGTCCTCTGAACCCCTCTGCCCCAGCCATGAGCAAAATTGCTCATGGCTGGGTCAGAAAGGATCAGAGATTCGTTCAAGGACCTTTCTGCACACGTGTTGAGCCACTTCTCGCTGCCCTGACAAACTCTCTTCTTCTGACCAAGTTCAATCGCACTCACCAGTGTTTCCTGATCCTCCTGCTGAGTCCCATGGTCCTCTTCCTAAAATTCCATGAACCCATTCCTGTTCTTTGTATGGTACTTCCTGTTTACAATAACTTCTGTCTGATTCTACTCTTTGCGTTTTCCCAGAGGGCAAGGTCAAGGTGCCCTCCACCATTACGGGTCAATATCAGATGCTTAACTTACAGAAGCTGGTCTCCAGGGGTCACCAGAGTGGATGTTGGAACTTCTGGAATGGTAGCCACATAGAGCAGCTATCATCTACATGCTGAGTACTCATTACAGGCCCCTGCAAGGTCACTCAGGCACCATAAACACTTGGAGGTTGTCTTGCTGAAAATATTTCTCCCATTGGATGCCAGTCATCTCCATCTTCTGATTCCATCATTGTATGTAAGAAGGTCTGCCATGCTTGGGGACACAGCCTGTCACCGGAAGACAAGGGTGACTGAGGCAGAAGGGTGAAATGCTTGTGCATAAAATTAGCAATGATCTTAACACACAAATTTAAAAATGTAAAAGGAGAAAAGAAAGAAAGAAAAGAAAAGAAAAGAAAAAAGAAAAGAAAAGAAAAGAAAAGAAAAGAAAAGAAAAGAAAAGAAAAGAAAAGAAAAGAAATGAAAAAAAACGCGAAGAGAGCTTTCAGAATCTACCTCTACAGTATTCACAAAGTCTTGGGTTTGATTCTGAACAACAACCACTTAAAAGTACCCGACGTTTCTAACAGGGCCTGTACATATAGGCCAGCAATTCTCATGCCACAGGGGCTCATGCAATTTGGGGCTTGAAGGAATCTCTCCTAGGCTTCGAATAAGAATTCCTGCTTATCAGATATTGCATTATGTTTGATAGAAGTAGTTTTGCAAAACAACAGTTACAATTAGCAACAGAATAATTTCACTCTTGGGGTTCTCACAACGTGAAAAACTCTCTGAAAAGTGTGGTAGTTTGAGGAATGTTGAGAATGACTGTGTAGAAGTAAGTCACTCCTGAGTGAATCAGGCTCGACACTTGACCATGATCAGACCTCAGTTATCGTGGAGAGTTCGTATAGTGTGGGTCCTGAATCAAAGGTTTTAGGGTCACTTCGGGCTTGTAAACAGCCACATTGGCAATTATTCTTTATGACCCCTTTTTCCATGATCAGATGTCAATGTTCATTCCAACTCAACGCTGATCCCCAAAGAATGTGGTGTTCATTTCTGACTTTGTTCTGTAACTCTAGAAACGCCATGCATTGTTCCCTCGATGAAATGCACTATTTCGGGCAAACCTACTGTGCTTCCCAGAGACTAAGTCATGGGAATGGTTTTAAAAGCATCTCCAGTCCCCTCTGAAACTAGGGTTCAACATCCACACAGGCTTGAGACAGATTCAGTAACTATCAATGGGATCTTCCGCCACCGTGTGGCTGCGGACGGCCACTGCGGAGGCAGGCAACCTCAATGAAGTTTCCTTCATGGTTGTCCTCTGAACCCGTCTGCCCCAGCCATGAGCAAAATGGCTCATGGCTGGGGCAGAAGGGTTCAGAGAATTCGTTCAAGGACCTTTCTGCACACGTGTTGAGCCACTTCTCGCTGCCCTGACAAACTCTTCTTCTGACCAAGTCAATCGCACTCTCACCAGTGTTTCCTGATCCTCCTGCTGAGCCCCATGGTCCTCTTTCTAAAATTCCATGAACCCATTCCTGTTCTTTGTGTGGTACTTCCTGTTTACAATAACTTCTGTCTGATTCTACTCTTTGCGTTTTCCCAGAGGGCAAGGTCAAGGTGCCCTCCACCATTACGGGTCAATATCACATGCTTAACTTACAGAAGCTGGACTCTGCAGGGGTCACCAGAGTGGATGTTGGAACTTCTGGAATGGTAGCCACATAGAGCAGCTGGCATCTACATGCTGAGTACTGAATCCAGGCCCCTGCAAGGTCACCCAGGCACCATAAACACTTGGAGGTTGTCTTGCGGTAAATAATTCTCCCATTGGATGCCAGCACATCTCCGTCTTCTGATTCCATCATTGTATGTAAGAAGGTCTGCCGTGCTTGGGGACACAGCCTGTCACCGAAAGACAAGGGTGACTGAGGCAGAAGGGTGAAATGTTTGTGCATAAAATTAGGAATGATCCTTACACACAAATTTAAAAATGAAAAAAGAAAAAAGAAAGAAAGAAAAGAAAAGAAAAGAAAAAAGAAAAGAAAAGAAAAGAAAAGAAAAGAAAAGAAAAGAAAAACGCGAAGAGAGCTTTCAGAATCTACCTCTACAGTATTCACAAAGTCTTGGGTTTGATTCTGAACAACAACCACTTAAAAGTACCCGACGTTTCTAACAGGGCCTGTACATATAGGCCAGCAATTCTCATGCACAGGGGCTCATGCAATTTGGGGCTTGAAGGAATCTGTCCTAGGCTTCGAATAAGAATTCCTGCTTATCAGATATTGCATTATGTTTGATAGAAGTAGCTTTGCAAAACAACAGTTACAATTAGCAACAGAATAATTTCACTCTTGGGGTTCTCACAACGTGAAAAACTCTCTGAAAAGTGTGGTAGTTTGAGGAATGTTGAGAATGACTGTGTAGAAGTAAGTCACTCCTGAGTGAATCAGGCTCGACACTTGACCATGATCAGACCTCAGTTATCGTGGAGAGTTCGTATAGTGTGGGTCCTGAATCAAAGGTTTTAGGGTCACTTCGGGCTTCTAAACAGCCACATTGGCAATTATTCTTTATGACCCCTTTTTCCATGATCAGATGTCAATGTTCATTCCAACTCAACGCTGATCCCCAAAGAATGTGGTGTTCATTTCTGACTTTGTCCTGTAACTTTAGAAACGCCATGCATTGTTCCCTCCATGGAATGCACTATTTCGAGCAAACCTACTGTGCTTCCCCGAGACTCAGTCATGCGAATGGTTTTAAAAGCATCTCCAGTCCCCTCTGAAACTAGGCTTCAGCATCCACACAAGCTTGAGACAGATGAGTAACTATCAAGGGGGAACTTCCGCCACCGTGTGGCTGGGGACGGCCACTGCGGAGGCAGGCAACCTGAATGGAGTTTCCTTCATGGTTGTCCTCTGAACCCTTCTGCCCCAGCCATGAGCAAATTTGCTCATGGCTGGGGCAGAAGGGTTCAGAGAATTCGTTCAAGGACCTTTCTGCACACGTGTTGAGCCACTTCTCGCTGCCCTGACAAACTCTCTTCTTCTGACCAAGTTCAATCGCATTCTCACCAGTGTTTCCTGATCCTCCTGCTGAGCCCCATGGTCCTCTTCCTAAAATTCCATGAACCCATCCTGTTCTTTGTGTGGTACTTCCTTTTTACAATAACTTCTGTCTGATTCTACTCTTTGCGTTTTCCCAAAGGGCAAGGTCAAGGTGCCCTCCACCATTACGGGTCAATATCAGATGCTTAACTTACAGAAGCTGGTCTCTGCAAGGGGTCACCAGAGTGGATGTTGGAACTTCTGGAATGGTAGCCACATAGAGCAGCTATCATCTACATGCTGAGTACTCATTACAGGCCCCTGCAAGGTCACTCAGGCACCATAAACACTTGGAGGTTGTCTTGCTGAAAATATTTCTCCCATTGGATGCCAGCACATCTCCATCTTCTGATTCCATCATTGTATGTAAGAAGGTCTGCCGTGCTTGGGGACACAGCCTGTCACCGGAAGACAAGGGTGACTGAGGCAGAAGGGTGAAATGTTTGTGCATAAAAATAGGAATGATCCTTACACACAAATTTAAAAATGAAAAAGGAGAAAAGAAAGAGAGAAAGAAAAGAAAAGAAAAGAAAAGAAAGAAAAGAAAAGAAAAGAAAAGAAAAGAAAAGAAAAGAAAAGAAAAGAAAAGAAAAGAAAAGAAAAGAAAAGAAAAGAAAAGAAAAGAAAGAAAAGAAAAGAAGAGAAAAACGCGAAGAGAGCTTTCAGAATCTACCTCTACAGTATTCACAAAGTCTTGGGTTTGATTCTGAAAAACAACCACTTAAAAGTACCCGACGTTTTTAACAGGGCCTGTACATATAGGCCAGCAATTCTCATGCTCAGGGGCTCATGCAATTTGGGGCTTGAAGGAATCTGTCCTAGGCTTCGAATAAGAATTCCTGCTTATCAGATATTGCATTATGTTTGATAGAAGTATCTTTGCAAAACAACAGTTACAATTAGCAACAGAATAATTTCACTCTTGGGGTTCTCACAACGTGAAAAACTCTCTGAAAAGTGTGGTAATCTGAGGAATGTTGAGAATGACTGTGTAGAAGTAAGTCACACCTGAGTGAATCAGGCTCGACAGCTGACCATGATCAGACCTCAGTGATCGTGGAGAGTTCGTATAGTGTGGGTCCATAATCAAAGATTTAGGGTCACTTCGGGCTTGTAAACAGCCACATTGGCAATTATTCTTTATGACCCCTCTTTTCATGATCAGATGTCAATGTTCATTCCACCTCAATTCTGATCCCCACAGAATGTGGTGTTCCTTTCTGACTTTGTCCTGTAACTCTGCAAACGCCATGTATTGTTCCCTCCATGGAATACACTATTTCAGGCAAACCTACTGTGCTTCCCCGAGACTCAGAATTGCGAATGGTTTTAAAAGCATCTCCAGTCCCCTCTGAAACTATCGTTCAGCATCCACACAGGCTTGAGACAGATGCAGTAACTATCAAGGGTGAAATTCCGCCACCGTGTGGCTGTGGATGGCCACTGGGGAGCAGGCAACCTCAATGGAGTTTCCTTCATGGTTGTCCTCTGAACCCCTCTGCCCCAGCCATGAGCAAAATTGCTCATGGCTGGGTCAGAAAGGATCAGAGATTCGTTCATGGACCTTTCTGCACACGTGTTGAGCCACTTCACGCTGCCCTGACAAACTCTCTTCTTCTGACCAAGTTCAATCGCACTCACCAGTGTTTCCTGATCCTCCTGCTGAGTCCCATGGTCCTCTTCCTAAAATTCCATGAACCCATTCCTGTTCTTTGTATGGTACTTCCTGTTTACAATAACTTCTGTCTGATTCTACTCTTTGCGTTTTCCCAGAGGGCAAGGTCAAGGTGCCCTCCACCATTACGGGTCAATATCAGATGCTTAACTTACAGAAGCTGGTCTCCAGGGGTCACCAGAGTGGATGTTGGAACTTCTGGAATGGTAGCCACATAGAGCAGCTATCATCTACATGCTGAGTACTCATTACAGGCCCCTGCAAGGTCACTCAGGCACCATAAACATTTGGAGGTTGTCTTGCTGAAAATATTTCTCCCATTGGATGCCAGTCATCTCCATCTTCTGATTCCATCATTGTATGTAAGAAGGTCTGCCATGCTTGGGGACACAGCCTGTCACCGGAAGACAACGGTGACTGAGGCAGAAGGGTGAAATGCTTGTGCATAAAATTAGCAATGATCTTAACACACAAATTTAAAAATGTAAAAGGAGAAAAAAGAAAGAAAGAAAAGAAAAGAAAAGAAAAGAAAAGAAAAGAAAAGAAAAGAAAAGAAAAGAAAAGAAAAGAAAAGTAAAGAAAAGAAAAGAAATGAAAAAAAACGCGAAGAGAGCTTTCAGAATCTACCTCTACAGTATTCACAAAGTCTTGGGTTTGATTCTGAACAACAACCACTTAAAAGTACCCGACGTTTCCAACAGGGCCTGTACATATAGGCCAGCAATTCTCATGCACAGGGGCTCATGCAATTTGGGGCTTGAAGGAATCTCTCCTAGGCTTCGAATAAGAATTCCTGCTTATCAGATATTGCATTATGTTTGATAGAAGTAGTTTTGCAAAACAACAGTTACAATTAGCAACAGAATAATTTCACTCTTGGGGTTCTCACAACGTGAAAAACTCTCTGAAAAGTGTGGTAATCTGAGGAATGTTGAGAATGACTGTGTAGAAGTAAGTCACTCCTGAGTGAATCAGGCTCGACACTTGACCATGATCAGACCTCAGTTATCGTGGAGAGTTCGTATAGTGTGGGTCCTGAATCAAAGGTTTTAGGGTCACTTCGGGCTTGTAAACAGCCACATTGGCAATTATTCTTTATGACCCCTTTTTCCATGATCAGATGTCAATGTTCATTCCAACTCAACGCTGATCCCCAAAGAATGTGGTGTTCATTTCTGACTTTGTTCTGTAACTCTAGAAACGCCATGCATTGTTCCCTCGATGAAATGCACTATTTCGGGCAAACCTACTGTGCTTCCCAGAGACTAAGTCATGGGAATGGTTTGAAAAGCATCTCCAGTCCCCTCTGAAACTAGGGTTCAACATCCACACAGGCTTGAGACAGATTCAGTAACTATCAATGGGATCTTCCGCCACCGTGTGGCTGCGGACGGCCACTGCGGAGGCAGGCAACCTCAATGAAGTTTCCTTCATGGTTGTCCTCTGAACCCTTCTGCCCCAGCCATGAGCAAAATGGCTCATGGCTGGGGCAGAAGGGTTCAGAGAATTCGTTCAAGGACCTTTCTGCACACGTGTTGAGCCACTTCTCGCTGCCCTGACAAACTCTTCTTCTGACCAAGTACAATCGCACTCTCACCAGTGTTTCCTGATCCTCCTGCTGAGCCCCATGGTCCTCTTCTAAAATTCCATGAACCCATTCCTGTTCTTTGTGTGGTACTTCCTTGTTTACAATAACTTCTGTCTGATTCTACTCTTTGCGTTTTCCCAGAGGGCAAGGTCAAGGTGCCCTCCACCATTACGGGTCAATATCACATGCTTAACTTACAGAAGCTGGACTCTGCAGGGGTCACCAGAGTGGATGTTGGAACTTCTGGAATGGTAGCCACATAGAGCAGCTAGCATCTACATGCTGAGTACTGAATCCAGGCCCCTGCAAGGTCACCCAGGCACCATAAACACTTGGAGGTTGTCTTGCTGTAAATAATTCTCCCATTGGATGCCAGCACATCTCCGTCTTCTGATTCCATCATTGTATGTAAGAAGGTCTGCCGTGCTTGGGGACACAGCCTGTCACCGGAAGACAAGGGTGACTGAGGCAGAAGGGTGAAATGTTTGTGCATAAAATTAGGAATGATCCTTACACACAAATTTAAAAATGAAAAAGGAGAAAAGAAAGAGAGAAATGAAAAGAAAAGAAAAGAAAAGAAAAGAAAAGAAAAGAAAAGAAAAGAAAAGAAAAGAAAAGAAAAGAAAAGAAAAGAAAAGAAGAGAAAAACGCGAAGAGAGCTTTCAGAATCTACCTCTACAGTATTCACAAAGTCTTGGGTTTGATTCTGAACAACAACCACTTAAAAGTCCCGGGTTTGATTTGAAACAACACCCGACGTTTCTAACAGGGCCTGTACATATAGGCCAGCAATTCTCATGCACAGGGGCTCATGCAATTTGGGGCTTGAAGGAATCTGTCCTAGGCTTCGAATAAGAATTCCTGCTTATCAGATATTGCATTATGTTTGATAGAAGTAGCTTTGCAAAACAACAGTTACAATTAGCAACAGAATAATTTCACTCTTGGGGTTCTCACAACGTGAAAAACTCTCTGAAAAGTGTGGTAGTTTGAGGAATGTTGAGAATGACTGTGTAGAAGTAAGTCACTCCTGAGTGAATCAGGCTCGACACTTGACCATGATCAGACCTCAGTTATCGTGTAGAGTTCGTATACTGTGGGTCCTGAATCAAAGGTTTTAGGGTCACTTCGGGCTTCTAAACAGCCACATTGGCAATTATTCTTTATGACCCCTTTTTCCATGATCAGATGTCAATGTTCATTCCAACTCAACGCTGATCCCCAAAGAATGTGGTGTTCATTTCTGACTTTGTCCTGTAACTTTAGAAACGCCATGCATTGTTCCCTCCATGGAATGCACTATTTCGAGCAAACCTACTGTGCTTCCCCGAGACTCAGTCATGCGAATGGTTTTAAAAGCATCTCCAGTCCCCTCTGAAACTAGGCTTCAGCATCCACACAAGCTTGAGACAGATGAGTAACTATCAAGGGGGAACTTCCGCCACCGTGTGGCTGGGGACGGCCCTGCGGAGGCAGGCAACCTGAATGGAGTTTCCTTCATGGTTGTCCTCTGAACCCTTCTGCCCCAGCCATGAGCAAATTTGCTCATGGCTGGGGCAGAAGGGTTCAGAGAATTCGTTCAAGGACCTTTCTGCACACGTGTTGAGCCACTTCTCGCTGCCCTGACAAACTCTCTTCTTCTGACCAAGTTCAATCGCATTCTCACCAGTGTTTCCTGATCCTCCTGCTGAGCCCCATGGTCCTCTTCCTAAAATTCCATGAACCCATTCCTGTTCTTTGTGTGGTACTTCCTTGTTTACAATAACTTCTGTCTGATTCTACTCTTTGCGTTTTCCCAGAGGGCAAGGTCAAGGTGCCCTCCACCATTACGGGTCAATATCACATGCTTAACTTACAGAAGCTGGTCTCTGCAGGGGTCACCAGAGTGGATGTTGGAACTTCTGGAATGGTAGCCACATAGAGCAGCTAGCATCTACATGCTGAGTACTGAATCCAGGCCCCTGCAAGGTCACCCAGGCACCATAAACACTTGGAGGTTGTCTTGCTGAAAATATTCTCCCATTGGATGCCAGCACATCTCCGTCTTCTGATTCCATCATTGTATGTAAGAAGGTCTGCCGTGCTTGGGGACACAGCCTGTCACCGGAAGACAAGGGTGACTGAGGCAGAAGGGTGAAATGTTTGTGCATAAAATTAGGAATGATCCTTACACACAAATTTAAAAATGAAAAAGGAGAAAAGAAAGAGAGAAATGAAAAGAAAAGAAAAGAAAAGAAAAGAAAAGAAAAGAAAAGAAAAAGAAAAGAAAAGAAAAGAAAAGAAAAGAAAAGAAAAGAAAAGAAAAGAAAAGAAGAGAAAAACGCGAAGAGAGCTTTCAGAATCTACCTCTACAGTATTCACAAAGTCTTGGGTTTGATTCTGAACAACAACCACTTAAAAGTACCCGACGTTTCTAACAGGGCCTGTACATATAGGCCAGCAATTCTCATGCACAGGGGCTCATGCAATTTGGGGCTTGAAGGAATCTGTCCTAGGCTTCGAATAAGAATTCCTGCTTATCAGATATTGCATTATGTTTGATAGAAGTAGCTTTGCAAAACAACAGTTACAATTAGCAACAGAATAATTTCACTCTTGGGGTTCTCACAACGTGAAAAACTCTCTGAAAAGTGTGGTAATCTGAGGAATGTTGAGAATGACTGTGTAGAAGTAAGTCACACCTGAGTGAATCAGGCTCGACAGCTGACCATGATCAGACCTCAGTGATCGTGGAGAGTTCGTATAGTGTGGGTCCTGAATCAAAGGTTTTAGGGTCACTTCGGGCTTGTAAACAGCCACATTGGCAATTATTCTTTATGACCCCTCTTTTCCATGATCAGATGTCAATGTTCATTCCAACTCAACGCTGATCCCCAAAGAATGTGGTGTTCATTTCTGACTTTGTCCTGTAACTCTAGAAACGCCATGCATTGTTCCCTCCATGGAATGCACTATTTCGGCAAACCTACTGTGCTTCCCCGAGACTCAGTCATGCGAATGGTTTTAAAAGCATCTCCAGTCCCCTCTGAAACTATCGTTCAGCATCCACACAGGCTTGAGACAGATGAGTAACTATCAAGGGGGAACTTCCGCCACCGTGTGGCTGGGGACGGCCACTGCGGAGGCAGGCAACCTCAATGGAGTTTCCTTCATGGTTGTCCTCTGAACCCTTCTGCCCCAGCCATGAGCAAATTTGCTCATGGCTGGGGCAGAAGGGTTCAGAGAATTCGTTCAAGGACCTTTCTGCACACGTGTTGAGCCACTTCTCGCTGCCCTGACAAACTCTCTTCTTCTGACCAAGTTCAATCGCATTCTCACCAGTGTTTCCTGATCCTCCTGCTGAGCCCCATGGTCCTCTTCCTAAAATTCCATGAACCCATTCCTGTTCTTTGTGTGGTACTTATTGTTTACAATAACTTCTGTCTGATTCTACTCTTTGCGTTTTCCCAGAGGGCAAGGTCAAGGTGCCCTCCACCATTACGGGTCAATATCACATGCTTAACTTACAGAAGCTGGACTCTGCAGGGGTCACCAGAGTGGATGTTGGAACTTCTGGAATGGTAGCCACATAGAGCAGCTAGCATCTACATGCTGAGTACTGAATCCAGGCCCCTGCAAGGTCACCCAGGCACCATAAACACTTGGAGGTTGTCTTGCTGTAAATAATTCTCCCATTGGATGCCAGCACATCTCCGTCTTCTGATTCCATCATTGTATGTAAGAAGGTCTGCCGTGCTTGGGGACACAGCCTGTCACCGGAAGACAAGGGTGACTGAGGCAGAAGGGTGAAATGTTTGTGCATAAAATTAGGAATGATCCTTAAAACAAATTTAAAAATGAAAAAGGAGAAAAGAAAGAGAGAAAAGAAAAGAAAAGAAAAGAAAAGAAAAGAAAAGAAAAGAAAAGAAAGAAAAGAAAAGAAAAGAAAGAAAGAAAAGAAAAGAAAAAAAACGCGAAGAGAGCTTTCAGAATCTACCTCTACAGTATTCACAAACTCTTGGGTTTGATTCTGAACAACAACCACTTAAAAGTACCCGACGTTTCTAACAGGGCCTGTACATATAGGCCAGTAATTCTCATGCACAGGGGCTCATGCATTTGGGGCTTGAAGGAATCCGGTCCTAGGCTTCGAATAAAAATTTCTGCTTATCAGATATTGCATTATGTTTGATAGAAGTAGCTTTGCAAAACAACAGTTACAATTAGCAACAGAATAATTTCACTCTTGGGGTTCTCACAACGTGAAAAACTCTCTGAAAAGTGTGGTAATTTGAGGAATGTTGAGAATGACTGTGTAGAAGTAAGTCACTCCTGAGTGAATCAGGCTCGACACTTGACCATGATCAGACCTCAGTTATCGTGGAGAGTTCGTATAGTGTGGGTCCTGAATCAAAGGTTTTAGGGTCACTTCGGGCTTGTAAACAGCCACATTGGCAATTATTCTTTATGACCCCTTTTTCCATGATCAGATGTCAATGTTCATTCCAACTCAACGCTGATCCCCAAAGAATGTGGTGTTCATTTCTGACTTTGTCCTGTAACTTTAGAAACGCCATGCATTGTTCCCTCCATGGAATGCACTATTTCGAGCAAACCTACTGTGCTTCCCCGAGACTCAGTCATGCGAATGGTTTTAAAAGCATCTCCAGTCCCCTCTGAAACTAGGCTTCAGCATCCACACAAGCTTGAGACAGATGAGTAACTATCAAGGGGGAACTTCCGCCACCGTGTGGCTGGGGACGGCCACTGCGGAGGCAGGCAACCTGAATGGAGTTTCCTTCATGGTTGTCCTCTGAACCCTTCTGCCCCAGCCATGAGCAAATTTGCTCATGGCTGGGGCAGAAGGGTTCAGAGAATTCGTTCAAGGACCTTTCTGCACACGTGTTGAGCCACTTCTCGCTGCCCTGACAAACTCTCTTCTTCTGACCAAGTTCAATCGCATTCTCACCAGTGTTTCCTGATCCTCCTGCTGAGCCCCATGGTCCTCTTCCTAAAATTCCATGAACCCATTCCTGTTCTTTGTGTGGTTCTTATTGTTTACAATAACTTCTGTCTGATTCTACTCTTTGCGTTTTCCCAGAGGGCAAGGTCAAGGTGCCCTCTACCATTACGGGTCAATATCACATGCTTAACTTACAGAAGCTGGACTCTGCAGGGGTCACCAGAGTGGATGTTGGAACTTCTGGAATGGTAGCCACATAGAGAAGCTAGCATCTACATGCTGAGTACTGAATCCAGGCCCCTGCAAGGTCACCCAGGCACCATAAACACTTGGAGGTTGTCTTGCCGTAAATAATTCTCCCATTGGATGCCAGCACATCTCCGTCTTCTGATTCCATCATTGTATGTAAGAAGGTCTACCGTGCTTGGGGACACAGCCTGTCACCGGAAGACAAGGGTGACTGAGGCAGAAGGGTGAAATGTTTGTGCATAAAATTAGGAATGATCCTTAAAAACAAATTTAAAAATGAAAAAGGAGAAAAGAAAGAAAGAAAAGAAAAGAAAAGAAAAGAAAAGAAAAGAAAAGAATAGAAAAGAAATGAAAAGAAAGAAAGGAAAAGAAGAGAAAAACGCGAAGAGAGCTTTCAGAATCTACCTCTACAGTATTCACAAACTCTTGGGTTTGATTCTGAACAACACCCACTAAAAGTACCCGACGTTTCTAACAGGGCCTGTACATATAGGCCAGTAATTCTCATGCACAGGGGCTCATGCATTTGGGGCTTGAAGGAACCGGTCCTAGGCTTCGAATAAAAATTTCTGCTTATCAGATATTGCATTATGTTTGATAGAAGTAGCTTTGCAAAACAACAGTTACAATTAGCAACAGAATAATTTCACTCTTGGGGTTCTCACAACGTGAAAAACTCTCTGAAAAGTGTGGTAATTTGAGGAATGTTGAGAATGACTGTGTAGAAGTAAGTCACTCCTGAGTGAATCAGGCTCGACACTTGACCATGATCAGACCTCAGTGATCGTGGAGAGTTCGTATAGTGTGGGTCCTGAATCAAAGGTTTTAGGGTCACTTCGGGCTTGTAAACAGCCACATTGGCAATTATTCTTTATGACCCCTTTTTCCATGATCAGATGTCAATGTTCATTCCAACTCAACGCTGATCCCCAAAGAATGTGGTGTTCATTTCTGACTTTGTCCTGTAACTTTAGAAACGCCATGCATTGTTCCCTCCATGGAATGCACTATTTCGAGCAAACCTACTGTGCTTCCCCGAGACTCAGTCATGCGAATGGTTTTAAAAGCATCTCCAGTCCCCTCTGAAACTAGGCTTCAGCATCCACACAAGCTTGAGACAGATGAGTAACTATCAAGGGGGAACTTCCGCCACCGTGTGGCTGGGGACGGCCACTGCGGAGGCAGGCAACCTGAATGGAGTTTCCTTCATGGTTGTCCTCTGAACCCTTCTGCCCCAGCCATGAGCAAATTTGCTCATGGCTGGGGCAGAAGGGTTCAGAGAATTCGTTCAAGGACCTTTCTGCACACGTGTTGAGCCACTTCTCGCTGCCCTGACAAACTCTCTTCTTCTGACCAAGTTCAATCGCATTCTCACCAGTGTTTCCTGATCCTCCTGCTGAGCCCCATGGTCCTCTTCCTAAAATTCCATGAACCCATTCCTGTTCTTTGTGTGGTTCTTATTGTTTACAATAACTTCTGTCTGATTCTACTCTTTGCGTTTTCCCAGAGGGCAAGGTCAAGGTGCCCTCTACCATTACGGGTCAATATCACATGCTTAACTTACAGAAGCTGGACTCTGCAGGGGTCACCAGAGTGGATGTTGGAACTTCTGGAATGGTAGCCACATAGAGAAGCTAGCATCTACATGCTGAGTACTGAATCCAGGCCCCTGCAAGGTCACCCAGGCACCATAAACACTTGGAGGTTGTCTTGCCGTAAATAATTCTCCCATTGGATGCCAGCACATCTCCGTCTTCTGATTCCATCATTGTATGTAAGAAGGTCTACCGTGCTTGGGGACACAGCCTGTCACCGGAAGACAAGGGTGACTGAGGCAGAAGGGTGAAATGTTTGTGCATAAAATTAGGAATGATCCTTAAAAACAAATTTAAAAATGAAAAAGGAGAAAAGAAAAGAGAAAAGAAAAGAAAAGAAAAAAAGAAAAGAAAAGAAAAGAAAAGAATAGAAAAGAAATGAAAAGAAAGAAAGGAAAAGAAGAGAAAAACGCGAAGAGAGCTTTCAGAATCTACCTCTACAGTATTCACAAACTCTTGGGTTTGATTCTGAACAACACCCACTAAAAGTACCCGACGTTTCTAACAGGGCCTGTACATATAGGCCAGTAATTCTCATGCACAGGGGCTCATGCATTTGGGGCTTGAAGGAACCGGTCCTAGGCTTCGAATAAAAATTTCTGCTTATCAGATATTGCATTATGTTTGATAGAAGTAGCTTTGCAAAACAACAGTTACAATTAGCAACAGAATAATTTCACTCTTGGGGTTCTCACAACGTGAAAAACTCTCTGAAAAGTGTGGTAATTTGAGGAATGTTGAGAATGACTGTGTAGAAGTAAGTCACTCCTGAGTGAATCAGGCTCGACACTTGACCATGATCAGACCTCAGTGATCGTGGAGAGTTCGTATAGTGTGGGTCCTGAATCAAAGGTTTTAGGGTCACTTCGGGCTTGTAAACAGCCACATTGGCAATTATTCTTTATGACCCCTTTTTCCATGATCAGATGTCAATGTTCATTCCAACTCAACGCTGATCCCCAAAGAATGTGGTGTTCATTTCTGACTTTGTCCTGTAACTTTAGAAACGCCATGCATTGTTCCCTCCATGGAATGCACTATTTCGAGCAAACCTACTGTGCTTCCCCGAGACTCAGTCATGCGAATGGTTTTAAAAGCATCTCCAGTCCCCTCTGAAACTAGGCTTCAGCATCCACACAAGCTTGAGACAGATGAGTAACTATCAAGGGGGAACTTCCGCCACCGTGTGGCTGGGGACGGCCACTGCGGAGGCAGGCAACCTGAATGGAGTTTCCTTCATGGTTGTCCTCTGAACCCTTCTGCCCCAGCCATGAGCAAATTTGCTCATGGCTGGGGCAGAAGGGTTCAGAGAATTCGTTCAAGGACCTTTCTGCACACGTGTTGAGCCACTTCTCGCTGCCCTGACAAACTCTCTTCTTCTGACCAAGTTCAATCGCATTCTCACCAGTGTTTCCTGATCCTCCTGCTGAGCCCCATGGTCCTCTTCCTAAAATTCCATGAACCCATTCCTGTTCTTTGTGTGGTTCTTATTGTTTACAATAACTTCTGTCTGATTCTACTCTTTGCGTTTTCCCAGAGGGCAAGGTCAAGGTGCCCTCTACCATTACGGGTCAATATCACATGCTTAACTTACAGAAGCTGGACTCTGCAGGGGTCACCAGAGTGGATGTTGGAACTTCTGGAATGGTAGCCACATAGAGAAGCTAGCATCTACATGCTGAGTACTGAATCCAGGCCCCTGCAAGGTCACCCAGGCACCATAAACACTTGGAGGTTGTCTTGCCGTAAATAATTCTCCCATTGGATGCCAGCACATCTCCGTCTTCTGATTCCATCATTGTATGTAAGAAGGTCTACCGTGCTTGGGGACACAGCCTGTCACCGGAAGACAAGGGTGACTGAGGCAGAAGGGTGAAATGTTTGTGCATAAAATTAGGAATGATCCTTAAAAACAAATTTAAAAATGAAAAAGGAGAAAAGAAAGAGAGAAAAGAAAAGAAAAGAAAAGAAATGAAAAGAAAAGAAAAGAAAAGAATAGAAAAGAAATGAAAAGAAAGAAAGGAAAAGAAGAGAAAAACGCGAAGAGAGCTTTCAGAATCTACCTCTACAGTATTCACAAACTCTTGGGTTTGATTCTGAACAACACCCACTAAAAGTACCCGACGTTTCTAACAGGGCCTGTACATATAGGCCAGTAATTCTCATGCACAGGGGCTCATGCATTTGGGGCTTGAAGGAACCGGTCCTAGGCTTCGAATAAAAATTTCTGCTTATCAGATATTGCATTATGTTTGATAGAAGTAGCTTTGCAAAACAACAGTTACAATTAGCAACAGAATAATTTCACTCTTGGGGTTCTCACAACGTGAAAAACTCTCTGAAAAGTGTGGTAATCTGAGGAATGTTGAGAATGACTGTGTAGAAGTAAGTCACTCCTGAGTGAATCAGGCTCGACACCTGACCATGATCAGACCTCAGTGATCGTGGAGAGTTCGTATAGTGTGGGTCCTGAATCAAAGGTTTTAGGGTCACTTCGGGCTTGTAAACAGCCACATTGGCAATTATTCTTTATGACCCCTTTTTCCATGATCAGATGTCAATGTTCATTCCAACTCAACGCTGATCCCCAAAGAATGTGGTGTTCATTTCTGACTTTGTCCTGTAACTTTAGAAACGCCATGCATTGTTCCCTCCATGGAATGCACTATTTCGAGCAAACCTACTGTGCTTCCCCGAGACTCAGTCATGCGAATGGTTTTAAAAGCATCTCCAGTCCCCTCTGAAACTAGGCTTCAGCATCCACACAAGCTTGAGACAGATGAGTAACTATCAAGGGGGAACTTCCGCCACCGTGTGGCTGGGGACGGCCCCTGCGGAGGCAGGCAACCTGAATGGAGTTTCCTTCATGGTTGTCCTCTGAACCCTTCTGCCCCAGCCATGAGCAAATTTGCTCATGGCTGGGGCAGAAGGGTTCAGAGAATTCGTTCAAGGACCTTTCTGCACACGTGTTGAGCCACTTCTCGCTGCCCTGACAAACTCTCTTCTTCTGACCAAGTTCAATCGCATTCTCACCAGTGTTTCCTGATCCTCCTGCTGAGCCCCATGGTCCTCTTCCTAAAATTCCATGAACCCATTCCTGTTCTTTGTGTGGTTCTTATTGTTTACAATAACTTCTGTCTGATTCTACTCTTTGCGTTTTCCCAGAGGGCAAGGTCAAGGTGCCCTCTACCATTACGGGTCAATATCACATGCTTAACTTACAGAAGCTGGACTCTGCAGGGGTCACCAGAGTGGATGTTGGAACTTCTGGAATGGTAGCCACATAGAGAAGCTAGCATCTACATGCTGAGTACTGAATCCAGGCCCCTGCAAGGTCACCCAGGCACCATAAACACTTGGAGGTTGTCTTGCCGTAAATAATTCTCCCATTGGATGCCAGCACATCTCCGTCTTCTGATTCCATCATTGTATGTAAGAAGGTCTACCGTGCTTGGGGACACAGCCTGTCACCGGAAGACAAGGGTGACTGAGGCAGAAGGGTGAAATGTTTGTGCATAAAATTAGGAATGATCCTTAAAAACAAATTTAAAAATGAAAAAGGAGAAAAGAAAGAGAGAAAAGAAAAGAAAAGAAAAGAAAGAAAAGAAAAGAAAAGAAAAGAATAGAAAAGAAATGAAAAGAAAGAAAGGAAAAGAAGAGAAAAACGCGAAGAGAGCTTTCAGAATCTACCTCTACAGTATTCACAAACTCTTGGGTTTGATTCTGAACAACACCCACTAAAAGTACCCGACGTTTCTAACAGGGCCTGTACATATAGGCCAGTAATTCTCATGCACAGGGGCTCATGCATTTGGGGCTTGAAGGAACCGGTCCTAGGCTTCGAATAAAAATTTCTGCTTATCAGATATTGCATTATGTTTGATAGAAGTAGCTTTGCAAAACAACAGTTACAATTAGCAACAGAATAATTTCACTCTTGGGGTTCTCACAACGTGAAAAACTCTCTGAAAAGTGTGGTAATTTGAGGAATGTTGAGAATGACTGTGTAGAAGTAAGTCACTCCTGAGTGAATCAGGCTCGACACTTGACCATGATCAGACCTCAGTTATCGTGGAGAGTTCGTATAGTGTGGGTCCTGAATCAAAGGTTTTAGGGTCACTTCGGGCTTCTAAACAGCCACATTGGCAATTATTCTTTATGACCCCTTTTCCATGATCAGATGTCAATGTTCATTCCAACTCAACGCTGATCCCCAAAGAATGTGGTGTTCATTTCTGACTTTGTCCTGTAACTTTAGAAACGCCATGCATTGTTCCCTCCATGGAATGCACTATTTCGAGCAAACCTACTGTGCTTCCCCGAGACTCAGTCATGCGAATGGTTTTAAAAGCATCTCCAGTCCCCTCTGAAACTAGGCTTCAGCATCCACACAAGCTTGAGACAGATGAGTAACTATCAAGGGGGAACTTCCGCCACCGTGTGGCTGGGGACGGCCCCTGCGGAGGCAGGCAACCTGAATGGAGTTTCCTTCATGGTTGTCCTCTGAACCCTTCTGCCCCAGCCATGAGCAAATTTGCTCATGGCTGGGGCAGAAGGGTTCAGAGAATTCGTTCAAGGACCTTTCTGCACACGTGTTGAGCCACTTCTCGCTGCCCTGACAAACTCTCTTCTTCTGACCAAGTTCAATCGCATTCTCACCAGTGTTTCCTGATCCTCCTGCTGAGCCCCATGGTCCTCTTCCTAAAATTCCATGAACCCATTCCTGTTCTTTGTGTGGTTCTTATTGTTTACAATAACTTCTGTCTGATTCTACTCTTTGCGTTTTCCCAGAGGGCAAGGTCAAGGTGCCCTCTACCATTACGGGTCAATATCACATGCTTAACTTACAGAAGCTGGACTCTGCAGGGGTCACCAGAGTGGATGTTGGAACTTCTGGAATGGTAGCCACATAGAGAAGCTAGCATCTACATGCTGAGTACTGAATCCAGGCCCCTGCAAGGTCACCCAGGCACCATAAACACTTGGAGGTTGTCTTGCCGTAAATAATTCTCCCATTGGATGCCAGCACATCTCCGTCTTCTGATTCCATCATTGTATGTAAGAAGGTCTACCGTGCTTGGGGACACAGCCTGTCACCGGAAGACAAGGGTGACTGAGGCAGAAGGGTGAAATGTTTGTGCATAAAATTAGGAATGATCCTTAAAAACAAATTTAAAAATGAAAAAGGAGAAAAGAAAGAGAGAAAAGAAAAGAAAAGAAAAGAAATGAAAAGAAAAGAAAAGAAAAGAATAGAAAAGAAATGAAAAGAAAGAAAGGAAAAGAAGAGAAAAACGCGAAGAGAGCTTTCAGAATCTACCTCTACAGTATTCACAAACTCTTGGGTTTGATTCTGAACAACACCCACTAAAAGTACCCGACGTTTCTAACAGGGCCTGTACATATAGGCCAGTAATTCTCATGCACAGGGGCTCATGCATTTGGGGCTTGAAGGAACCGGTCCTAGGCTTCGAATAAAAATTTCTGCTTATCAGATATTGCATTATGTTTGATAGAAGTAGCTTTGCAAAACAACAGTTACAATTAGCAACAGAATAATTTCACTCTTGGGGTTCTCACAACGTGAAAAACTCTCTGAAAAGTGTGGTAATCTGAGGAATGTTGAGAATGACTGTGTAGAAGTAAGTCACTCCTGAGTGAATCAGGCTCGACACCTGACCATGATCAGACCTCAGTGATCGTGGAGAGTTCGTATAGTGTGGGTCCTGAATCAAAGGTTTTAGGGTCACTTCGGGCTTCTAAACAGCCACATTGGCAATTATTCTTTATGACCCCTTTTTCCATGATCAGATGTCAATGTTCATTCCAACTCAACGCTGATCCCCAAAGAATGTGGTGTTCATTTCTGACTTTGTCCTGTAACTTTAGAAACGCCATGCATTGTTCCCTCCATGGAATGCACTATTTCGAGCAAACCTACTGTGCTTCCCCGAGACTCAGTCATGCGAATGGTTTTAAAAGCATCTCCAGTCCCCTCTGAAACTAGGCTTCAGCATCCACACAAGCTTGAGACAGATGAGTAACTATCAAGGGGGAACTTCCGCCACCGTGTGGCTGGGGACGGCCCCTGCGGAGGCAGGCAACCTGAATGGAGTTTCCTTCATGGTTGTCCTCTGAACCCTTCTGCCCCAGCCATGAGCAAATTTGCTCATGGCTGGGGCAGAAGGGTTCAGAGAATTCGTTCAAGGCCCTTTCTGCACACGTGTTGAGCCACTTCTCGCTGCCCTGACAAACTCTCTTCTTCTGACCAAGTTCAATCGCATTCTCACCAGTGTTTCCTGATCCTCCTGCTGAGCCCCATGGTCCTCTTCCTAAAATTCCATGAACCCATTCCTGTTCTTTGTGTGGTTCTTATTGTTTACAATAACTTCTGTCTGATTCTACTCTTTGCGTTTTCCCAGAGGGCAAGGTCAAGGTGCCCTCTACCATTACGGGTCAATATCACATGCTTAACTTACAGAAGCTGGACTCTGCAGGGGTCACCAGAGTGGATGTTGGAACTTCTGGAATGGTAGCCACATAGAGAAGCTAGCATCTACATGCTGAGTACTGAATCCAGGCCCCTGCAAGGTCACCCAGGCACCATAAACACTTGGAGGTTGTCTTGCCGTAAATAATTCTCCCATTGGATGCCAGCACATCTCCGTCTTCTGATTCCATCATTGTATGTAAGAAGGTCTACCGTGCTTGGGGACACAGCCTGTCACCGGAAGACAAGGGTGACTGAGGCAGAAGGGTGAAATGTTTGTGCATAAAATTAGGAATGATCCTTAAAAACAAATTTAAAAATGAAAAAGGAGAAAAGAAAGAGAGAAAAGAAAAGAAAAGAAAAGAAATGAAAAGAAAAGAAAAGAAAAGAATAGAAAAGAAATGAAAAGAAAGAAAGGAAAAGAAGAGAAAAACGCGAAGAGAGCTTTCAGAATCTACCTCTACAGTATTCACAAACTCTTGGGTTTGATTCTGAACAACACCCACTAAAAGTACCCGACGTTTCTAACAGGGCCTGTACATATAGGCCAGTAATTCTCATGCACAGGGGCTCATGCATTTGGGGCTTGAAGGAACCGGTCCTAGGCTTCGAATAAAAATTTCTGCTTATCAGATATTGCATTATGTTTGATAGAAGTAGCTTTGCAAAACAACAGTTACAATTAGCAACAGAATAATTTCACTCTTGGGGTTCTCACAACGTGAAAAACTCTCTGAAAAGTGTGGTAGTTTGAGGAATGTTGAGAATGACTGTGTAGAAGTAAGTCACTCCTGAGTGAATCAGGCTCGACACTTGACCATGATCAGACCTCAGTTATCGTGTAGAGTTCGTATACTGTGGGTCCTGAATCAAAGGTTTTAGGGTCACTTCGGGCTTCTAAACAGCCACATTGGCAATTATTCTTTATGACCCCTTTTTCCATGATCAGATGTCAATGTTCATTCCAACTCAACGCTGATCCCCAAAGAATGTGGTGTTCATTTCTGACTTTGTCCTGTAACTTTAGAAACGCCATGCATTGTTCCCTCCATGGAATGCACTATTTCGAGCAAACCTACTGTGCTTCCCCGAGACTCAGTCATGCGAATGGTTTTAAAAGCATCTCCAGTCCCCTCTGAAACTAGGCTTCAGCATCCACACAAGCTTGAGACAGATGAGTAACTATCAAGGGGGAACTTCCGCCACCGTGTGGCTGGGGACGGCCCCTGCGGAGGCAGGCAACCTGAATGGAGTTTCCTTCATGGTTGTCCTCTGAACCCTTCTGCCCCAGCCATGAGCAAATTTGCTCATGGCTGGGGCAGAAGGGTTCAGAGAATTCGTTCAAGGACCTTTCTGCACACGTGTTGAGCCACTTCTCGCTGCCCTGACAAACTCTCTTCTTCTGACCAAGTTCAATCGCATTCTCACCAGTGTTTCCTGATCCTCCTGCTGAGCCCCATGGTCCTCTTCCTAAAATTCCATGAACCCATTCCTGTTCTTTGTGTGGTTCTTATTGTTTACAATAACTTCTGTCTGATTCTACTCTTTGCGTTTTCCCAGAGGGCAAGGTCAAGGTGCCCTCTACCATTACGGGTCAATATCACATGCTTAACTTACAGAAGCTGGACTCTGCAGGGGTCACCAGAGTGGATGTTGGAACTTCTGGAATGGTAGCCACATAGAGAAGCTAGCATCTACATGCTGAGTACTGAATCCAGGCCCCTGCAAGGTCACCCAGGCACCATAAACACTTGGAGGTTGTCTTGCCGTAAATAATTCTCCCATTGGATGCCAGCACATCTCCGTCTTCTGATTCCATCATTGTATGTAAGAAGGTCTACCGTGCTTGGGGACACAGCCTGTCACCGGAAGACAAGGGTGACTGAGGCAGAAGGGTGAAATGTTTGTGCATAAAATTAGGAATGATCCTTAAAAACAAATTTAAAAATGAAAAAGGAGAAAAGAAAGAGAGAAAAGAAAGAGAAAAGAAAAGAAATGAAAAGAAAAGAAAAGAAAAGAATAGAAAAGAAATGAAAAGAAAGAAAGGAAAAGAAGAGAAAAACGCGAAGAGAGCTTTCAGAATCTACCTCTACAGTATTCACAAACTCTTGGGTTTGATTCTGAACAACACCCACTAAAAGTACCCGACGTTTCTAACAGGGCCTGTACATATAGGCCAGTAATTCTCATGCACAGGGGCTCATGCATTTGGGGCTTGAAGGAACCGGTCCTAGGCTTCGAATAAAAATTTCTGCTTATCAGATATTGCATTATGTTTGATAGAAGTAGCTTTGCAAAACAACAGTTACAATTAGCAACAGAATAATTTCACTCTTGGGGTTCTCACAACGTGAAAAACTCTCTGAAAAGTGTGGTAATCTGAGGAATGTTGAGAATGACTGTGTAGAAGTAAGTCACTCCTGAGTGAATCAGGCTCGACACCTGACCATGATCAGACCTCAGTGATCGTGGAGAGTTCGTATAGTGTGGGTCCTGAATCAAAGGTTTTAGGGTCACTTCGGGCTTGTAAACAGCCACATTGGCAATTATTCTTTATGACCCCTTTTTCCATGATCAGATGTCAATGTTCATTCCAACTCAACGCTGATCCCCAAAGAATGTGGTGTTCATTTCTGACTTTGTCCTGTAACTTTAGAAACGCCATGCATTGTTCCCTCCATGGAATGCACTATTTCGAGCAAACCTACTGTGCTTCCCCGAGACTCAGTCATGCGAATGGTTTTAAAAGCATCTCCAGTCCCCTCTGAAACTAGGCTTCAGCATCCACACAAGCTTGAGACAGATGAGTAACTATCAAGGGGGAACTTCCGCCACCGTGTGGCTGGGGACGGCCCCTGCGGAGGCAGGCAACCTGAATGGAGTTTCCTTCATGGTTGTCCTCTGAACCCTTCTGCCCCAGCCATGAGCAAATTTGCTCATGGCTGGGGCAGAAGGGTTCAGAGAATTCGTTCAAGGCCCTTCTCTGCACACGTGTTGAGCCACTTCTCGCTGCCCTGACAAACTCTCTTCTTCTGACCAAGTTCAATCGCATTCTCACCAGTGTTTCCTGATCCTCCTGCTGAGCCCCATGGTCCTCTTCCTAAAATTCCATGAACCCATTCCTGTTCTTTGTGTGGTTCTTATTGTTTACAATAACTTCTGTCTGATTCTACTCTTTGCGTTTTCCCAGAGGGCAAGGTCAAGGTGCCCTCTACCATTACGGGTCAATATCACATGCTTAACTTACAGAAGCTGGACTCTGCAGGGGTCACCAGAGTGGATGTTGGAACTTCTGGAATGGTAGCCACATAGAGAAGCTAGCATCTACATGCTGAGTACTGAATCCAGGCCCCTGCAAGGTCACCCAGGCACCATAAACACTTGGAGGTTGTCTTGCCGTAAATAATTCTCCCATTGGATGCCAGCACATCTCCGTCTTCTGATTCCATCATTGTATGTAAGAAGGTCTACCGTGCTTGGGGACACAGCCTGTCACCGGAAGACAAGGGTGACTGAGGCAGAAGGGTGAAATGTTTGTGCATAAAATTAGGAATGATCCTTAAAAACAAATTTAAAAATGAAAAAGGAGAAAAGAAAGAGAGAAAAGAAAAGAAAAGAAAAGAAATGAAAAGAAAAGAAAAGAAAAGAATAGAAAAGAAATGAAAAGAAAGAAAGGAAAAGAAGAGAAAAACGCGAAGAGAGCTTTCAGAATCTACCTCTACAGTATTCACAAACTCTTGGGTTTGATTCTGAACAACACCCACTAAAAGTACCCGACGTTTCTAACAGGGCCTGTACATATAGGCCAGTAATTCTCATGCACAGGGGCTCATGCATTTGGGGCTTGAAGGAACCGGTCCTAGGCTTCGAATAAAAATTTCTGCTTATCAGATATTGCATTATGTTTGATAGAAGTAGCTTTGCAAAACAACAGTTACAATTAGCAACAGAATAATTTCACTCTTGGGGTTCTCACAACGTGAAAAACTCTCTGAAAAGTGTGGTAATTTGAGGAATGTTGAGAATGACTGTGTAGAAGTAAGTCACTCCTGAGTGAATCAGGCTCGACACTTGACCATGATCAGACCTCAGTTATCGTGGAGAGTTCGTATAGTGTGGGTCCTGAATCAAAGGTTTTAGGGTCACTTCGGGCTTGTAAACAGCCACATTGGCAATTATTCTTTATGACCCCTTTTTCCATGATCAGATGTCAATGTTCATTCCAACTCAACGCTGATCCCCAAAGAATGTGGTGTTCATTTCTGACTTTGTCCTGTAACTTTAGAAACGCCATGCATTGTTCCCTCCATGGAATGCACTATTTCGAGCAAACCTACTGTGCTTCCCCGAGACTCAGTCATGCGAATGGTTTTAAAAGCATCTCCAGTCCCCTCTGAAACTAGGCTTCAGCATCCACACAAGCTTGAGACAGATGAGTAACTATCAAGGGGGAACTTCCGCCACCGTGTGGCTGGGGACGGCCCCTGCGGAGGCAGGCAACCTGAATGGAGTTTCCTTCATGGTTGTCCTCTGAACCCTTCTGCCCCAGCCATGAGCAAATTTGCTCATGGCTGGGGCAGAAGGGTTCAGAGAATTCGTTCAAGGCCCTTTCTGCACACGTGTTGAGCCACTTCTCGCTGCCCTGACAAACTCTCTTCTTCTGACCAAGTTCAATCGCATTCTCACCAGTGTTTCCTGATCCTCCTGCTGAGCCCCATGGTCCTCTTCCTAAAATTCCATGAACCCATTCCTGTTCTTTGTGTGGTTCTTATTGTTTACAATAACTTCTGTCTGATTCTACTCTTTGCGTTTTCCCAGAGGGCAAGGTCAAGGTGCCCTCTACCATTACGGGTCAATATCACATGCTTAACTTACAGAAGCTGGACTCTGCAGGGGTCACCAGAGTGGATGTTGGAACTTCTGGAATGGTAGCCACATAGAGAAGCTAGCATCTACATGCTGAGTACTGAATCCAGGCCCCTGCAAGGTCACCCAGGCACCATAAACACTTGGAGGTTGTCTTGCCGTAAATAATTCTCCCATTGGATGCCAGCACATCTCCGTCTTCTGATTCCATCATTGTATGTAAGAAGGTCTACCGTGCTTGGGGACACAGCCTGTCACCGGAAGACAAGGGTGACTGAGGCAGAAGGGTGAAATGTTTGTGCATAAAATTAGGAATGATCCTTAAAAACAAATTTAAAAATGAAAAAGGAGAAAAGAAAGAGAGAAAAGAAAAGAAAAGAAAAGAAATGAAAAGAAAAGAAAAGAAAAGAATAGAAAAGAAATGAAAAGAAAGAAAGGAAAAGAAGAGAAAAACGCGAAGAGAGCTTTCAGAATCTACCTCTACAGTATTCACAAACTCTTGGGTTTGATTCTGAACAACACCCACTAAAAGTACCCGACGTTTCTAACAGGGCCTGTACATATAGGCCAGTAATTCTCATGCACAGGGGCTCATGCATTTGGGGCTTGAAGGAACCGGTCCTAGGCTTCGAATAAAAATTTCTGCTTATCAGATATTGCATTATGTTTGATAGAAGTAGCTTTGCAAAACAACAGTTACAATTAGCAACAGAATAATTTCACTCTTGGGGTTCTCACAACGTGAAAAACTCTCTGAAAAGTGTGGTAATTGAGGAATGTTGAGAATGACTGTGTAGAAGTAAGTCACTCCTGAGTGAATCAGGCTCGACACCTGACCATGATCAGACCTCAGTGATCGTGGAGAGTTCGTATAGTGTGGGTCCTGAATCAAAGGTTTTAGGGTCACTTCGGGCTTGTAAACAGCCACATTGGCAATTATTCTTTATGACCCCTTTTTCCATGATCAGATGTCAATGTTCATTCCAACTCAACGCTGATCCCCAAAGAATGTGGTGTTCATTTCTGACTTTGTCCTGTAACTTTAGAAACGCCATGCATTGTTCCCTCCATGGAATGCACTATTTCGAGCAAACCTACTGTGCTTCCCCGAGACTCAGTCATGCGAATGGTTTTAAAAGCATCTCCAGTCCCCTCTGAAACTAGGCTTCAGCATCCACACAAGCTTGAGACAGATGAGTAACTATCAAGGGGGAACTTCCGCCACCGTGTGGCTGGGGACGGCCCCTGCGGAGGCAGGCAACCTGAATGGAGTTTCCTTCATGGTTGTCCTCTGAACCCTTCTGCCCCAGCCATGAGCAAATTTGCTCATGGCTGGGGCAGAAGGGTTCAGAGAATTCGTTCAAGGCCCTTTCTGCACACGTGTTGAGCCACTTCTCGCTGCCCTGACAAACTCTCTTCTTCTGACCAAGTTCAATCGCATTCTCACCAGTGTTTCCTGATCCTCCTGCTGAGCCCCATGGTCCTCTTCCTAAAATTCCATGAACCCATTCCTGTTCTTTGTGTGGTTCTTATTGTTTACAATAACTTCTGTCTGATTCTACTCTTTGCGTTTTCCCAGAGGGCAAGGTCAAGGTGCCCTCTACCATTACGGGTCAATATCACATGCTTAACTTACAGAAGCTGGACTCTGCAGGGGTCACCAGAGTGGATGTTGGAACTTCTGGAATGGTAGCCACATAGAGAAGCTAGCATCTACATGCTGAGTACTGAATCCAGGCCCCTGCAAGGTCACCCAGGCACCATAAACACTTGGAGGTTGTCTTGCCGTAAATAATTCTCCCATTGGATGCCAGCACATCTCCGTCTTCTGATTCCATCATTGTATGTAAGAAGGTCTACCGTGCTTGGGGACACAGCCTGTCACCGGAAGACAAGGGTGACTGAGGCAGAAGGGTGAAATGTTTGTGCATAAAATTAGGAATGATCCTTAAAAACAAATTTAAAAATGAAAAAGGAGAAAAGAAAGAGAGAAAAGAAAAGAAAAGAAAAGAAATGAAAAGAAAAGAAAAGAAAAGAATAGAAAAGAAATGAAAAGAAAGAAAGGAAAAGAAGAGAAAAACGCGAAGAGAGCTTTCAGAATCTACCTCTACAGTATTCACAAACTCTTGGGTTTGATTCTGAACAACACCCACTAAAAGTACCCGACGTTTCTAACAGGGCCTGTACATATAGGCCAGTAATTCTCATGCACAGGGGCTCATGCATTTGGGGCTTGAAGGAACCGGTCCTAGGCTTCGAATAAAAATTTCTGCTTATCAGATATTGCATTATGTTTGATAGAAGTAGCTTTGCAAAACAACAGTTACAATTAGCAACAGAATAATTTCACTCTTGGGGTTCTCACAACGTGAAAAACTCTCTGAAAAGTGTGGTAATTTGAGGAATGTTGAGAATGACTGTGTAGAAGTAAGTCACTCCTGAGTGAATCAGGCTCGACACTTGACCATGATCAGACCTCAGTTATCGTGGAGAGTTCGTATAGTGTGGGTCCTGAATCAAAGGTTTTAGGGTCACTTCGGGCTTGTAAACAGCCACATTGGCAATTATTCTTTATGACCCCTTTTTCCATGATCAGATGTCAATGTTCATTCCAACTCAACGCTGATCCCCAAAGAATGTGGTGTTCATTTCTGACTTTGTCCTGTAACTTTAGAAACGCCATGCATTGTTCCCTCCATGGAATGCACTATTTCGAGCAAACCTACTGTGCTTCCCCGAGACTCAGTCATGCGAATGGTTTTAAAAGCATCTCCAGTCCCCTCTGAAACTAGGCTTCAGCATCCACACAAGCTTGAGACAGATGAGTAACTATCAAGGGGGAACTTCCGCCACCGTGTGGCTGGGGACGGCCCCTGCGGAGGCAGGCAACCTGAATGGAGTTTCCTTCATGGTTGTCCTCTGAACCCTTCTGCCCCAGCCATGAGCAAATTTGCTCATGGCTGGGGCAGAAGGGTTCAGAGAATTCGTTCAAGGCCCTTTCTGCACACGTGTTGAGCCACTTCTCGCTGCCCTGACAAACTCTCTTCTTCTGACCAAGTTCAATCGCATTCTCACCAGTGTTTCCTGATCCTCCTGCTGAGCCCCATGGTCCTCTTCCTAAAATTCCATGAACCCATTCCTGTTCTTTGTGTGGTTCTTATTGTTTACAATAACTTCTGTCTGATTCTACTCTTTGCGTTTTCCCAGAGGGCAAGGTCAAGGTGCCCTCTACCATTACGGGTCAATATCACATGCTTAACTTACAGAAGCTGGACTCTGCAGGGGTCACCAGAGTGGATGTTGGAACTTCTGGAATGGTAGCCACATAGAGAAGCTAGCATCTACATGCTGAGTACTGAATCCAGGCCCCTGCAAGGTCACCCAGGCACCATAAACACTTGGAGGTTGTCTTGCCGTAAATAATTCTCCCATTGGATGCCAGCACATCTCCGTCTTCTGATTCCATCATTGTATGTAAGAAGGTCTACCGTGCTTGGGGACACAGCCTGTCACCGGAAGACAAGGGTGACTGAGGCAGAAGGGTGAAATGTTTGTGCATAAAATTAGGAATGATCCTTAAAAACAAATTTAAAAATGAAAAAGGAGAAAAGAAAGAGAGAAAAGAAAAGAAAAGAAAAGAAATGAAAAGAAAAGAAAAGAAAAGAATAGAAAAGAAATGAAAAGAAAGAAAGGAAAAGAAGAGAAAAACGCGAAGAGAGCTTTCAGAATCTACCTCTACAGTATTCACAAACTCTTGGGTTTGATTCTGAACAACACCCACTAAAAGTACCCGACGTTTCTAACAGGGCCTGTACATATAGGCCAGTAATTCTCATGCACAGGGGCTCATGCATTTGGGGCTTGAAGGAACCGGTCCTAGGCTTCGAATAAAAATTTCTGCTTATCAGATATTGCATTATGTTTGATAGAAGTAGCTTTGCAAAACAACAGTTACAATTAGCAACAGAATAATTTCACTCTTGGGGTTCTCACAACGTGAAAAACTCTCTGAAAAGTGTGGTAGTTTGAGGAATGTTGAGAATGACTGTGTAGAAGTAAGTCACTCCTGAGTGAATCAGGCTCGACACTTGACCATGATCAGACCTCAGTTATCGTGGAGAGTTCGTATAGTGTGGGTCCTGAATCAAAGGTTTTAGGGTCACTTCGGGCTTGTAAACAGCCACATTGGCAATTATTCTTTATGACCCCTTTTTCCATGATCAGATGTCAATGTTCATTCCAACTCAACGCTGATCCCCAAAGAATGTGGTGTTCATTTCTGACTTTGTCCTGTAACTTTAGAAACGCCATGCATTGTTCCCTCCATGGAATGCACTATTTCGAGCAAACCTACTGTGCTTCCCCGAGACTCAGTCATGCGAATGGTTTTAAAAGCATCTCCAGTCCCCTCTGAAACTAGGCTTCAGCATCCACACAAGCTTGAGACAGATGAGTAACTATCAAGGGGGAACTTCCGCCACCGTGTGGCTGGGGACGGCCCCTGCGGAGGCAGGCAACCTGAATGGAGTTTCCTTCATGGTTGTCCTCTGAACCCTTCTGCCCCAGCCATGAGCAAATTTGCTCATGGCTGGGGCAGAAGGGTTCAGAGAATTCGTTCAAGGCCCTTTCTGCACACGTGTTGAGCCACTTCTCGCTGCCCTGACAAACTCTCTTCTTCTGACCAAGTTCAATCGCATTCTCACCAGTGTTTCCTGATCCTCCTGCTGAGCCCCATGGTCCTCTTCCTAAAATTCCATGAACCCATTCCTGTTCTTTGTGTGGTTCTTATTGTTTACAATAACTTCTGTCTGATTCTACTCTTTGCGTTTTCCCAGAGGGCAAGGTCAAGGTGCCCTCTACCATTACGGGTCAATATCACATGCTTAACTTACAGAAGCTGGACTCTGCAGGGGTCACCAGAGTGGATGTTGGAACTTCTGGAATGGTAGCCACATAGAGAAGCTAGCATCTACATGCTGAGTACTGAATCCAGGCCCCTGCAAGGTCACCCAGGCACCATAAACACTTGGAGGTTGTCTTGCCGTAAATAATTCTCCCATTGGATGCCAGCACATCTCCGTCTTCTGATTCCATCATTGTATGTAAGAAGGTCTACCGTGCTTGGGGACACAGCCTGTCACCGGAAGACAAGGGTGACTGAGGCAGAAGGGTGAAATGTTTGTGCATAAAATTAGGAATGATCCTTAAAAACAAATTTAAAAATGAAAAAGGAGAAAAGAAAGAGAGAAAAGAAAAGAAAAGAAAAGAAATGAAAAGAAAAGAAAAGAAAAGAATAGAAAAGAAATGAAAAGAAAGAAAGGAAAAGAAGAGAAAAACGCGAAGAGAGCTTTCAGAATCTACCTCTACAGTATTCACAAACTCTTGGGTTTGATTCTGAACAACACCCACTAAAAGTACCCGACGTTTCTAACAGGGCCTGTACATATAGGCCAGTAATTCTCATGCACAGGGGCTCATGCATTTGGGGCTTGAAGGAACCGGTCCTAGGCTTCGAATAAAAATTTCTGCTTATCAGATATTGCATTATGTTTGATAGAAGTAGCTTTGCAAAACAACAGTTACAATTAGCAACAGAATAATTTCACTCTTGGGGTTTCTCACAACGTGAAAAACTCTCTGAAAAGTGTGGTAATCTGAGGAATGTTGAGAATGACTGTGTAGAAGTAAGTCACTCCTGAGTGAATCAGGCTCGACACTTGACCATGATCAGACCTCAGTGATCGTGGAGAGTTCGTATAGTGTGGGTCCTGAATCAAAGGTTTTAGGGTCACTTCGGGCTTGTAAACAGCCACATTGGCAATTATTCTTTATGACCCCTTTTTCCATGATCAGATGTCAATGTTCATTCCAACTCAACGCTGATCCCCAAAGAATGTGGTGTTCATTTCTGACTTTGTCCTGTAACTTTAGAAACGCCATGCATTGTTCCCTCCATGGAATGCACTATTTCGAGCAAACCTACTGTGCTTCCCCGAGACTCAGTCATGCGAATGGTTTTAAAAGCATCTCCAGTCCCCTCTGAAACTAGGCTTCAGCATCCACACAAGCTTGAGACAGATGAGTAACTATCAAGGGGGAACTTCCGCCACCGTGTGGCTGGGGACGGCCCCTGCGGAGGCAGGCAACCTGAATGGAGTTTCCTTCATGGTTGTCCTCTGAACCCTTCTGCCCCAGCCATGAGCAAATTTGCTCATGGCTGGGGCAGAAGGGTTCAGAGAATTCGTTCAAGGCCCTTTCTGCACACGTGTTGAGCCACTTCTCGCTGCCCTGACAAACTCTCTTCTTCTGACCAAGTTCAATCGCATTCTCACCAGTGTTTCCTGATCCTCCTGCTGAGCCCCATGGTCCTCTTCCTAAAATTCCATGAACCCATTCCTGTTCTTTGTGTGGTTCTTATTGTTTACAATAACTTCTGTCTGATTCTACTCTTTGCGTTTTCCCAGAGGGCAAGGTCAAGGTGCCCTCTACCATTACGGGTCAATATCACATGCTTAACTTACAGAAGCTGGACTCTGCAGGGGTCACCAGAGTGGATGTTGGAACTTCTGGAATGGTAGCCACATAGAGAAGCTAGCATCTACATGCTGAGTACTGAATCCAGGCCCCTGCAAGGTCACCCAGGCACCATAAACACTTGGAGGTTGTCTTGCCGTAAATAATTCTCCCATTGGATGCCAGCACATCTCCGTCTTCTGATTCCATCATTGTATGTAAGAAGGTCTACCGTGCTTGGGGACACAGCCTGTCACCGGAAGACAAGGGTGACTGAGGCAGAAGGGTGAAATGTTTGTGCATAAAATTAGGAATGATCCTTAAAAACAAATTTAAAAATGAAAAAGGAGAAAAGAAAGAGAGAAAAGAAAAGAAAAGAAAAGAAATGAAAAGAAAAGAAAAGAAAAGAATAGAAAAGAAATGAAAAGAAAGAAAGGAAAAGAAGAGAAAAACGCGAAGAGAGCTTTCAGAATCTACCTCTACAGTATTCACAAACTCTTGGGTTTGATTCTGAACAACACCCACTAAAAGTACCCGACGTTTCTAACAGGGCCTGTACATATAGGCCAGTAATTCTCATGCACAGGGGCTCATGCATTTGGGGCTTGAAGGAACCGGTCCTAGGCTTCGAATAAAAATTTCTGCTTATCAGATATTGCATTATGTTTGATAGAAGTAGCTTTGCAAAACAACAGTTACAATTAGCAACAGAATAATTTCACTCTTGGGGTTCTCACAACGTGAAAAACTCTCTGAAAAGTGTGGTAATCTGAGGAATGTTGAGAATGACTGTGTAGAAGTAAGTCACTCCTGAGTGAATCAGGCTCGACACCTGACCATGATCAGACCTCAGTGATCGTGGAGAGTTCGTATAGTGTGGGTCCTGAATCAAAGGTTTTAGGGTCACTTCGGGCTTGTAAACAGCCACATTGGCAATTATTCTTTATGACCCCTTTTTCCATGATCAGATGTCAATGTTCATTCCAACTCAACGCTGATCCCCAAAGAATGTGGTGTTCATTTCTGACTTTGTCCTGTAACTTTAGAAACGCCATGCATTGTTCCCTCCATGGAATGCACTATTTCGAGCAAACCTACTGTGCTTCCCCGAGACTCAGTCATGCGAATGGTTTTAAAAGCATCTCCAGTCCCCTCTGAAACTAGGCTTCAGCATCCACACAAGCTTGAGACAGATGAGTAACTATCAAGGGGGAACTTCCGCCACCGTGTGGCTGGGGACGGCCACTGCGGAGGCAGGCAACCTGAATGGAGTTTCCTTCATGGTTGTCCTCTGAACCCTTCTGCCCCAGCCATGAGCAAATTTGCTCATGGCTGGGGCAGAAGGGTTCAGAGAATTCGTTCAAGGCCCTTTCTGCACACGTGTTGAGCCACTTCTCGCTGCCCTGACAAACTCTCTTCTTCTGACCAAGTTCAATCGCATTCTCACCAGTGTTTCCTGATCCTCCTGCTGAGCCCCATGGTCCTCTTCCTAAAATTCCATGAACCCATTCCTGTTCTTTGTGTGGTTCTTATTGTTTACAATAACTTCTGTCTGATTCTACTCTTTGCGTTTTCCCAGAGGGCAAGGTCAAGGTGCCCTCTACCATTACGGGTCAATATCACATGCTTAACTTACAGAAGCTGGACTCTGCAGGGGTCACCAGAGTGGATGTTGGAACTTCTGGAATGGTAGCCACATAGAGAAGCTAGCATCTACATGCTGAGTACTGAATCCAGGCCCCTGCAAGGTCACCCAGGCACCATAAACACTTGGAGGTTGTCTTGCCGTAAATAATTCTCCCATTGGATGCCAGCACATCTCCGTCTTCTGATTCCATCATTGTATGTAAGAAGGTCTACCGTGCTTGGGGACACAGCCTGTCACCGGAAGACAAGGGTGACTGAGGCAGAAGGGTGAAATGTTTGTGCATAAAATTAGGAATGATCCTTAAAAACAAATTTAAAAATGAAAAAGGAGAAAAGAAAGAGAGAAAAGAAAAGAAAAGAAAAGAAATGAAAAGAAAAGAAAAGAAAAGAATAGAAAAGAAATGAAAAGAAAGAAAGGAAAAGAAGAGAAAAACGCGAAGAGAGCTTTCAGAATCTACCTCTACAGTATTCACAAACTCTTGGGTTTGATTCTGAACAACACCCACTAAAAGTACCCGACGTTTCTAACAGGGCCTGTACATATAGGCCAGTAATTCTCATGCACAGGGGCTCATGCATTTGGGGCTTGAAGGAACCGGTCCTAGGCTTCGAATAAAAATTTCTGCTTATCAGATATTGCATTATGTTTGATAGAAGTAGCTTTGCAAAACAACAGTTACAATTAGCAACAGAATAATTTCACTCTTGGGGTTCTCACAACGTGAAAAACTCTCTGAAAAGTGTGGTAATCTGAGGAATGTTGAGAATGACTGTGTAGAAGTAAGTCACTCCTGAGTGAATCAGGCTCGACACCTGACCATGATCAGACCTCAGTGATCGTGGAGAGTTCGTATAGTGTGGGTCCTGAATCAAAGGTTTTAGGGTCACTTCGGGCTTGTAAACAGCCACATTGGCAATTATTCTTTATGACCCCTTTTTCCATGATCAGATGTCAATGTTCATTCCAACTCAACGCTGATCCCCAAAGAATGTGGTGTTCATTTCTGACTTTGTCCTGTAACTTTAGAAACGCCATGCATTGTTCCCTCCATGGAATGCACTATTTCGAGCAAACCTACTGTGCTTCCCCGAGACTCAGTCATGCGAATGGTTTTAAAAGCATCTCCAGTCCCCTCTGAAACTAGGCTTCAGCATCCACACAAGCTTGAGACAGATGAGTAACTATCAAGGGGGAACTTCCGCCACCGTGTGGCTGGGGACGGCCACTGCGGAGGCAGGCAACCTGAATGGAGTTTCCTTCATGGTTGTCCTCTGAACCCTTCTGCCCCAGCCATGAGCAAATTTGCTCATGGCTGGGGCAGAAGGGTTCAGAGAATTCGTTCAAGGCCCTTTCTGCACACGTGTTGAGCCACTTCTCGCTGCCCTGACAAACTCTCTTCTTCTGACCAAGTTCAATCGCATTCTCACCAGTGTTTCCTGATCCTCCTGCTGAGCCCCATGGTCCTCTTCCTAAAATTCCATGAACCCATTCCTGTTCTTTGTGTGGTTCTTATTGTTTACAATAACTTCTGTCTGATTCTACTCTTTGCGTTTTCCCAGAGGGCAAGGTCAAGGTGCCCTCTACCATTACGGGTCAATATCACATGCTTAACTTACAGAAGCTGGACTCTGCAGGGGTCACCAGAGTGGATGTTGGAACTTCTGGAATGGTAGCCACATAGAGAAGCTAGCATCTACATGCTGAGTACTGAATCCAGGCCCCTGCAAGGTCACCCAGGCACCATAAACACTTGGAGGTTGTCTTGCCGTAAATAATTCTCCCATTGGATGCCAGCACATCTCCGTCTTCTGATTCCATCATTGTATGTAAGAAGGTCTACCGTGCTTGGGGACACAGCCTGTCACCGGAAGACAAGGGTGACTGAGGCAGAAGGGTGAAATGTTTGTGCATAAAATTAGGAATGATCCTTAAAAACAAATTTAAAAATGAAAAAGGAGAAAAGAAAGAGAGAAAAGAAAAGAAAAGAAAAGAAATGAAAAGAAAAGAAAAGAAAAGAATAGAAAAGAAATGAAAAGAAAGAAAGGAAAAGAAGAGAAAAACGCGAAGAGAGCTTTCAGAATCTACCTCTACAGTATTCACAAACTCTTGGGTTTGATTCTGAACAACACCCACTAAAAGTACCCGACGTTTCTAACAGGGCCTGTACATATAGGCCAGTAATTCTCATGCACAGGGGCTCATGCATTTGGGGCTTGAAGGAACCGGTCCTAGGCTTCGAATAAAAATTTCTGCTTATCAGATATTGCATTATGTTTGATAGAAGTAGCTTTGCAAAACAACAGTTACAATTAGCAACAGAATAATTTCACTCTTGGGGTTCTCACAACGTGAAAAACTCTCTGAAAAGTGTGGTAATCTGAGGAATGTTGAGAATGACTGTGTAGAAGTAAGTCACTCCTGAGTGAATCAGGCTCGACACCTGACCATGATCAGACCTCAGTGATCGTGGAGAGTTCGTATAGTGTGGGTCCTGAATCAAAGGTTTTAGGGTCACTTCGGGCTTGTAAACAGCCACATTGGCAATTATTCTTTATGACCCCTTTTTCCATGATCAGATGTCAATGTTCATTCCAACTCAACGCTGATCCCCAAAGAATGTGGTGTTCATTTCTGACTTTGTCCTGTAACTTTAGAAACGCCATGCATTGTTCCCTCCATGGAATGCACTATTTCGAGCAAACCTACTGTGCTTCCCCGAGACTCAGTCATGCGAATGGTTTTAAAAGCATCTCCAGTCCCCTCTGAAACTAGGCTTCAGCATCCACACAAGCTTGAGACAGATGAGTAACTATCAAGGGGGAACTTCCGCCACCGTGTGGCTGGGGACGGCCACTGCGGAGGCAGGCAACCTGAATGGAGTTTCCTTCATGGTTGTCCTCTGAACCCTTCTGCCCCAGCCATGAGCAAATTTGCTCATGGCTGGGGCAGAAGGGTTCAGAGAATTCGTTCAAGGCCCTTTCTGCACACGTGTTGAGCCACTTCTCGCTGCCCTGACAAACTCTCTTCTTCTGACCAAGTTCAATCGCATTCTCACCAGTGTTTCCTGATCCTCCTGCTGAGCCCCATGGTCCTCTTCCTAAAATTCCATGAACCCATTCCTGTTCTTTGTGTGGTTCTTATTGTTTACAATAACTTCTGTCTGATTCTACTCTTTGCGTTTTCCCAGAGGGCAAGGTCAAGGTGCCCTCTACCATTACGGGTCAATATCACATGCTTAACTTACAGAAGCTGGACTCTGCAGGGGTCACCAGAGTGGATGTTGGAACTTCTGGAATGGTAGCCACATAGAGAAGCTAGCATCTACATGCTGAGTACTGAATCCAGGCCCCTGCAAGGTCACCCAGGCACCATAAACACTTGGAGGTTGTCTTGCCGTAAATAATTCTCCCATTGGATGCCAGCACATCTCCGTCTTCTGATTCCATCATTGTATGTAAGAAGGTCTACCGTGCTTGGGGACACAGCCTGTCACCGGAAGACAAGGGTGACTGAGGCAGAAGGGTGAAATGTTTGTGCATAAAATTAGGAATGATCCTTAAAAACAAATTTAAAAATGAAAAAGGAGAAAAGAAAGAGAGAAAAGAAAAGAAAAGAAAAGAAATGAAAAGAAAAGAAAAGAAAAGAATAGAAAAGAAATGAAAAGAAAGAAAGGAAAAGAAGAGAAAAACGCGAAGAGAGCTTTCAGAATCTACCTCTACAGTATTCACAAACTCTTGGGTTTGATTCTGAACAACACCCACTAAAAGTACCCGACGTTTCTAACAGGGCCTGTACATATAGGCCAGTAATTCTCATGCACAGGGGCTCATGCATTTGGGGCTTGAAGGAACCGGTCCTAGGCTTCGAATAAAAATTTCTGCTTATCAGATATTGCATTATGTTTGATAGAAGTAGCTTTGCAAAACAACAGTTACAATTAGCAACAGAATAATTTCACTCTTGGGGTTCTCACAACGTGAAAAACTCTCTGAAAAGTGTGGTAATCTGAGGAATGTTGAGAATGACTGTGTAGAAGTAAGTCACTCCTGAGTGAATCAGGCTCGACACCTGACCATGATCAGACCTCAGTGATCGTGGAGAGTTCGTATAGTGTGGGTCCTGAATCAAAGGTTTTAGGGTCACTTCGGGCTTGTAAACAGCCACATTGGCAATTATTCTTTATGACCCCTTTTTCCATGATCAGATGTCAATGTTCATTCCAACTCAACGCTGATCCCCAAAGAATGTGGTGTTCATTTCTGACTTTGTCCTGTAACTTTAGAAACGCCATGCATTGTTCCCTCCATGGAATGCACTATTTCGAGCAAACCTACTGTGCTTCCCCGAGACTCAGTCATGCGAATGGTTTTAAAAGCATCTCCAGTCCCCTCTGAAACTAGGCTTCAGCATCCACACAAGCTTGAGACAGATGAGTAACTATCAAGGGGGAACTTCCGCCACCGTGTGGCTGGGGACGGCCACTGCGGAGGCAGGCAACCTGAATGGAGTTTCCTTCATGGTTGTCCTCTGAACCCTTCTGCCCCAGCCATGAGCAAATTTGCTCATGGCTGGGGCAGAAGGGTTCAGAGAATTCGTTCAAGGCCCTTTCTGCACACGTGTTGAGCCACTTCTCGCTGCCCTGACAAACTCTCTTCTTCTGACCAAGTTCAATCGCATTCTCACCAGTGTTTCCTGATCCTCCTGCTGAGCCCCATGGTCCTCTTCCTAAAATTCCATGAACCCATTCCTGTTCTTTGTGTGGTTCTTATTGTTTACAATAACTTCTGTCTGATTCTACTCTTTGCGTTTTCCCAGAGGGCAAGGTCAAGGTGCCCTCTACCATTACGGGTCAATATCACATGCTTAACTTACAGAAGCTGGACTCTGCAGGGGTCACCAGAGTGGATGTTGGAACTTCTGGAATGGTAGCCACATAGAGAAGCTAGCATCTACATGCTGAGTACTGAATCCAGGCCCCTGCAAGGTCACCCAGGCACCATAAACACTTGGAGGTTGTCTTGCCGTAAATAATTCTCCCATTGGATGCCAGCACATCTCCGTCTTCTGATTCCATCATTGTATGTAAGAAGGTCTACCGTGCTTGGGGACACAGCCTGTCACCGGAAGACAAGGGTGACTGAGGCAGAAGGGTGAAATGTTTGTGCATAAAATTAGGAATGATCCTTAAAAACAAATTTAAAAATGAAAAAGGAGAAAAGAAAGAGAGAAAAGAAAAGAAAAGAAAAGAAATGAAAAGAAAAGAAAAGAAAAGAATAGAAAAGAAATGAAAAGAAAGAAAGGAAAAGAAGAGAAAAACGCGAAGAGAGCTTTCAGAATCTACCTCTACAGTATTCACAAACTCTTGGGTTTGATTCTGAACAACACCCACTAAAAGTACCCGACGTTTCTAACAGGGCCTGTACATATAGGCCAGTAATTCTCATGCACAGGGGCTCATGCATTTGGGGCTTGAAGGAACCGGTCCTAGGCTTCGAATAAAAATTTCTGCTTATCAGATATTGCATTATGTTTGATAGAAGTAGCTTTGCAAAACAACAGTTACAATTAGCAACAGAATAATTTCACTCTTGGGGTTCTCACAACGTGAAAAACTCTCTGAAAAGTGTGGTAATCTGAGGAATGTTGAGAATGACTGTGTAGAAGTAAGTCACTCCTGAGTGAATCAGGCTCGACACCTGACCATGATCAGACCTCAGTGATCGTGGAGAGTTCGTATAGTGTGGGTCCTGAATCAAAGGTTTTAGGGTCACTTCGGGCTTGTAAACAGCCACATTGGCAATTATTCTTTATGACCCCTTTTTCCATGATCAGATGTCAATGTTCATTCCAACTCAACGCTGATCCCCAAAGAATGTGGTGTTCATTTCTGACTTTGTCCTGTAACTTTAGAAACGCCATGCATTGTTCCCTCCATGGAATGCACTATTTCGAGCAAACCTACTGTGCTTCCCCGAGACTCAGTCATGCGAATGGTTTTAAAAGCATCTCCAGTCCCCTCTGAAACTAGGCTTCAGCATCCACACAAGCTTGAGACAGATGAGTAACTATCAAGGGGGAACTTCCGCCACCGTGTGGCTGGGGACGGCCACTGCGGAGGCAGGCAACCTGAATGGAGTTTCCTTCATGGTTGTCCTCTGAACCCTTCTGCCCCAGCCATGAGCAAATTTGCTCATGGCTGGGGCAGAAGGGTTCAGAGAATTCGTTCAAGGCCCTTTCTGCACACGTGTTGAGCCACTTCTCGCTGCCCTGACAAACTCTCTTCTTCTGACCAAGTTCAATCGCATTCTCACCAGTGTTTCCTGATCCTCCTGCTGAGCCCCATGGTCCTCTTCCTAAAATTCCATGAACCCATTCCTGTTCTTTGTGTGGTTCTTATTGTTTACAATAACTTCTGTCTGATTCTACTCTTTGCGTTTTCCCAGAGGGCAAGGTCAAGGTGCCCTCTACCATTACGGGTCAATATCACATGCTTAACTTACAGAAGCTGGACTCTGCAGGGGTCACCAGAGTGGATGTTGGAACTTCTGGAATGGTAGCCACATAGAGAAGCTAGCATCTACATGCTGAGTACTGAATCCAGGCCCCTGCAAGGTCACCCAGGCACCATAAACACTTGGAGGTTGTCTTGCCGTAAATAATTCTCCCATTGGATGCCAGCACATCTCCGTCTTCTGATTCCATCATTGTATGTAAGAAGGTCTACCGTGCTTGGGGACACAGCCTGTCACCGGAAGACAAGGGTGACTGAGGCAGAAGGGTGAAATGTTTGTGCATAAAATTAGGAATGATCCTTAAAAACAAATTTAAAAATGAAAAAGGAGAAAAGAAAGAGAGAAAAGAAAAGAAAAGAAAAAAAGAAAAGAAAAGAAAAGAAAAGAATAGAAAAGAAATGAAAAGAAAGAAAGGAAAAGAAGAGAAAAACGCGAAGAGAGCTTTCAGAATCTACCTCTACAGTATTCACAAACTCTTGGGTTTGATTCTGAACAACACCCACTAAAAGTACCCGACGTTTCTAACAGGGCCTGTACATATAGGCCAGTAATTCTCATGCACAGGGGCTCATGCATTTGGGGCTTGAAGGAACCGGTCCTAGGCTTCGAATAAAAATTTCTGCTTATCAGATATTGCATTATGTTTGATAGAAGTAGCTTTGCAAAACAACAGTTACAATTAGCAACAGAATAATTTCACTCTTGGGGTTCTCACAACGTGAAAAACTCTCTGAAAAGTGTGGTAATCTGAGGAATGTTGAGAATGACTGTGTAGAAGTAAGTCACTCCTGAGTGAATCAGGCTCGACACCTGACCATGATCAGACCTCAGTGATCGTGGAGAGTTCGTATAGTGTGGGTCCTGAATCAAAGGTTTTAGGGTCACTTCGGGCTTGTAAACAGCCACATTGGCAATTATTCTTTATGACCCCTTTTTCCATGATCAGATGTCAATGTTCATTCCAACTCAACGCTGATCCCCAAAGAATGTGGTGTTCATTTCTGACTTTGTCCTGTAACTTTAGAAACGCCATGCATTGTTCCCTCCATGGAATGCACTATTTCGAGCAAACCTACTGTGCTTCCCCGAGACTCAGTCATGCGAATGGTTTTAAAAGCATCTCCAGTCCCCTCTGAAACTAGGCTTCAGCATCCACACAAGCTTGAGACAGATGAGTAACTATCAAGGGGGAACTTCCGCCACCGTGTGGCTGGGGACGGCCACTGCGGAGGCAGGCAACCTGAATGGAGTTTCCTTCATGGTTGTCCTCTGAACCCTTCTGCCCCAGCCATGAGCAAATTTGCTCATGGCTGGGGCAGAAGGGTTCAGAGAATTCGTTCAAGGCCCTTTCTGCACACGTGTTGAGCCACTTCTCGCTGCCCTGACAAACTCTCTTCTTCTGACCAAGTTCAATCGCATTCTCACCAGTGTTTCCTGATCCTCCTGCTGAGCCCCATGGTCCTCTTCCTAAAATTCCATGAACCCATTCCTGTTCTTTGTGTGGTTCTTATTGTTTACAATAACTTCTGTCTGATTCTACTCTTTGCGTTTTCCCAGAGGGCAAGGTCAAGGTGCCCTCTACCATTACGGGTCAATATCACATGCTTAACTTACAGAAGCTGGACTCTGCAGGGGTCACCAGAGTGGATGTTGGAACTTCTGGAATGGTAGCCACATAGAGAAGCTAGCATCTACATGCTGAGTACTGAATCCAGGCCCCTGCAAGGTCACCCAGGCACCATAAACACTTGGAGGTTGTCTTGCCGTAAATAATTCTCCCATTGGATGCCAGCACATCTCCGTCTTCTGATTCCATCATTGTATGTAAGAAGGTCTACCGTGCTTGGGGACACAGCCTGTCACCGGAAGACAAGGGTGACTGAGGCAGAAGGGTGAAATGTTTGTGCATAAAATTAGGAATGATCCTTAAAAACAAATTTAAAAATGAAAAAGGAGAAAAGAAAGAGAGAAAAGAAAAGAAAAGAAAAGAAATGAAAAGAAAAGAAAAGAAAAGAATAGAAAAGAAATGAAAAGAAAGAAAGGAAAAGAAGAGAAAAACGCGAAGAGAGCTTTCAGAATCTACCTCTACAGTATTCACAAACTCTTGGGTTTGATTCTGAACAACACCCACTAAAAGTACCCGACGTTTCTAACAGGGCCTGTACATATAGGCCAGTAATTCTCATGCACAGGGGCTCATGCATTTGGGGCTTGAAGGAACCGGTCCTAGGCTTCGAATAAAAATTTCTGCTTATCAGATATTGCATTATGTTTGATAGAAGTAGCTTTGCAAAACAACAGTTACAATTAGCAACAGAATAATTTCACTCTTGGGGTTCTCACAACGTGAAAAACTCTCTGAAAAGTGTGGTAATCTGAGGAATGTTGAGAATGACTGTGTAGAAGTAAGTCACTCCTGAGTGAATCAGGCTCGACACCTGACCATGATCAGACCTCAGTGATCGTGGAGAGTTCGTATAGTGTGGGTCCTGAATCAAAGGTTTTAGGGTCACTTCGGGCTTGTAAACAGCCACATTGGCAATTATTCTTTATGACCCCTTTTTCCATGATCAGATGTCAATGTTCATTCCAACTCAACGCTGATCCCCAAAGAATGTGGTGTTCATTTCTGACTTTGTCCTGTAACTTTAGAAACGCCATGCATTGTTCCCTCCATGGAATGCACTATTTCGAGCAAACCTACTGTGCTTCCCCGAGACTCAGTCATGCGAATGGTTTTAAAAGCATCTCCAGTCCCCTCTGAAACTAGGCTTCAGCATCCACACAAGCTTGAGACAGATGAGTAACTATCAAGGGGGAACTTCCGCCACCGTGTGGCTGGGGACGGCCACTGCGGAGGCAGGCAACCTGAATGGAGTTTCCTTCATGGTTGTCCTCTGAACCCTTCTGCCCCAGCCATGAGCAAATTTGCTCATGGCTGGAGGCAGAAGGGTTCAGAGAATTCGTTCAAGGCCCTTTCTGCACACGTGTTGAGCCACTTCTCGCTGCCCTGACAAACTCTCTTCTTCTGACCAAGTTCAATCGCATTCTCACCAGTGTTTCCTGATCCTCCTGCTGAGCCCCATGGTCCTCTTCCTAAAATTCCATGAACCCATTCCTGTTCTTTGTGTGGTTCTTATTGTTTACAATAACTTCTGTCTGATTCTACTCTTTGCGTTTTCCCAGAGGGCAAGGTCAAGGTGCCCTCTACCATTACGGGTCAATATCACATGCTTAACTTACAGAAGCTGGACTCTGCAGGGGTCACCAGAGTGGATGTTGGAACTTCTGGAATGGTAGCCACATAGAGAAGCTAGCATCTACATGCTGAGTACTGAATCCAGGCCCCTGCAAGGTCACCCAGGCACCATAAACACTTGGAGGTTGTCTTGCCGTAAATAATTCTCCCATTGGATGCCAGCACATCTCCGTCTTCTGATTCCATCATTGTATGTAAGAAGGTCTACCGTGCTTGGGGACACAGCCTGTCACCGGAAGACAAGGGTGACTGAGGCAGAAGGGTGAAATGTTTGTGCATAAAATTAGGAATGATCCTTAAAAACAAATTTAAAAATGAAAAAGGAGAAAAGAAAGAGAGAAAAGAAAAGAAAAGAAAAGAAAAAAGAAAAGAAAAGAAAAGAAAAGAATAGAAAAGAAATGAAAAGAAAGAAAGGAAAAGAAGAGAAAAACGCGAAGAGAGCTTTCAGAATCTACCTCTACAGTATTCACAAACTCTTGGGTTTGATTCTGAACAACACCCACTAAAAGTACCCGACGTTTCTAACAGGGCCTGTACATATAGGCCAGTAATTCTCATGCACAGGGGCTCATGCATTTGGGGCTTGAAGGAACCGGTCCTAGGCTTCGAATAAAAATTTCTGCTTATCAGATATTGCATTATGTTTGATAGAAGTAGCTTTGCAAAACAACAGTTACAATTAGCAACAGAATAATTTCACTCTTGGGGTTCTCACAACGTGAAAAACTCTCTGAAAAGTGTGGTAATCTGAGGAATGTTGAGAATGACTGTGTAGAAGTAAGTCACTCCTGAGTGAATCAGGCTCGACACCTGACCATGATCAGACCTCAGTGATCGTGGAGAGTTCGTATAGTGTGGGTCCTGAATCAAAGGTTTTAGGGTCACTTCGGGCTTGTAAACAGCCACATTGGCAATTATTCTTTATGACCCCTTTTTCCATGATCAGATGTCAATGTTCATTCCAACTCAACGCTGATCCCCAAAGAATGTGGTGTTCATTTCTGACTTTGTCCTGTAACTTTAGAAACGCCATGCATTGTTCCCTCCATGGAATGCACTATTTCGAGCAAACCTACTGTGCTTCCCCGAGACTCAGTCATGCGAATGGTTTTAAAAGCATCTCCAGTCCCCTCTGAAACTAGGCTTCAGCATCCACACAAGCTTGAGACAGATGAGTAACTATCAAGGGGGAACTTCCGCCACCGTGTGGCTGGGGACGGCCACTGCGGAGGCAGGCAACCTGAATGGAGTTTCCTTCATGGTTGTCCTCTGAACCCTTCTGCCCCAGCCATGAGCAAATTTGCTCATGGCTGGGGCAGAAGGGTTCAGAGAATTCGTTCAAGGCCCTTTCTGCACACGTGTTGAGCCACTTCTCGCTGCCCTGACAAACTCTCTTCTTCTGACCAAGTTCAATCGCATTCTCACCAGTGTTTCCTGATCCTCCTGCTGAGCCCCATGGTCCTCTTCCTAAAATTCCATGAACCCATTCCTGTTCTTTGTGTGGTTCTTATTGTTTACAATAACTTCTGTCTGATTCTACTCTTTGCGTTTTCCCAGAGGGCAAGGTCAAGGTGCCCTCTACCATTACGGGTCAATATCACATGCTTAACTTACAGAAGCTGGACTCTGCAGGGGTCACCAGAGTGGATGTTGGAACTTCTGGAATGGTAGCCACATAGAGAAGCTAGCATCTACATGCTGAGTACTGAATCCAGGCCCCTGCAAGGTCACCCAGGCACCATAAACACTTGGAGGTTGTCTTGCCGTAAATAATTCTCCCATTGGATGCCAGCACATCTCCGTCTTCTGATTCCATCATTGTATGTAAGAAGGTCTACCGTGCTTGGGGACACAGCCTGTCACCGGAAGACAAGGGTGACTGAGGCAGAAGGGTGAAATGTTTGTGCATAAAATTAGGAATGATCCTTAAAAACAAATTTAAAAATGAAAAAGGAGAAAAGAAAGAGAGAAAAGAAAAGAAAAGAAAAGAAAAGAAAAGAAAAGAAAAGAAAAGAATAGAAAAGAAATGAAAAGAAAGAAAGGAAAAGAAGAGAAAAACGCGAAGAGAGCTTTCAGAATCTACCTCTACAGTATTCACAAACTCTTGGGTTTGATTCTGAACAACAACCACTAAAAGTACCCGACGTTTCTAACAGGGCCTGTACATATAGGCCAGTAATTCTCATGCACAGGGGCTCATGCATTTGGGGCTTGAAGGAACCGGTCCTAGGCTTCGAATAAAAATTTCTGCTTATCAGATATTGCATTATGTTTGATAGAAGTAGCTTTGCAAAACAACAGTTACAATTAGCAACAGAATAATTTCACTCTTGGGGTTCTCACAACGTGAAAAACTCTCTGAAAAGTGTGGTAATCTGAGGAATGTTGAGAATGACTGTGTAGAAGTAAGTCACTCCTGAGTGAATCAGGCTCGACACCTGACCATGATCAGACCTCAGTGATCGTGGAGAGTTCGTATAGTGTGGGTCCTGAATCAAAGGTTTTAGGGTCACTTCGGGCTTGTAAACAGCCACATTGGCAATTATTCTTTATGACCCCTTTTTCCATGATCAGATGTCAATGTTCATTCCAACTCAACGCTGATCCCCAAAGAATGTGGTGTTCATTTCTGACTTTGTCCTGTAACTTTAGAAACGCCATGCATTGTTCCCTCCATGGAATGCACTATTTCGAGCAAACCTACTGTGCTTCCCCGAGACTCAGTCATGCGAATGGTTTTAAAAGCATCTCCAGTCCCCTCTGAAACTAGGCTTCAGCATCCACACAAGCTTGAGACAGATGAGTAACTATCAAGGGGGAACTTCCGCCACCGTGTGGCTGGGGACGGCCACTGCGGAGGCAGGCAACCTGAATGGAGTTTCCTTCATGGTTGTCCTCTGAACCCTTCTGCCCCAGCCATGAGCAAATTTGCTCATGGCTGGGGCAGAAGGGTTCAGAGAATTCGTTCAAGGCCCTTTCTGCACACGTGTTGAGCCACTTCTCGCTGCCCTGACAAACTCTCTTCTTCTGACCAAGTTCAATCGCATTCTCACCAGTGTTTCCTGATCCTCCTGCTGAGCCCCATGGTCCTCTTCCTAAAATTCCATGAACCCATTCCTGTTCTTTGTGTGGTTCTTATTGTTTACAATAACTTCTGTCTGATTCTACTCTTTGCGTTTTCCCAGAGGGCAAGGTCAAGGTGCCCTCTACCATTACGGGTCAATATCACATGCTTAACTTACAGAAGCTGGACTCTGCAGGGGTCACCAGAGTGGATGTTGGAACTTCTGGAATGGTAGCCACATAGAGAAGCTAGCATCTACATGCTGAGTACTGAATCCAGGCCCCTGCAAGGTCACCCAGGCACCATAAACACTTGGAGGTTGTCTTGCCGTAAATAATTCTCCCATTGGATGCCAGCACATCTCCGTCTTCTGATTCCATCATTGTATGTAAGAAGGTCTACCGTGCTTGGGGACACAGCCTGTCACCGGAAGACAAGGGTGACTGAGGCAGAAGGGTGAAATGTTTGTGCATAAAATTAGGAATGATCCTTAAAAACAAATTTAAAAATGAAAAAGGAGAAAAGAAAGAGAGAAAAGAAAAGAAAAGAAAAGAAAGAAAAGAAAAGAAAAGAAAAAAAGAAAAGAAATGAAAAGAAAGAAAGGAAAAGAAGAGAAAAACGCGAAGAGAGCTTTCAGAATCTACCTCTACAGTATTCACAAACTCTTGGGTTTGATTCTGAACAACACCCACTAAAAGTACCCGACGTTTCTAACAGGGCCTGTACATATAGGCCAGTAATTCTCATGCACAGGGGCTCATGCATTTGGGGCTTGAAGGAACCGGTCCTAGGCTTCGAATAAAAATTTCTGCTTATCAGATATTGCATTATGTTTGATAGAAGTAGCTTTGCAAAACAACAGTTACAATTAGCAACAGAATAATTTCACTCTTGGGGTTCTCACAACGTGAAAAACTCTCTGAAAAGTGTGGTAATCTGAGGAATGTTGAGAATGACTGTGTAGAAGTAAGTCACTCCTGAGTGAATCAGGCTCGACACTGACCATGATCAGACCTCAGTGATCGTGGAGAGTTCGTATAGTGTGGGTCCTGAATCAAAGGTTTTAGGGTCACTTCGGGCTTGTAAACAGCCACATTGGCAATTATTCTTTATGACCCCTTTTTCCATGATCAGATGTCAATGTTCATTCCAACTCAACGCTGATCCCCAAAGAATGTGGTGTTCATTTCTGACTTTGTCCTGTAACTTTAGAAACGCCATGCATTGTTCCCTCCATGGAATGCACTATTTCGAGCAAACCTACTGTGCTTCCCCGAGACTCAGTCATGCGAATGGTTTTAAAAGCATCTCCAGTCCCCTCTGAAACTAGGCTTCAGCATCCACACAAGCTTGAGACAGATGAGTAACTATCAAGGGGGAACTTCCGCCACCGTGTGGCTGGGGACGGCCACTGCGGAGGCAGGCAACCTGAATGGAGTTTCCTTCATGGTTGTCCTCTGAACCCTTCTGCCCCAGCCATGAGCAAATTTGCTCATGGCTGGGGCAGAAGGGTTCAGAGAATTCGTTCAAGGACCTTTCTGCACACGTGTTGAGCCACTTCTCGCTGCCCTGACAAACTCTCTTCTTCTGACCAAGTTCAATCGCATTCTCACCAGTGTTTCCTGATCCTCCTGCTGAGCCCCATGGTCCTCTTCCTAAAATTCCATGAACCCATTCCTGTTCTTTGTGTGGTTCTTATTGTTTACAATAACTTCTGTCTGATTCTACTCTTTGCGTTTTCCCAGAGGGCAAGGTCAAGGTGCCCTCTACCATTACGGGTCAATATCACATGCTTAACTTACAGAAGCTGGACTCTGCAGGGGTCACCAGAGTGGATGTTGGAACTTCTGGAATGGTAGCCACATAGAGAAGCTAGCATCTACATGCTGAGTACTGAATCCAGGCCCCTGCAAGGTCACCCAGGCACCATAAACACTTGGAGGTTGTCTTGCCGTAAATAATTCTCCCATTGGATGCCAGCACATCTCCGTCTTCTGATTCCATCATTGTATGTAAGAAGGTCTACCGTGCTTGGGGACACAGCCTGTCACCGGAAGACAAGGGTGACTGAGGCAGAAGGGTGAAATGTTTGTGCATAAAATTAGGAATGATCCTTAAAAACAAATTTAAAAATGAAAAAGGAGAAAAGAAAGAGAGAAAAGAAAAGAAAAGAAAAGAAAGAAAAGAAAAGAAAAGAAAAGAATAGAAAAGAAATGAAAAGAAAGAAAGGAAAAGAAGAGAAAAACGCGAAGAGAGCTTTCAGAATCTACCTCTACAGTATTCACAAACTCTTGGGTTTGATTCTGAACAACAACCACTAAAAGTACCCGACGTTTCTAACAGGGCCTGTACATATAGGCCAGCAATTCTCATGCACAGGGGCTCATGCATTTGGGGCTTGAAGGAACCGGTCCTAGGCTTCGAATAAAAATTTCTGCTTATCAGATATTGCATTATGTTTGATAGAAGTAGCTTTGCAAAACAACAGTTACAATTAGCAACAGAATAATTTCACTCTTGGGGTTCTCACAACGTGAAAAACTCTCTGAAAAGTGTGGTAATCTGAGGAATGTTGAGAATGACTGTGTAGAAGTAAGTCACACCTGAGTGAATCAGGCTCGACAGCTGACCATGATCAGACCTCAGTGATCGTGGAGAGTTCGTATAGTGTGGGTCCTGAATCAAAGGTTTTAGGGTCACTTCGGGCTTGTAAACAGCCACATTGGCAATTATTCTTTATGACCCCTTTTTCCATGATCAGATGTCAATGTTCATTCCAACTCAACGCTGATCCCCAAAGAATGTGGTGTTCATTTCTGACTTTGTCCTGTAACTTTAGAAACGCCATGCATTGTTCCCTCCATGGAATGCACTATTTCGAGCAAACCTACTGTGCTTCCCCGAGACTCAGTCATGCGAATGGTTTTAAAAGCATCTCCAGTCCCCTCTGAAACTAGGCTTCAGCATCCACACAAGCTTGAGACAGATGCAGTAACTATCAAGGGGGAACTTCCGCCACCGTGTGGCTGGGGACGGCCACTGCGGAGGCAGGCAACCTGAATGGAGTTTCCTTCATGGTTGTCCTCTGAACCCTTCTGCCCCAGCCATGAGCAAATTGCTCATGGCTGGGGCAGAAGGGTTCAGAGAATTCGTTCAAGGACCTTTCTGCACACGTGTTGAGCCACTTCTCGCTGCCCTGACAAACTCTCTTCTTCTGACCAAGTTCAATCGCATTCTCACCAGTGTTTCCTGATCCTCCTGCTGAGCCCCATGGTCCTCTTCCTAAAATTCCATGAACCCATTCCTGTTCTTTGTGTGGTTCTTTCTGTTTACAATAACTTCTGTCTGATTCTACTCTTTGCGTTTTCCCAGAGGGCAAGGTCAAGGTGCCCTCCACCATTACGGGTCAATATCAGCATGCTTAACTTACAGAAGCTGGTCTCTGCAGGGGTCACCAGAGTGGATGTTGGAACTTCTGGAATGGTAGCCACATAGAGCAGCTAGCATCTAGATGCTGAGTACTGAATCCAGGCCCCTGCAAGGTCACTCAGGCACCATAAACACTTGGAGGTTGTCTTGTAGAAAATAATTCTCCCATATGGATGCCAGCACATCTCCGTCTTCTGATTCCATCATTGTATGTAAGAAGGTCTGCCATGCTTGGGGACACAGCCTGTCACCGAAACACAAGGGTGACTGAGTCGGAAGGGTGGAATGTTTGTGCAGAAAACCAGGAATGATCCTGACTCGGAAAGAAAGAAAAAAGAAACAATAGAAAAGAAAGAAAGAAAAGAAAAGAAATGAAAGGGAAAAAAGGAAGAAAAGGTTCGGGTCGTACCTCTCAAGTATTCACAAAGTCCTGGGTTTGATTCTGAACAACAACCACTTAAAGGAAACCAAAGTTTCTAAAAGGGCCTGTACATATAGGCCAGCAATTCTCATGCTGAGGGGCTCAAGCCAGTTGGGGCTTGAGGACTGTGTCCCAGGTTTCGATTAAGAACTGCTGCATGTCAGACATTTGCAATACGTTTGATAGAAGTAGCTTTGCAAAACAACACTTACAATTAGCAACAGAATAATTTCATTGTTGGGGTTCTCACAACACGAGGAATTGTCTTAAAGTGTGGCAGTCTGAGGAAGTTTGACAACCACTGTGTAGAAACAAGTCACAGCTGACTGAATCATGCTCGACAGCAGATCGTGATCAGACCGTAGTGATTGTGGAGAGTCGGTATATTGTGGGTCCTGAATCAAATATTGTAGGGTCACTTCGGACTTGTAAACAGCCGCTTTGGCCATTTTATTTTATGACCCCTTTTGCCAAGAACAGATGTCAATGATCTTTCCAAGCCCACGACGATCCCCTCAGGATGTGGTGTTCATTTCTGACTTTGTCCTGTAACTCGAGAAACGCCATGCACTGTTCCCTCATGGAATCCACTATTTCGGGCAAACCGACTGTGTTTCCCTGAGACACAGTCATGCAAATGCCTTCCAAAACATCTCCAGTCCCCTGTGACGCGAGGGTTAAGCTTCCAGACCGGCTTGAGACCAATGCAGTAACTTTCAACTGGGGCTCAAGTGCCAACATTTGGCTCCTGACTAACTCTGCGGAGGCAGGCAACTTCCACGGAGGCTCCTTCACGGTTGGACTCTGAACCCTTCTGCCCCAGCAATGAGCAAACAAGCTCATTGCTGGGGCAGAAGGGTTCAGAGAATCCATTCAGGGACCCTTCGGGACACATGGATAGCCTCTTCTCGCTGCCCTGAAAACCTCCCTTCTTCAGACCCTGCTCATTTGCACTCCCACCCGTGACTCCTGATCCTTCTGCTGAGCCACTGGGTCCCTGTTCTAAAATTCCACGAACCCCTTCCTGTTTTGTCCCGGGTTCTTTCTGCTCACAGGAACTTGTGGCTGATGCTCCCCTTTGCATCTTTGCAGTAGGCAAGATCAAGGAGCCCTCCTCCATTATGGGTCAATGTCAGCTTTTTCACTTACACCAGCTGCTTCTTTCAAGGGTCAGCAGACTGGATGTTGGAACCACTGGAACGGTAGCCACATAGTAGGAGCTAGCATGTAGACACTGAGTACTGAATCCAGGCCCCTGCTAGGGCAAGCAGGCATCATAAATGCTCTGGAGGTGATTTTGTAGAAAACAACTCTCCCTTTGGATGCCAGCACATCTCCATCATCTGATTTCTTCATTGCTTGTAAAAACGTTCTGCCACGCTTGTGGACATGGGCCTGTCACCGAGCTGCAACAGTGCTTGAAGCAGAAGCGTGGGTTGTCTGTGAGGGGAGCTCAGATAGATCCTATCTCAAAAAACTGAAAGGGAATGAATAGAAAAGACAAGGAAAGGAAACGAAAGGAAAGCAAAGGAAATGTTTGGATCGTACCTCTCCAGGATTCACAAAGTCCTGGGTTTGATCCTGAGCACCCAAACACTTAAGAGAAACAAAAGGTTCTAACAGGGCCTGTGCATATGAGGCAGCAATTCTCATGCAGCGGGCACAACCAATGTGGAGCGTGAAGAACATTGTCCCAGGATTCGATTAAGAACTGCTGCGTGTCAGACATTTGCATTAAGATTCATACAAGTTGCTTCGCAAAACAAAAGTTGCTAATTAGCAACAGAAGAACTTCATTATCGGGGTCCCCACAACACGAGAAAGTGTATTCAAGTGTGGCGGTCTTAGGAAGGTTGAGAACCACTGTGTAGAAATAAGTCACACCTGAGTGAATCATGCTCCATAGCAGATCATGATCAGCCCTTAGTGATTGTGGAGAGTTGCTATACTGGGGGTCCTGAATCAAATATTGTAGGGGCATTTCGGACATGTAAACAGCCACTTTGGTCATTTCTCTTTATGACCCCTTTTGCCATGAACAGATGTCAATGTTCTTTCGAACCCAACGCTGATCCCCTCAGGATGTGGTGTTCATTTCTGAACTTTGTCCTGTAACTCGAGAAGCGCCATGCGTTGTTCCCACCATGGAATACACTATTTCGGGCAAACCGACTGTGTGTCCATGAGACACAATCATGTGAATGGCTTCAAAAACATCTCCAGTCCCCTGTGAAGCTAGGGTTCAGCCTCCAGACCAGCTTGAGACAGATGCAGTTACTATCAAGTGGGACACGTGCGCCACCGTGTGGCAGCAGACTGCCACTGCGGAGGCAGGCAGCTTCCAGGGAGTTGCCTTCATGGTTGCCCTCTGAACCCTTCTGCCCCAGCCATGAGCAGTAACTGCTCATGGCTGGGGCAGAAGGGTTCAGAGAATTCATTCAAGGACCCTTCTGGACACGTGGTGAGCCTCTTCTCGCCGCCCTGAGAACCTCCCTTCTTCTGACTATGCTCAGGCGCACCCTCACCCGTGCGTCCTGATCCTCCTGCTGAGCCCCAGGGTCCTCTCTCTAAAATTCCAGGAACCCCTTCCGGTTCTTTCCCTGGTTCTTTCTGCTTACAAGATCTTGTGGCTGACTCTACTCTTTGCATTTTTCCACGGGGCAAGATCAAGGAGCCCTCCACCATTACGGGTCAATGTCAGCTTTTTAACTTACAGGAGCTGGTCTCTGCAGGGGTCACCAATGTGGATGTTGGAACTTCTGCAAAGGTAGCCACATATAGCGGCTACCATCTAGATGCTGAGGACTGAATCCAGGCCCCTGCGAGGTCACTCAGACATCATAAACGCTTGCAGGTTTTCTTGTAGAAAAAAATTCTCATATATGATGCCTGCACATCTCCATCTTCTGATCCCATCATTGTTTGGAAGAAGGTCTGCCATGCTTGGGGACACAGCCTGTCACCGAAACACAAGGGTGACTGAGTCGGAAGGGTGGAATGTTTGTGCAGAGAACCAGGAATGATCCTGACTCGGAAATTTAAAAACGAAACAATAGAAAAGAAAGAAAGAAAAGAAATGAAAGGGAAAAAAGGAAGAAAAGGTTCGGGTCGTACCTCTCAAGTATTCACAAAGTCCTGGGTTTGATTCTGAACACACAACCACTTAAAGGAAACCAAAGGTTATAAAAGGGCCTGTGCATATAGGCCAGCAATTCTCATGCTGAGGGGCTCAAGCCAGTTGGGGCTTGAGGGACTGTGTCCCAGGTTTCGATTAAGAACTGCTGCATGTCAGACATTTGCAATACGTTTGATAGAAGTAGCTTTGCAAAACAACACTTACGAGTTAGCAACAGAATAATTTCATTGTTGGGGTTCTCACAACACGAGGAATTGTCTTAAAGTGTGGCAGTCGGAGGAAGTTTGACAACCACTGTGTAGAAACAAGTCACAGCTGACTGAATCATGCTCGACAGCAGATCGTGATCAGACCGTAGTGATTGTGGAGAGTCGGTATATTGTGGGTCCTGAATCAAATATTGTAGGGTCACTTCGGACTTGTAAACAGCCGCTTTGGCCATTTTATTTTATGACCCCTTTTGCCAAGAACAGATGTCAATGATCTTTCCAAGCCCACGACGATCCCCTCAGGATGTGGTGTTCATTTCTGACTTTGTCCTGTAACTCGAGAAACGCCATGCACTGTTCCCGTCACGGAATCCACTATTTCGGGCAAACCGACCGTGTTTCCCTGAGACACAGTCATGCAAATGCCTTCCAAAACATCTCCAGTCCCCTGTGACGCGAGGGTTAAGCTTCCAGACCGGCTTGAGACCAAGGCAGTAACTTTCAACTGGGGCTCAAGTGCCAACATTTGGCTCCTGACTAACTCTGCGGAGGCAGGCAACTTCCACGGAGGCTCCTTCACGCCTGGACTCTGAACCCTTCTGCCCCAGCAATGAGCAAACAAGCTCATTGCTGGGGCAGAAGGGTTCAGAGAATCCATTCAGGGACCCTTCGGGACACATGGATAGCCTCTTCTCGCTGCCCTGAAAACCTCCCTTCTTCAGACCCTGCTCATTTGCACTCCCACCCGTGACTCCTGATCCTTCTGCTGAGCCACTGGGTCCCTGTTCTACAATTCCACGAACCCCTTCCTGTTTTGTCCCGGGTTCTTTCTGCTCACAGGAACTTGTGGCTGATGCTCCCCTTTGCATCTTTGCAGTAGGCAAGATCAAGGAGCCCTCCTCCATTATGGGTCAATGTCAGCTTTTTCACTTACACCAGCTGCTTCTTTCAAGGGTCAGCAGACTGGATGTTGGAACCACTGGAACGGTAGCCACATGTAGGAGCTAGCATGTAGACACTGAGTACTGAATCCAGGCCCCTGCTAGGGCAAGCAGGCATCATAAATGCTCTGGAGGTGATTTTGTAGAAAACAACTCTCCCTTTGGATGCCAGCACATCTCCATCATCTGATTTCTTCATTGCTTGTAAAAACGTTCTGCCACGCTTGTGGACATGGGCCTGTCACCGAGCTGCAACAGTGCTTGAAGCAGAAGATGGGTTGTCTGTGAGGGGAGCTCAGATAGATCCTATCTCAAAAAACTGAAAGGGAATGAATAGAAAAGACAAGGAAAGGAAACGAAAGGAAAGCAAAGGAAATGTTTGGATCGTACCTCTCCAGGATTCACAAAGTCCTGGGTTTGATCCTGAGCACCCAAACACTTAAGAGAAACAAAAGGTTCTAACAGGGCCTGTGCATATGAGGCAGCAATTCTCATGCAGCGGGCACAACCAATGTGGAGCGTGAAGAACATTGTCCCAGGATTCGATTAAGAACTGCTGCGTGTCAGACATTTGCATTAAGATTCATACAAGTTGCTTCGCAAAACAAAAGTTGCTAATTAGCAACAGAAGAACTTCATTATCGGGGTCCCCACAACACGAGAAAGTGTATTCAAGTGTGGCGGTCTTAGGAAGGTTGAGAACCACTGTGTAGAAATAAGTCACACCTGAGTGAATCATGCTCCATAGCAGATCATGATCAGCCCTTAGTGATTGTGGAGAGTTGCTATACTGGGGTCCTGAATCAAATATTGTAGGGGCATTTCGGACATGTAAACAGCCACTTTGGTCATTTCTCTTTATGACCCCTTTTGCCATGAACAGATGTCAATGTTCTTTCGAACCCAACGCTGATCCCCTCAGGATGTGGTGTTCATTTCTGAACTTTGTCCTGTAACTCGAGAAGCGCCATGCGTTGTTCCCACCATGGAATACACTATTTCGGGCAAACCGACTGTGTGTCCATGAGACACAATCATGTGAATGGCTTCAAAAACATCTCCAGTCCCCTGTGAAGCTAGGGTTCAGCCTCCAGACCAGCTTGAGACAGATGCAGTTACTATCAAGTGGGACACGTGCGCCACCGTGTGGCAGCAGACTGCCACTGCGGAGGCAGGCAGCTTCCAGGGAGTTGCCTTCAGGTTGCCCTCTGAACCCTTCTGCCCCAGCCATGAGCAGTAACTGCTCATGGCTGGGGCAGAAGGGTTCAGAGAATTCATTCAAGGACCCTTCTGGACACGTGGTGAGCCTCTTCTCGCCGCCCTGAGAACCTCCCTTCTTCTGACTATGCTCTGGCGCACCCTCACTCGTGCGTCCTGATCCTCCTGCTGAGCCACAGGGTCCTCTCTCTAAAATTCCAGGAACCCCTTCCGGTTCTTTCCCTGGTTCTTTCTGGTTACAAGATCTTGTGGCTGACTCTACTCTTTGCATTTCTCCACGGGGTAATGTCAACGTGCCCTCAACCATTTCGAGTCAATATCAGCTTTTTAACTTATAGAAGTTAGTCTCTTCAGGGGTCACCAGAGTGGATGTTGGAACTTCTGGAAAGGTAGCCACATAGAGCAGCTAGCATTTACATGCTGAGTATTGAATCCAGGCCCCTGCAAGGTCACTCAGGCACCATAAACACTTGGAGGTTGTTTTGCTGAAAAAAATTCTCCCATTGGATGCCAGCACATCTCCGTCTTCTTAATCCATCATTGTATGTAAGAAGGTCTGCCATGCTTGGGGACACAGCCTGTCACAGAAAGACAAGGGTGTCTGTGGCAGAAGGGTGAAATGTTTGTGCATGAAATTAGGAATGATCCTTACACAGAAATTTAAAAATGAAAAAAGATTAAAGAAAGAAAGAAAAGAAAACAAAAGAAAACAAAAGGAAAGACAAGAAAATAAAGAAAAGAAAAGAAAAGAAAAGAAAAGAAAAGAAAAGAAAAGAAAAGAAAAGAAAAGAAAAGAATAGAAAAGAAAAAAAAATTGAATCCAGGAAGAGAGCTTTAAGAATCTACCTCTACAGTATTCACATCGTTTTGGATTTGATTCTGAACACATAACCACTTAAAAGAAACCGACGTATCTAACAGGGCCTGTACATATATGCCAGCAATTCTCATGCAGAGGGGCTCATCCAATTTGCGGCTTGAAGGAATCTGTCCTAGGATTCGAATAAGAAGTCCTACTTATCAGATATTGCATTATGTTTGATAGAAGTAGTTTTGCAAAACAACAGGTACAATTAGCATCAGAATAATTTCACTCTTGGGGTTCTCACAACATGAAAAACTCCCCGAAAAGTGTGGTAATCAGGGGAATGTTGAGAATGACTGTGTAGAAGTCAGTCATATCAGAGTGAATCAGGCTCGACAGCTGACCATGATCAGACCTCAGTGATTGTGGAGAGTTCTTATAGTGTGGGTCCTGAATCAAATGTTGTAGGGTCACTTTGGGCTTATAAACAGCCACATTGGCAATTATTCTTTATGACCCCTGTTTCAATGATCAGATGTCAATGTTCATTCCAACCTAAAGCTGATCCCCAAAGAATGTGGTGTTCATTTCAGATTTTGCCCTGTAACTCTAGAAACTCCATGCATTGTTCCCTCCATGGAATACACTATTTGGTGCAAACCTACTGTGCTTCCCCGAGACTCAGTCATGCGAATGGTTTTAAAAGCATCTCCAGTCCCCACTGAAACTAGGGTTCATCATCCAGACAGGCTTGAGACAGAGGCAGTAAATATCAACGGGGAACGTCCGCCACCGTGTGGCTGCGGACAGCCACTGCGGATTCAGGAAACCTCAAAGGACTTTCCTTCATGGTTGTCATCTGAACCCTTCCGCCCCAGCCATGAGCAAAATTGCTCATGGCTGGGGCGTATGAGTTCAGAGAATTCGGTAAAGGACCTTTCTGCACACGTGGTGAGCCTCTTCTCGCTGCCCTGACAAACTCTCTTCTTCTGAGCAAACTCAATCGCACTCTCACCAGTGTATCCTGATCCTCCTGCTGAGCGCCATGATCCTCTTCCTAAAATCCCATGAACCCATTCCTGTTCTTTGTGTGGTACTTCCTGTATACAATAACTTCTGTCTGATTCTACTCTTTGCATTCTTCCAGAGGGTAAGGTCAAGGTGCCCTCCAAAATTTCGTGTCAATATCAGATGTTTAACTTACAGAAGATGGTCTCTGCAGGGGTCACCAGGGTGGATGTTGGAACTTCAAGAACGGTATTCACATAGAGCAGCTAGCATTTACATGCTGAGTACTGAATCCAGGGCCCTGCAAAGTCACGCAGGGACCATGAACACTTGGAGGTTGTCTTGCTGAAAATAATTCTCCCATTGGATACCAGAACATCTCCGGCTTCTGATTCCATCATTGTATGTAAGAAGGTCAGCCATGCTTGGAGACACAACCTTTCACGGAAAGACAAGGGTGACTGGGGCAGAAGGGTGAAAAGCTTGTGCATAACATTAGGTATGATCCTTACACACAAATGTCAAAATGAAAAAAGAGAAAAGAAGAAAGAAAAGAAAAGAAAAGAAAAGAAAAGAAAAGAAAAGAAAAGAATAGAAAAGAAAAGAAAAGAAAAGAAAAGAAAAGAAAAACAGGTAGAGCTTTCAGAATCTACCTCTACAGTATTCACAAAGTCTTTGGTTTGATTCTAAACACACAACCACTTAAAAAAAACCGATGTTTCTAACAGGGCCTTTACATATAGGCCAGCATTTTCATGCACAGGGGCTCATCCAATTTGCGGCTTGAAAGAATCTGTCCTAGGCTTCGAATAAGAATTCCTGCTTATCAGATATTGCATTATGTTTGATAGAAGTAGCTTTGCAAAAAAACAGTTACAATTAGGCACAGAATAATTTCACCATTGGGGTTCTCACAACGTGAAAAACTCTCTGAAAAGTGTGGTAATCTGGGGAATGTTTAGAATGACTGTGTAAAAGTAAGTCACACCTGAGTGAATCAGGCTCCACAGCTGACCATGTTCAGACCTCAGTGATCCTGGAGAGTTCTATAGTGTGGGTCCAAAATCAAATTTTGTAGGGTCATTTTGGGTTTGTAAATAGCCACATTGGAAATTATTCTTTATGACCCCTGTTTACGTGATCAGATGTCAATGTTCATACCAACTCAACGCTTATCCCCAAAGAATGTGGTGTTCATTTCTGACTTGGTCCTGTAACTCTAGAAACGCCATGCATTGTTACCTCCATGGAATACACTATTTGGGGCAAGCCTACTGCGCTTCCCCGAGACTCAGTCATGCGAATGGGTTTAAAAGCATCTCCAGTCCCCTCTGAAACTAGGGTTCAGCATCCAGACAGGCTTGAGACAAATGCAGTAACTATCAAGGGGGAACGTCCGCCACCGTGTGGCTGCGGACAGCCACTGTGGAGGCAGGAAACCTCAAGGGAGTTTCCTTCATGGTTGTCCTCTGAACACTTCTGCCCAGGCCATGAGCAAAATTGCTCATCCCTGGTGTAGAAGATTTCAGAGAATTCATTCAAGGACGTCTCTGCACACGTGGTGAGCCTCTTCTCGCTGCCCTGACAAACTCTCTTCTTCTGACCAAGCTCAATAGCACTCTCACCAGTGTTTCCTGACCCTCCTGCTGAGCCCCATGGTCCTCTTCCTAAAATTCCATGAACACATTCCTGTTCTTTGTGTGGTACTTCCTGTTTACAATACCTTCTGTCTGATTCTACTCGTTGCATTTTTCCAGAGGGTAAGGTCAAGGTGCACTCCACCATTACGGGTCAATATCAGATGTATAACTTACAGAAGTTAGTCTCTGCAGGGGTCACGAGAGTGGATGTTGGATCTTCTGGAATGGTAGCCACATAGAGCAGCTAGCATTTACATGCTGAGTTTTGAATCCAGGCCCCTGCAAGGCCACCCAGGCACAATAAACACTTGGAGGTTGTCTTGCTGAAAATAATTACCCCATTGGATGCCAGCACATCTCTGTCTTCTGATTCCATCATTGTATGTAAGAAGGTCTGCCATGCTTGGGAACACAGCCTGTCACCGAAAGACAAGGGTGACAGAGGCAGAAGGGTGAAATGTTTGTGCATGAAATTAGGAATGATCCTTACACAGGAATTTCAAAATGAAAAAAGATTAAAGAAACAAAGAAAGAAAAGAAAAGAAACGAAAAGAAAAGAAAAGAAAAGAAAAGAAAAGAAAAGAAAAGAAAAGAAAAGAAAAAAAAAGAAATGAATACAGGAAGAGAGCTTTCAGAATCTACCACTACAGTATTCACATCGTCTTGGGTTTGATTCTGAACACACAACCACTTAAAAGAAACCGACGTTTCTAACAGGGCCTGTACATATAGGAAAGCAATTCTCATGCACAGGGGCTCATCCAATTTGGGACTTGAAGGAATCTGTACTAGGCTTCTAATAAGAATTCCTGCTTATCAGATATTGCATTGTGTTTGATAGAAGTAGCTTTGCAAAACAACAGTTACAATTAGCAACATCATAATTTCACTCTTGGGGATCTCACGTGAAAAACTCTCTGAAAAGTGTGGTAATCTGAGGAATGTTGAGAATGACTGTGTAGAAGTAAGTCACATCTGAGTGACCAGGCTCCATGCTGACCATGATCAGTCCCCAGTGATCGTGTAGAGTACGTATTGTGTGGGTCCTGAATCAAATGTAGTAGGGACACTTTGGTCTTGTAAACAGCCACATTGGCAATTAATCTTTATGACCCATCTTTCCATGATCAGATGTCAATGTTCATTCCAACTCAAGTCGGATCCCCAAAGAATGTGGTGTTCATTTCTGACTTGGTCCTGTAACTCTAGAAACGCCATGGATTGTTCCCTCCATGGAATACACTATGTGGGGCAAGCCTACTGTGCTTCCCCGAGACTCAGTCAGGCGAATGGGTTTAAAAGCATCTCTAGTCCCCTCTGAAACTAAGGTTCAGCATCCAGACAGGCTTGAGACAGATGCAGTAACTATCAAGGGGGAATGTCCGCCACCGTGTGGCTGCGGACAGCCACTGCGGAGGCAGGAAACCTCAATGGGGTTTCCTTCTTGGTTGTCCTCTGAACCCTTCTGCCCCAACCATGAGCAATTTGCTCAGGGCTGGGACAGAAGGGTTCAGAGAATTCGTTCAAGGACTTTTCTGCACACGTGGTGAGCCTCTTCTCGCTGCCCTGACAAACTCTCTTCTTCTGACCAAGCTCAATAGCACTCTCACCAGTGTTTCCTGACCCTCCTGCTGAGCCCCATGTTCCTCTTCCTAAAATTCGATGAACCCCTTCTTGTTCTTTGTGTGGTACTTCCTTTTTACAGTAACTTCTGTATGATTCTTGTCTTTGCATTTTTCCAGAGGGTAAGGTCAAGGTGCCCTCCACCATTACGGGTCAATATCAGATGCTTAACTTACAGAAGTTGGTCTCTACAGGGGTCACCAGAGTGGATGTTGGAACTTCTGGAATGATAGCCACATAGAGCAGCTGGTATCTAGATGCTGAGTACTGAATCCAGGCCCCTGCAGGGTCACCCAGGCACCATAAACACTTGGAGGCTGTCTTGCTGAAAATAATTCTCCCATTTAATGTCAGCACGTCTCTGTGTTCTGATTCCATCATTGTATGTAAGAATGTCTGCCATGCTTGGAGACACAGCCTGTCACTGAAAGACAAGGGTGACTGGGAAAGAAGGGTGAAATTTTTGTGCATGGAATTAGGAATGATCCTTACACACAAATTTCAAAATGAAAAAAGAGAAAAGAAAGAAAGAAAGAAAAAGAAAAGAAAAGAAAAGAAAAGAAAAGAAAAGAAAAGAAAAGAAAAGAAATGAAAAGAAAAGAAAAGAAAAGAAAAGAAATGAAAAGAAAAGAAAAGTAAAGAAAAGGAAAACAGGAAGAGCTTTCAGAATCTACCTCTACAGTATTCACAAAGTCTTGGGTTTGATTCTGAACACACAACCGCTTAAAAAAAACTCATATTCCTAACAGGGCCTTTACATATAGGCCAGCAATTCTCATGCACAGGGGCTCCTCCAATTTGCGGCTTGAAAGAATCTGTCCTAGGCTTTGAATAAGAATTCCTGCTTATCAGATATTGCATTATGTTTGATAGAAGTAGCTTTGCAAAAAAAACAGTTACAATTAGCATCAGAATAATTTCACTCTTTTGATTCTCACAACTTGAAAAACTCTCTGAAAAGTGTGATAATCTGGGGAATGTTGAGAATGACTGTGTAGAAGTCAGTCATACCAGAGCGAATCAGGCTCCACAGCTGACCATGATCAGACCTCAGTGATTGTGGAGAGTTCTTATAGTGTGGGTCCTGAATCAAATGTTGTAGTGTCACTTTGGGCTTATAAACAGCCATATAGGCAATTATCTTTATGACCCCTGTTTCCATGATCAGATGTCAATGTTCATTCCAACTCAACGCTGATGCCCAAAGAATGTGGTGTTCATTTCTGATTTTGTCCTGTAACTCTAGAAACTCCATGCATTGTTCCCTCCATGCAATACACTATTTGGGGCAAGCCTACTGTGCTTCCACGAGACTCAGTCAGGCGAATGGGTTTAAAAGCATCTCCAGTCCCCTCTGAAACTAGGGTTCAGCATCCAGATAGGCTTGAGACAGAGGCAGTAAATATCAACAGGGAACGTCCGCCACCGTGTGGCTGCTGTCTGCCACTGCGGAGGCAGGCAACCTCAATGGAGTTTACTTCATGGTTGTCCTCTGATCCCTTCTGACCCAGCCATGAGCAAAATTGCTCATGGCTGGGGCTGAAGGGTTCAGAGAATTCGTTCAAGGATCTTTCTGCACACGTGGTGAGCCTCTTGTCGCTGCCCTGACAAACTCTCCTCTTCTGACCAAACTCAATCGCACTCTCAACAGTGTTTCCTGATCCTCCTCTTGAGCCCCATGATCCTCTTCCTAAAAACCCATGAACCCATTCCTGTTCTTTGTGTGGTACTTCCTGTTTACACTAACTTCTGTCTGATTCTACTCTTTGCATTTTTCCAGAGGGTAAGGTCAAGGTGCCCACCGACATTTCGGGTCAATATCAGATGTTTAACTTACAGAAGTTAGTCTCTGCAGGGGTCACCAGAGTGGATGTTGGAACTTCTGGAATGGTAGTCACATAGAGCAGCTAGAATTTACATGCTGAGTATTGAATCCAGGCCCCTGCAAATTCACCCAGGCACCATAAACACTTGGAGGTTGTCTTGCTGAAAATAATTCTCCCATTGGATACCAGCACATCTCCGTCTTCTGATTCCATCATTGTATGTAAGAAGGTCAGCCATGCTTGGGGACACAGCCTTTCACCGAAAGTCAAGTGTGACTGGGGCAGAAGGGAGAAATGTTTGTGCATAAAATTAGGTATGAGCCTTACAAACAAATGTCAAAATGAAAAAAGAGAAAAGAAAGAAAGAAAAGAAAAGAAAAGAAAAGAAAAGAAAAGAAAAGAAAAGAAAAGAAAAGAAAAGAAAAGAAAAGAAAAGCAGGAAGAGAGCTTTCGGGATCTACCTCTACAGTATTCACATAGTCTTGGGTTTGATTCTGAACACACAACCACTTCAAAGAAACCGACGTTTCTAACAAGGCCTGTACATATAGGAAAGCAATTCTCATGTACAGGAGTCATGCAATTTGCGGCTTGAAGGAATCTGTCCTAGGATTCGAATAAGAATTCCTGCTTATCAGATATTGCATTATGTTTGATAGAAGTAGCTTTGCACAACAAGAGTTACAATTAGGAACAGAATAAATTCACCATTGGGCTCTCACAACGTGAAAAACTCTTGAAAAGTGTGGTAATCTTAAGAATGTTGAGAATGATTGTGTAGAAGTAAGTCACACATGAGTGAATCAGGCTCGACAGCTGACCATGATCAGACCTCAGTGATCCTGGAGAGTTCGTATAGTGTGGGTGCAAAATCAAATGTTGTAGGGTCACTTTGGGCTTGTAAACAGCCACATTGGCATTTATTCTTTATGACCCCTGTTTCCATGATCAGATGTCAATATTCATTCGAACTCAACGCTGATCCCCAAAGAATGTGGTATTCATTTCTGACTTGGTCCTGTAACTCTAGAAACGCCATGCATTGTTCCCTCCATGGAATACACTATTTGGGGTAAGCCTACTGTGCTTCCCCGAGACTCAGTCATGAGAATGGTTTTAAAACATCTCCAGTCCCCTCTGAAACTAGGGTTCAGCATCCAGACAGGCTTGAGACAGATGCAGTAACTATCAAGGGGGAATGTCCGCCACCGTGTGGCTGCGGACAGCCACTGCGGAGGCAGGAAACCTCAATGGAGTTTCCTTCATGGTGGTCCTCTGAACCCTTCTGCCCCAGCCATGAGCAAAATTGCTAAAGGCTGGGGCAGAAGGGTTCAGAGAATTCGTTCAAGGACCTTTCTGCACACGTGGTGAGCCTCTTCTCGCTGCCCTGACAAACTATATTCTTCTGACCAAACTCAATTGCACTCTCACCAGTGTATCCTGATCCTCCTGCTGAGTCCCATGGTCCTCTTCCTAAAATTCCATGTACCCATTCCTGTTCTTTGTGTGGTACTTCCTGTTTACAATAACTTCTGTCTGATTCTACTCTTCGAATTTTTTCAGAGGGCAAGGTCATGGTGTGCTCCACCGTTACGGGTCAATATCACATGCTTAAGTTACAGAAGCTGGTCTCTGCAGGGGTCAGCAGAGTGGATGTTGGAACTTCTGAAATGGTTGCAACATAGAGCAGCTAGCACCTACATGCTGAGTTCTGAATCCAGGCCCCTGCAAGATCACCCAGGCACCATAAACACTAGGAGGTTCTCTTGCTGAAAATAATTCTCTCATTGGTTGGCAGCACATCTCCATCTTCTGATACCATCATTGTATGGTAGAAGGTCTGCCATGCTTGGGGACATAGCCTGTCACCGAAAGGCCAGTGTCACTGAGGCAGAAGGGTGAAAGGTTTGTTCATAAAATTAGGAATGATCCTTACACACAAATGTAAAAATGAAAAAAGAGAAAAAAAGAAAGAAAAGAAAAGAAAAGAAAAGAAAAGAAAAGAAAAGAAAAGAAAAAAACAGGAAGAGAGCTTTCAGAATCAACCTCTACAGTATTCACAAAGTTTTGGGTTTGATTCTGAACACACAACCACTTAAAAGAAAGCGACGTTTCTAAAAGGGCCTGTACATATAGGCCAGCAATTCTCATGCACAGGGGCTCATCCAAGTTGCAGCTTAATAGAATCTGTCCTAGGCTTCGAAAAAGAATTCCTGCTTATCAGATATTGCATTATGTTAGATAGAAGTAGCTTTGCAAAACAACAGTTACAATTAGCAACAGAATAATTTCACTCTTGGGGTTCTCACAACTTGAAAAACTCTCTGAAAAGTGTGGTAATCTGGGGAATGTTGAGAATGACTGTATAGAAGTAAGTCACACCAGAGTGAATCAGGCTCGACAGCTGACCATGAGCAGACCTCAGTGAATGTGGAAAATTCATATAGTGTGGGTCTTGAATCAAATGTTGTAGGGTCACCTCGGGCTTGTAAACAGCCACATTGGCATATATTCTTTATGACCCCTCTTTCCATGATCAGATGTCAATGTTCATTCTAACTTAACGCTGATCCCCAAATAATGTGGTGTTCATTTCTGACTTTGTTCTGTAACTCTAGAAACGCCATACATTGTTCCCTCCATGGAATACACTATTTGGGGCAAACCTACTGTGCTTCCCCGAGACTCAGTCATGCAATTGGTTTTAAAAGCATCTCCAGTCCCCTCTGAAACTAGGGTTCAGCATCCAGACAGGCTTGAGACAGATGCAGTAACTATCAAGGGGGAAGGTCCGCCACCGTGTGGCTGCGGTCTGCCACTGAGGAGGCAGGAACCTCAATGGACTTTCCTTCATGGTTGTCCTCTGAACCCTTCTGCCCCAGCCATGAGCAAAATTGCTCATGGCTGGGGCAGAAGGGTTCAGAGAATTCGTTCAAGGACCTTTCTGCACATGTGGTGAGCCTCTTCTCGCTGCCCTGACAATTCTCTTCTTCTGACCATGCTCAATCACACTCTCACCAGTCTTTCCTGATCCTCCTGCTTAGCCCCATGGTCCACTTCCTAAAATTCCATGAACCCATTCCTGTTCTTTGTGTGGTACTTCGTCTTTACAAAAACTTCTGTCTGATTCTACTCTTTGCATTTTTCCAGAGGGTAAGGTCACGGTGCCCTCCAACATTTCGGGTCAATATCAGATGATTAACTTACAGAAGTTGGTCTCTGCATGGGTCACCAGAGTGGATGTTGGAACTTCTGGAATGGTAGCCACATAGAGCAGGTAGCATTTACATGCTGAGTATTGAATCCAGGCCCCTGCAAGGTCACTCAGGCACCATAAACACTTGGAGGTTGTTTTGCTGAAAATAATTCTCCCATTGGATGCCAGCACATCTCCCTCTTCTGATTCCATCATTGTATGTAATAAGATCTGCCATACTTGGGGACACAGCCTGTCAATGGAAGACAAGGTTGACTGGGGTAGAAGGGTGAAATGTTTGTGCATGAAATTAGGAATGATCTTTACACACAAATTTCAAAATGAAAAAAGAAAGAAAAGAAAACAAAAGAAAAGAAAGAAAAGAAAAGCAAAAGAAAAGAAAAGAAAAAAAGGAAAGAAAAGAAAAGAAAAGAAAAATAAGAAGAGCTTTCAGAATCTACCTCTACAGTATTCACAAAGTCTTGGGTTTGACTCTAAACACACAACCACTTAAAAGAATCCGACGTTTCTAACAGGGCTTTTACATATAGGCCAGCAATTCTCATGCACAGGGGCTCATCCAATTTGCGGCTTCAAAGAATCTGTCCTAGGCTTTGAATAAGAATTCCTGCTTATCAGATATTGCATTATGTTAGATAGAAGTAGCTTTGCAAAACAACAGTTACAATTAGCAACAGAATAATTTCACTCTTGGGGTTCTCACAATGTGAATAACTCTCTGAAAAGTGTGTTAATCTGGGGAATGTTGAGAATGACTGTATAGACGTAAGTCACACCAGAGTGAATCAGGCTCGACAGCTGACCATGAGCAGACCTCAGTGATTGTGGAAAGTTCATATAGTGTGGGTCCTGAATCAAATGTTGTAGGGTCACTTCGGGCTAGTAAACAGCCAAATTGGTGATTATTCTTTATGACCCCTCTTTCCATGATCAGATGTCAATGTTCATTCCAACTCAACGCTGATCCCCAAAGAATGTGGTGTTCATTTCTGACTTAGTCCTGTAACTCTAGAAACGATATGCATTGTTCCCTCCATGGAATACACTATTTGGGGCAAACCTACTATGCGTCCCCGAGACTCAGTCATGCAATTGGTTTTAAAAGCATCTCCAGTCCCCTCTGAAACTAGGGTTCAGCATCCAGACAGGCTTGAGACAGATGCAGTAACTATCAAGGGGGAACGTCCGCCATCGTGTGTCTGCGGTCTGCCATTGCGGAGGCAGGCAACCTCAATGGACTTTCCTTCATGGTTGTCCTCTGAACCCTTCTGCCCCAGCCATGAGCAATTTGCTCAGGGCTGGGACAGAAGGGTTCAGAGAATTCGTTCAAGGAACTTTCTGCACATGTGGTGAGCCTCTTCTCGCTGCCCTGGCAAACTCTCTTCTTCTGACCATGTTCAATCACACTCTCACCAGTCTTTCCTGATCCTCCTGCTGAGCCGCATGTTCCTCTTCCTAAAATTCCATGAACCCATTCCTGTTCTTTGTGTGGTACTTTTTCTTTAAAATAACTTCTGTCTGATTCTACGCTTTGCATTTTTTCAGAAGGTAAGGTCTAGGTGCCCTCCAACATTTCGGGTCAATATCAGATGTTTAACTTAGAGAAGTTGATCTCTGCAGGTGTCACCAGAGTGGATGTTGGAACTTCTGGAATGGTAGCCACATAGAGCAGCTAGCATTTACATGCTGAGTATTGACTCCAGGCCCCTGCAAGGTCGCTCAGGCACCATAAACACTTGGAGGTTGTCTTGCTGAAAATAATTCTCCCATTGGATGCCAGCACATCTCCGTCTTCTGATTCCATCATTGTATGTAAGAAGATCTGCCATACTTGGGGACACAGCCTGTCAACGAAATACAAGGTTGACTGGGGTAGAAGGGTGAAATGTTTGTGCATGAAATTAGGAATGATCCTTACACACAAATTTAAAATGAAAAAAGAGAAAAGAAAGAAAGAAAAGAAAACAATAGAAAAGAAAAAAAGAAAAACAGGAAGAGCTTACAGAATCTACCTCTACAGTATTCACAAAATCTTGGGTTTGTTTCTGAACACACAACCACTTAAAAGAAACCGATGTTTCTAACAGGGCCTGTACATAAAGGCCAGCAATTCTCATGCACAGGGGCTCATCCAAGTTGCAGCTTAATAGAATCTGTCCTAGGCTTCGAAAAAGAATTCTTGCTTATCAGATATTGCATTATGTTTGATAGAAGTAGCTTTGCAAAACAACAGTTACAATTAGCAACAGAATAATTTCAATCGTGGGATTCTCACAACTTGAAAAACTCTCTGAAAAGTGTGGTAATCTGGGGAATGTTGAGAATGACTGTGTAGAAGTAAGTCACTCCAGAGTGAATCAGGCTCAACACCTGACCATGATCAGACCTCAGTGATTGTGGAGAGTTCGTAGAGTGTGGGTCCAGAATCAAATGTTGTAGGGTCACTTCGGGCTTCTAAACTGCCACATTAGCAATTATTCTTTATGACCCCTCTTTCCATGATCAGATGTCAATGTTGATTCTCACTCATCGCTGATACCCAAAGAATGTGGTGTTCATTTCTGATTTTGTCCTGTAACTCTAGACATGCCATGCACTGTTCCCTCCATGGAATACACTATTTGGGGCAAATGTCCTGTGCTTCCCCTAGACTCAGTCATGCGAATGGTTTTAAAAGCATCTCCATTCCCTCTGAAACTAGGGTTCAGCATCCAGACAGGCTTGAGACAGAGGCAGTAACTATCAACAGGGAACGACCGCCACCATGTGGCTGCGTTCGGCCACTGCGGAGGCAGGCAACCTCAAAGGACTTTCCTTCATGGTAGTCCTCTGAACCCTTCTGCCTCAGCCATGAGCAATATTGCTCATGGCTGGGGCAGAAAGGTTCAGAGAATTCGTTCAAGGACTTTTCTGCACATGTGGTGAGCCTTTTCTCGCTGCCCTGACAAACTCTCTTCTTCCGACCATGCTCAATCACACTCTCACCAGTCTTTCCTGATCCTCCTGCTGAGCCCCATGGTCCTCTTCATAAAATTCCATGACCCCATTCCTGTTCTTTGTGTGGTACATCCTCTTTACAATAACTTCTGTCTGATTCTACTCTTTGCATTTTTCCAGAGGGTAAGGCCAAGGTGCCCTCCAACATTTCTGGTCAATATCAGATGTTTAACTTACAGAAGTTGGTCTCTGCAGCGGTCACCTGAGTGGATGTTGGATCTTGGAATAGTATCCACATAGAGCAGCTAGCATTTACATGCTGAGTATTGAATCCAGGCCCCTGCAATGTCACCCAGGCACCTAACACTTCGAGGTTGTCTTGCTGAAAAATATTCTCCCATGGGATGCCAGCACATCTAAGTCTTCTGATTCCATCATTGTATGTAAGAAAGTCTGCCGTGCTTGGGGACACAGCCTGTCACCAAAAGACAAACGTGACTGGGGTAGAAGGGTGAAATGTTTGTGCATGAAATTAGGAATGATCCTTACGCATAAATTTCAAAATGAAAAAAGAGAAAAGAAAGAAAGAATAGAAAAGAAAAGGAAAGAAAAGAAAAGAAAAGAAAAGAAAAGAAAAACAGGAAGAGCTTACAGAATCTACATCTACAGTATTCACAAAGACTTGGGTTTGATTCTGAACACACAACCACTTCAAAGAAACCGATGTTTCTAATAGGGCCTTTACATATAGGCCAGCAATTCTCATGCACAGGGGCTCATCCAATTTGCGGCTTGAATGAATCTGTCCTACGCTTCGAATAAGAATTCCTGCTTAACAGATATTGCATTATGTTTGAAGAATTAGCTTTGCAAAACAACAGTTACAATTAGCAACAGAATAATTTCACTCTTGGGGTTCTCACAACTTGAAAAACTCTCTGAAAAGTGTGGTAATCTGGTGAATGTTGAGAATGACTTTGTAGAAGTAAGTCACACCAGAGAGAATCAGTCTCCACAGCTGACCATGATCAGACCTCAGTGATTGTGGAGAGTTCGTATAATGTGGGTCCTGAATCATATGATGTAGGGTCACTTCGGGCTTGGAAAAAGCCACATTGGCAATTAATCTTTATGACCCCTCTTTCCATGATCAGATGTCAATGTTCATTCCAACTCAACGCTGATCCCCACAGAATGTGGTGTTCATTTCTGACTTTGTCCTGTAACTCTAGAAATGCCATGCATTGTTCCCTCCATGGAATACACTATTTGTTCAAACCTACTGTGCTTCCCCAAGACTCAGTCATGCGAATTGTTATAAAAGCATGTCCAGTGCCCTCTGAAACTAGGGTTCAGCATCCAGACAGGCTTGAGACATATGCAGTAACTATCAAGGGGGAACATCCGAAACCTTGTGGCTGCGGACGGCCACTGCGGAAGCAGGCAACCTCAATTGAGTTTCCTTCATGGTTATCCTCTGAACCCTGCTGCGCCAGCCATGAGCAATTTTGCTCATGGCTTTGGCAGAAGGGGTTTGAGAATTCGTTCAAGGACCTTTCTGCACACATGGTGAGCCTCTTCTCGCTGCCCTGACACACTATCTTCTTCTGACCTAGCTCCATTGCACTCTCAACAGTGTTTCCTGATCCTCCTGCTGAGCCTCATGGTCCTCTTCCTAAAATTCCATGAACCCATTCCTGTTCTTTGTGTGGTATTTCCTGTTCGCAATAACTTCTGTCTGATTCTACTCTTTTCATTTTCCCAGAGGGCAAGGTCAAGGTTTCCTCCACCATTACAGGTCAATATCAGATGCTTAACTTACAGAAGTTGGTCTCTACAGCGGTCAGCAGAGTGGATGTTGGAACTTCTGGAATGGTAGCCACATAGAGCAGCTAGCTTCTAGATGCTGAGTTCTGAATACAGGCCCCTGCAAGATCACCCAGGCACCATAAACACTTGCTGGTTGTCTTGCTGAAAAAAATTCTCCCATTGGATGCAAGGATATCTCCGTCTTCTGATTCCATCTTTGTTTGTAAGAAGGTCTGCCATGCTTGGGAACACCGCCTGTCACCGAAAGACAAGGGTGATTGAGAGAGAAGGGTGAAATGTTAGTGCATAAAATTAGGAATTATCCTTACACACAAATTTAAAAATGAAAAAAGATTATAGAAAGAAAAGAAAAGAAAAGAAAAGAAAAGAAAAGAAAAGAAAAGAAAAGAAAAGAAAAGAAAAGAAAAACAGGAAGAGGTCTTTCAGAATCTACCTCTACAGTATTTACAAAGTCTTGGGTTTGATTCTGAACACACAACCACTTAAAAGAAACCGAAGTTTCTAACAAGGCCTGTACATATAGGCCAGCAATTCTCATGCACAGGGGCTCATCCAATTTGCGGCTTGAAGGAATGTGTCCTAGGCTTCGTATAAGAATTCCTGCTTATCAGATATTGCATTATGTTTGATAGAAGTAGCTTTGCAAAACAACAGTTATAATTAGCAACAGAATAATTTCCCTCACACGAGGAAAACTCTCTGACAAGTGTGGTAATCTGAGGAATGTAGAGAATGACTGTGTATAACAGTCACACCTGAGTGAATCAGGCTCGACAGCTGACCATGATCAGACCTCAGTGATCGTGGAGAGTTCGTATAGTGTGGGTCCTGAATATAATGTTGTAGCGTCAAATCAGGCCGGTAAACAGCCACATTGGCAATTAATCTTTATCACCCCTCTTTCCATGATTAGATGTCAATGTTCATTCCAAATCAACGCTGATCCCCAAAGAATGTGGTGTTCATTTCCCACTTTGTCCTGTAACTCTAGAAATGCCATGCATTGTTCCCTCCATGGAATACACTATTTGGGGCAAACCTACTGTGCTTCCCTGAGACTCAGTCATGCGAGTGGTTTTAAAAGCATCTCCAGTCCCCTCTGAAACTAGGGTTCAGCATCCAGACAGGCTTGAGACAGATGCAGTAACTATCAAGGGGGAACGTCCGCCACCGTGTGGCTGTGGACGGCCACTGCAGAGGCAGGCAACCTCAATGGAGTTTCCTTCATGGTTGTCCTCTGAACCCTTCTGTCCCAGCCATGAGCAAAATTGCTCATGGCTGGGTCAGAAGGGTTCAGAGAATTCGTACAAGGACCTTTCTGCACACGTGGTGATCCTCTTCTCACTGCCCTGATAAACTCTCTCCTTCTGACCAAGCTCAATCGCTCCCTCCCCAGTATTTCCTGATCCTCCTACTGAGCCCTAGGGTACTCTTTCTATAATTCCATGAACCCCTTCCTGTTCTTTGAGTGGTACTTCCTGCTTACAAAAACTTCTGTCTGATTCTACTCTTTGCATTTTTCCAAAGGGCAAGGTCAAGGTGCCCTCCATGATTACGGGTCAATATCAGATGCTTTACTTACAGGAGCTGGTCTATGCAGGGGTAACCAGAGTGCATGTTTGAACTTCTGGAATGGTAGCCACATACAGCAGCTAGCATCTAGATGCTGAGTACTGAATCCAGGCCCCTGCAAGGTCATCCAGGCAGCATAAACACTTGGAGGTTGTCTTGCTGAAAATAATTCTCCCATTGGATGCCAGCACATCTCTGTCTTCTGATTCCATCATTGTTTGTAAGAAGGTCTGCCTTGCATGGGGACACAGACTGTCACCGAAGACACCGAAGAGGCAGAAGGGTGAAATATTTGTGAATAAAATTAGGAATTATCCTTACTCACAAATTTAAAAATGAAAAAATAGAAAAGAAAGAAAGAAAAGAAAAGAAAAGAGAAGAAAAACAGGAATAGAAGTTTCAGAATCTACCTCTACAGTATTCACAAAGTCTTGGGTTTGGTTCTGAACACACAACCATTTAAAAGAAACTGACGACTCTAACAGGGCCTGTACATATGGCCAGCATTACTCAAGCACAGGGGCTCAACCAATTTGTGGCTGGAAGGAGTCTGCCCTAGGCTTCGAATAAGAATTTTTGCTTATGAGATGTTGCATTCTGTTTCATAGAAGTAGCTTTGCAAAAGAACATGTGCAGTTAGCAACAGAATAATTTCACTGTTGGGGTTCTCACGACACAATAAACTCTCTGAATGTGTGGCAATTTGAGGAATGTTGAGAATGACTGTGTAGAAGTAAGTCACACCTGAGTGTACCAGGCTCGACAGCTGACCATGATCACACCTTAGTGATCGAGGAGAGTTCCTATAGTGTGGGTCCTGAATCAAATACTGTAGGTCCGCTTCAGGCTGGTAAACAGCCAGGTCGGCCATTATTCTTCATGATCACTCTTTCCATGATCAGATGTCAATGTTTATTCCAACCCAACGCTGATCCATACAGAATGTGGTGTTCATTTCTGACTTTGTTCTGTTACTCTAGAAACGCCATGCATTGTTCCCTCCATGGAATACACTATTTGGGGCAAACCTATTGTGATTCCCCAAGAATCTTTCATGGGAATGGTTTTAAAAGCATCTCCAGTCACCTCTGAAACTACTCTTCGGCATCCAGACAGGCTTGAGGCAGATGCAGTAACTATCAAGGGGGAATGTCTGCCACCGTGTGGCTGTGACGGCCACTGCAGAGGCAGGCAACCTCAAAGGTGTATCCTTCATGGTTATCATGCATTTGCTCATGGCTGGGGCAGAAGGTTTCAGGGAATTCGTTCAAGGACCTTTCTGCACACGTGGTGAGCCTCTTCTTGCTGCCCTGACAAACTCTCTTCTTCTGACCAACCTCAGTCGCACTCTCACCAGTGTTTCCTGATCCTCTTGCTGAACCCCATGGTCTTCTCTCTAATATTCCATGATCCCCTTCCTGTTCTTTGTGTGGTACTTCCTATTTACAATAACTTCTGTCTGATTCTACTCTTTGCATTTTTCCAGAGGGCAATGTCAAGGTGCCCTCCACCATTACGGGTCAATATCAAATGCTTAACTTAAGGGAGCTGGTCTCTGCAGGGGTCACCAGTGTGGATATTGGGACTTCTGGAAAGGTAGCCACATAAAGCAGCTAGCATCTAGATGTTGAGTACAGAATCCAGGCCCCTGCAAGGTCACCCAGGCACCATAAACACTTGGAGGTTGTCTTGCGGTAAATAATTCTCCCATTGGATGCCAGCACATCTCCGTCTTCTGATTCCATCATTGTATGTAAGAAGGTCTGCCGTGCTTGGGGACACAGCCTGTCACCGAAAGACAAGGGTGACTGAGGCAGAAAGGTGAAATGTTTGTGCATAAAATTAGGAATGATCCTTACACACAAATTTAAAAATGAAAAAGGAGAAAAGGAAGAAAGAAAAGAAAAGAAAAGAAAAACGAGAAGAGAGCTTTCAGAATCTACCTCTACAGTATTCACAAAGTCTTGGGTTTGATTGTGAACAACAACCACTTAAAAGTACCCGAGGTTTCTAACAGGGCCTGTACATATAGGCCAGCAATTCTCATGCACACGGGCTCATGCAATTTGGGGCTTGAAGGAATCTCTCCTAGGCTTCGAATAAGAATTCCTGCTTATCAGATATTGCATTATGTTTGATAGAAGTAGCTTTGCAAAACAACAGTTACAATTAGCAACAGAATAATTTCACTCTTGGGGTTCTCACAACGTGAAAAACTCTCTGAAAAGTGTGGTTATCTGAGGAATGTTGAGAATGACTGTGTAGAAGTAAGTCACACCTGAGTGAATCAGGCTCGACAGCTGACCATGATCAGACCTCAGTGATCGTGGAGAGTTCGTATAGTGTGGGTCCTGAATCAAAGGTTGTAGGGTCACGTCGGGCTTGTAAACAGCCACATTGGCAATTATTCTTTATGACCCCTCTTTCCATGATCAGATGTCAATGTTCATTCCAACTCAACGCTGATCCCCAAAGAATGTGGTGTTCATTTCTGACTTTGTCCTGTAACTCTAGAAACGCCATACATTGTTCCCTCCATGGAATACACTATTTCGGGCAAACCTACTGTGCTTCCCCGAGACTCAGTCATGCGAATGGTTTTAAAAGCATCTCCAGTCCCTTCTGAAACTAGGCTTCAGCATCCACACAGGCTTGAGAAAGATGCAGTAACAATCAAGGGGGAACTTCCGCCACCGTGAGGCTGCGGACGGCCACTGCGGAGGCAGGCAACCTCAATGGAGTTTCCTTCATGGTTGTCCTCTGAACCCTTCTGCCCAGGCCATGAGTAAAATTACTCATGGCTGGGGCAGAAGGGTTCAGAGAATTCGTTCAAGGAACTTTCTGCACACGTGTTGAGCCACTTCTCGCTGCCCTGACAAACTCTCTTCTTCTGACCAAGTTCAATCGCACTCTTACCAGTGTTTCCTGATCCTCCTGCTGAGCCCCATGGTCCTCTTCCTAAAATTCCATGAACCCATTCCTGTTCTTTGTGTGGTACTTCCTGTTTACAATAACTTCTGTCTGATTCTACTCTTTGCGTTTTTCCAGAGGGCAAGGTCAAGGTGCCCTCCACCATTACGGGTCAATATCAGATGCTTAACTTACAGAAGCTGGTCTCTGCAGGGGTCACCAGAGTGGATGTTGGAACTTCTGGAATGGTAGCCACATAGAGCAGCTGGCATCTACATGCTGAGTACTGAATCCAGGCCCCTGCCAGGTCACCCAGGCACCATAAACACTTGGAGGTTGTCTTGCCGTAAATAATTCTCCCATTGGATGCCAGCTCATCTCCGTCTTCTGATTCCATCATTGTATGTAAGAAGGTCTGCCGTGCTTGGAGACACATCCTGTCACCGAAAAATAAGGGTGACTGAGGCAGAAGGGTGAAATGTTTGTGAATAAAATTAGGAATGATCCTTACACACAAATTTAAAAATGAAAAAAGGGAAAAGGAAGAAAGAAAAGAAAAGAAAAAAGGAAGAGAGGTTTCAGATTCTACCTCTACAGTATTCACAAAGTCTTCGGTTTGATTCTGAACACACAACCACTTAAAAGAAACCGACGTTTCTAACAGGGACTGTACATATAGGCCAGCAATTCTCATGCACAGGGGCTCAACCAATTTGGGGCTTGAAGGAACTGTCCTAGGTTTCGAATATGAATTCCTGCTTTCAGATATTGCATTAAGTTTGATAGAAGGAGCTTTGCAAACAACAGTTACATTTAGCAACAGAATTATTTCACTCTTGGGGTTCGCACAACACAAAAACTTTCTGAAATGTGTGATAATCAGAGGAATGTTGAGAATGACTGTGTAGAAGTAAGTCACACCTGAGTGAATCTGGCTCGACAGCTGACCATGATCAGACCTCAGTGATCAAGGAGAGTTCTTATAGTGTGGGTCCTGAATCTAATGTTGTAGGGTGACTTCGGGCTTGTAAACAGCCACATTGGCCATTATTCTTTATGAACCGTCTTTCCATGAACAAATGTCAATGTTCATTCCAACACAACTCTGAGCCCCTTAGGATGAGGTGTTCATGTCTTACTTTGTCCTGTAATTCTAGAAACTCCATGCATTGTTCCCTCCATGGAATACAGTATTTCGGGCAAACCTACTGTGATTCCCTGAGACACAGTCATGCAAATCATTGCAAAAGCACCTCCAGTTACTCTCTGAAATTAGGGTTCAGTTTCCAGAACAGCTTGAGTCTGATGCAGTAATTATCAACTGGGAAATATATGCCACCGTGATGCTGCAGGATGTCCACAGCGGAGGCAGGCAACTTCCATCGAGTTTCCTTCATGGTTGTCCTCTGAACCCTTCTGCCTCATGCCATGAGCATTTGCTCATGGATGGCGCAAAAAAGGTTCAGAGAATTCATTCAAGGACCTTTCTGGACACGTGAGGAGCCTCTTTTCGCTGCTCTGAGAACTTCTCTTTTTCTGACCTAGCTCAATTGCACTCTCGCCAGTGTGTCCTGTTATTCCTGCTGAGCTCCATGGTCCTCTTTCTAAAATTCCATGAACCCCTTCCTCTTCTTTGTGTGGTACTTTCTGCTTACAATACCTTGTATCTTGTGTCTGATTCTACTCTTTGCATTTTTCCACAGGGCAAGGTCAAGTGGCCCTCCACCATTACGTGTCAATATCAGCTTTTTAACTTACAAAAACTAGTCTCTGCAGGGGTCACCAGTGTGGATGTTCGAACTTTTGGAAAGGTCGCCACATAGAGCAAACTAGCATTTAGATGCTGAGTACTTAATCCAGGCACCTTCAAGGTCCCACAGGCACCATAAACACTTGGAGATTATATTGCAGAAAGTAATTTTCCCATTCGATGCCAGCACATCTCAGTCTTCTGAGTTTCCATCATTATTTATAAGAAGGTCTGCCATGCTTGGTTGACATAGCTCTTTTCACAGAAAGACAAGGGTGAGTGATGCAGAAGGGTGGATTGTTTGTGCAGAGAACAAGTAATGATACTTACTCACAAATTTAAAAATGAAAAAAGATAAAAGAAAGAAAGAAAAGAAAAGACAAAGAAAAGAAAATAAAAGAAAAGAAGAAAAAGAGAGAAGAAAAGAAAAGAAAGGAAAGAAAAAAGTAAAAGTGGTTCAGATTCTACCTCCAGTATTCACAAAATCTTGGATTTGCTTCTGAACACACAACCACTTAAAAAAAACCAATGTATCTAACAGGGCCTGTACATATAGGCCAGCAATTCTCATGTACATGAGCAAAACCAATTTGGGGATTGAAGGAATCTGTTCTAGGCTTCGAATAACAATTCATGCTTATCATATATTGAATTAAGATTGATAGAAGTAGCTTTGCAAAACAATAGTAACAATTAGCAACAGAATAATTTCACTTTGTGGGGTTCTCACAAGACGAAAAACTCTCTGAAAAGTGTGATAATCTGAGGAAATGAAGAGAATGACTGTGTAGAAGTAAGTCACACCTGAGTGAATCATGCTGGACAGCTGATCATGATCAGACCTTAGTGATTGTGGAGAGTTCGTATAGTGTGGGTCTTGAATCAAATATTGTAGGGTCACTTCCGGTCTGTAAACAGCCACATTGGCTACTATTTCTGACCCCTCTTTCCATGAACAGATGTCAATGTTCATTCCAAACCAACGGAGATCCCCTCAGGATGTGGTGTTCATTTCTGACTTTGTCCTGTAACTCTAGGAACGCCATGAATTGGTCCCTCCATGAGAATACATTATTTCGGGCAAACCAGCTGTGCTTCCCTGAGACACAGTCATGCGAATGGTTTCAAAAGCATCTCCAGTCCCCTCTGAAACTAGGGTTCAGCATCCAGTCCAGGCTTTAGACAGATGCAGTAACTATCAAGTGGGGAACATGCGCCACCGTGTGGCTGCGGACGGCCACTGCGGAGGCAGGCATCCTCCATGGAGTTTCCTTCATGGTTATCCTCTGAACCTTTCTACCCCAGACATGAGCAAAAGCTCATGGACTGGGCAGAAGGGTTCAGAGAATTTGTTCAAGGACGTTTCTGGACATGTGGTGAGCCTCTTCTCGTTGCTCTGAGAACCTCTCTTCTTCTGACCAAGCTCGATTGCAACCTCACCAGTGTGTCCTGATCCTCCTGCTGAGCACCATGGTCCTCTTTCTAAAATTCCATGAACCCCTACCTGTTTTTTGTGTGGTAGATTCTGCTTACAAATACTTGTGTCTGAGTCTACTCTTTGCATTATTCCAGAGGGCAAGATCAAGGTGCCCTCCACCCTTACGAATCAATAACAGAATCATAACTTACAGGAGCTGGTCTCTGCAGGGTCACCAGGAGAAGTTCGGGAGGACTTCCTCCCATCTGTTTGGAGAGGGGTCCGTGAGTATCCTTCTCCATTGGGAGGAGGGAGAGGAGCCTCCCTCAGTCTGGAGATGCCCTGTTAGAGGCAGTCTCAACCTGCTGTGACTTCAGTAGAGGAGCGTATAGTCCCCTCCTCGGCGCGTCTGCATAATCTGTTTCTTGTATTTTCACTGGTTCTTTCTGACTTGTTGACAATGGGACAGTCTACTTCAACCCCTCTTTCTCTGACCCTTGACCATTGGTCTGAGGTTACACCATAGCCGTAGGAGGGCTGCTGATGAGCTACCCTCCCATCTGGGGTCGTGACGACCGGTGTCGGGCAGCTTGGGTTGTGAGAGGACCCATCTGGGGTCATAGGACCCACCTGGAGGTCCTGACCTGCTTGGAATCTGGAGGCTGTGGAGGCCTTTCCGCTGACAGATCTCTGTGTGCCGAGAGCTCTGGACGGACAGTGGTGCCAGGTGCTATACTTGACTCTGGAAATGCCGGGGGGTGCACTGCTGTTCTGTATGATTCTCTGTGTGTGTATGGCTAGAATCGGACTGACATTGCTTTTGGATGTGGGACAAACTCCATCTGGACCTCTTGACATAATTATGTCTCATTTTAAGGGATTCAGGGACAGAGCGCCTTATCAGTCGTTGATGTCCACCTGAAAACCTTGAGAAATTGTGTGGCACCATTGTCTTATCTGATTCTTATTTGTCTCAGTTTCATGGTTATATGTTTTATGTTTGTCTGTTTTCCTGTGTAACACGCGAGCTCTAACGTGGGCCAAGCAACTCCTCTCATATGCTGTGGGTAAGTGGCAGTGCTTCCAGCAGGGAAAGCAAGCCAAGCCTAAACAAGGGGTGGAAGGCCAGCTGCAAGGAAGGGGGCAGCGTTGAGCAGAACTCTGGAGCCACCCAGCCAGAGTTGCTTCCAGATAGACCTGTTTTTTAATAGTGCTGGGCTGCCAGTTTCACTCATCCTTGGTTTGGGGCTCTCAGCCACACGAGGAAAAAAGGGTTAATGAGAGAAAACAAGCAAAAAGTGGCAAGAAAAGAAAAGGGGTTAATTAAGAGATAACAGCAACCCCCATCCTATAAGAGTAATAAAAAGTAAGTCATGTGGCCTTGCCGAGGCAGGAGGGGGTAGAGCACACCCACTCTTGAGATAACAGCCAAACTTTTTTGTGTAAGAATCACTCAAATGGTATTTTAAAATGTATATGTATTTTGAGTTAAGAAACCTAATGGTTTTAAAGATTCAGGTTCCTTGTAATGACTGCCACTGAGGTAAAGCTTGCTAAAAACTAGAAGACTGGCTGCTGCTTAGGGAGGGATCAGGAGGAGGAATGTACATTTGGAATTTTATTTTCTGCCGTCTCAGCCACTGCCTCTGCAGTAAAAGTGAGAGCCCAGTTGTTGCTCTTGCTAATTTGGCTCAGTTAAAACCTGTTCCACCTGAACTAATTGGCAAAATGCTTAAATATGTTTTGAAGTCTATAGGTCTGAGGGTGTGAAAACATAAGTAAATGGTAAGGGTCTAAAAAGTAATCTAAAATGTATAGATAAATTCTGGCTGTAAAGTTCTGATAAGCTGATAAAAATAATGTGTATTTTGTGTTCATTTGAATATTACTGTCTTAAATGTTAGCTTGCCAGATCTGGGACAAGTTTTCTTAGAAATGAGTCTTGCTGCAAACTTAGAGGAGAGGCATGGAGCAGCTTGTGCTACTTGCCAAAATGCTAAAATAACTTCTACCCCTAACAGACAATTTGTAAAAAGGCAACAAGTCATCTCTGAAAAAGTCCTAAGGTTCCTCTGTTGTTCCAGACCTGATTAAGATTTCTCTGTCTGTATGTAAGATTATACGTGTATTTGAGAAAAAACTGGTCCTGAGCCAGGGCCAGGAGGGAGGGGGGACCACATGGGTGGAGAAAGATGACAACCCGGTGTGGAAGATAAGTGGGCATGGATGAGATGTTAGACGGAGGAAAATTTCACAGGGTGTGTGGAATCTCCCCCAATTCCTAAGACAATAAAAGAAACAATTGGCATTAAGAGGGGAGGTCTTAGGAAACCCAGAAACCTTGTCCCCTGGGAGCAAAAAAAAAAAAACAGCTCAGTTAATTCAAGTCCCAAGGACATCCCATGTGCTGCACTTTGCGGTGGGCTCCCTGCCAGGGAGATGAGAGAGTTCCTGGGGAGAACATCCTGTTCCCTCCTTCCTGCTGCTGCCCCTAAAACTAAAAGGCAGGAACTTGACCCAAGCTTGGCTTCCTAAAAGAGTTCTGTGGCTGTCTTGAGTCTACATGAGATGGCAAGATGACATACTCGGTGTGTAAAGGAACACATACAGGGGTAAAGAGCCAATACAGAGCAGGTACTCTGTGCTCCTTTGGAGAGCCTGAGAAAAAGGCAAAGGGTCAGGAGGGTAAACTAACAGAAAGGTTAACTCATCACAGTGGTCCCTATATAACTGAGGCCGCAATACCAACCCTCTTGAGAGTGTATTTTTAAAATGTGTTTTAAAGATGTGTTTTCTGGTATAGATCTAAAAAGAAAAAACTAAGTTAAGATAGATTTTATATAGTGTTTTTGTATGCTAAAATAAGGTTTATAAAGTTAAGATTTTAAAAAGAAAAATATTAAATAAGATATCAATACAGTCATCTTTTCAGTTTAAGAGTAAGATGTTTAAAATAAAACATAAAGATAATAAAAGTTTGTTTATAAAAAAACTGCAGTTTTAAAATTGAGAGGCCATGTGATATCTGAGCTTTAGTGTAACAGTTGGCTTAGGACAAAAACAGAATGCTGCTAAAAAGGACACTATGAGATATTATGGACACAAAGTTGGAAGGTTTTAAACTACTTTAAGAAAACTTCAGGTTTTTATAAAAGCTAGATGTTTTCAAAAACAGCTTTTAAGATATTTAAATTCACAAGACTATGAGACAGTTTAAGTTAAAAAGATGTTTACAATGACCTAGATAGTACAGTAAAGCAGAAAAAATTATAGGCAAAGTTTTGTTAACATAGAGATACTTAAGATAGATAGCTCTCACCCCTCAGAGATCTGTTGATTATGACTTTTAATTGGAGTTTTAAGTAGAGACCCCAGTTCCTAACAGTGACCCCAGCACCTCCAGAGAAGATGGACAGGGACAGAGAAACCTCTGTGGATTGTGGTAATGTACCACTAGGCAAAACTGCCCAGTGCCTCACCTGCCATAGACCTGCCTACAAATAAGGCACTAGAGAGTAGATCATCCTGCTTTGGATGGACAGAGTGGGGTTCGATCCCTCTGAGACTTATCCACAGAAAGATACCTACTGGCCTGGCAATGGAAGACTGTCAGTATGCTTGAGACCTCTGTTCCCCATAAAGTCATGGAGACACGGAGAGTCCAGGGTCATCTGTCTAGGTATGGGTAAGTCTCTGTCATTTTAATTGAGTTACACTTTTTGCTATAATTTAGTATTTCCAGATCTCTGGTGGCATTGATGGCTAACTGTAATTCTGTTAGTTTAGCAGCAATAGACAACCAGTTCCTCTCTCTAAGGCTACTAGAATCCCTTTCTGAATAAGACAAACAGTATTGTCTCTCTAACAGGCCCTCTGTTAAAAGATGAATAGGTTTTTGATATAACTTTTAAAAATGACTGCTCTCGGTAATAACAACTCTGTATTTGGTAGATAGTTAGATTAAAGAAAGTTGAAAGGAATGTTATGAGGTTTAAAATATAAAGGTCTAAGAAAGTGATTTAAGTTTTGAGTGTCTGAGATAATGTTAAGATATGGAGGTTTAAAAGTCTGCAGATATGAAAGCCTAGGTAAGTTGTGAATGTCTGAAAAAGTGATTTTAAGTGAGAAGGTGGTTTGAGATAAAAGCTAAAAAAAAAAAAGGTTCAGAGTTATAACATTAAAATCCTGAATACATGTTCTGATGAGCTGGTAATAATTGTTTTTATCTGGATTAGAGGCTTGCATGGCTCTCCCATTTTCTTCTAGATATATGAAATCATACTTTGTTGTTAAAGGAAGCCAAAAACCATTCTCTACATTTTAAAGTGACAGACTTTGTCTTAGTAGTGTATAACCTGGTTTTAGTTACTTGAAAACTTTTTATGATACTGTACTCTGTAAAAAGATATTAATGAAGTAAAAAAAAAAACAGACTCTGTGTTGTGTAAATTAAGGGCCACTTTAAGGTGCCTCAAAACATATGTTTTTAAGTGCCTAAATAGGCTCAAGTCTAAGGTGATTTCTCATTGGCTGTTTAACAAACACTTGCTAGCTGTTCTTTCTACAATGTGATAAAAAGTTCCAAATGTAAGCTTCTGTAAACTTTAACTTCTGCCTCTCAGTTTTTATCTGTCTCAATAGATCACTACTTGGCTAACAGACACCATCCAGGCATCAAACTGCTTCGACTACTGTGAGTGCTAGACCTACTGAGAGCTGATGACCAGTGCAGCTGATGTGACCACCTCCGTCCACTCCGCTGGATCAGCGAACCAGAGGTACCACCCCCCCCAGCTTATGACTAATATCAGCCTGTTTGGGGCCCCTGACGACGTCCCCTCTCAGCAGGAAGCAGTCTCAGAGATTACAACGTCCCATTTCCACAGGCTGGAACTTTTAGTCAAAAGAAAACTCCCTAAGACTGGGGACATGGCATGTATAGTGCCTATTGGCACACCAGAACATTACCTGTTGAGGCCAGATAGACTCAGGTTCATTAAACTGACAATATGATAAAACACCCACTTAAAGCAAAAAAGGGAGCCCTTAACAGTTCTCCTATTAGGGGTGGAGGCAACAGGAGTTGCCACAGAAACCGCCTCCCTGCTTCTACAGGGACAACAGTACCAGAGTCTGCGAGCTGCCATTACAGAAGAGGTTTAGATTTACTTTTTCTCCAACAAGGAGGACTTTGCTCCATTTTCTGGTTTAAATCCTAGTTCAATTCATCCTCATGGGTGACGACATTAATATCTACACTACTGGCACCCTTGGTAATGTTATTGTTGGCTCTAAACTTTGGGTCCTACATTTTAAGTAAACTAATAGCTTTTATTAGGAAAAGAATCAGTGCAGTACAGATTATGGTTCTCAGACAACCATACCGGTTTCTTAAAAATTCTCCAGGGAGTGACTATAAACTAACCAATGCTAGTGATCAGGAGCTAAAACAGCTGTTCCATGATTGGAACAGTCACAAGAAAAAAGGGGGAAATGTGAGGCCAGAGACCCCCCTGGCTCTGGACATTAATCCTAAACTCTTAATAGGAACTTAGGCTTTCTCTACTCAATACAATAATTATTGAGGACTTTCCTGAACTCCCTGTTCCAAGATCTAGCCTACCCCAGAAACCATAAAACAATTATTGTCAGGCTTAATTCAAGGGCACTGTGACCCAGCCCAAATTCCTAAAATGAGCGGCAGCTACAGCCACCGCCTAATAGCCTTGGGCAAGGGACTTTACCCTAAGTGTACATTTCCTGGTGCCCATGACCTTGCTATATGCTAACACCAATCAATTTAAAGGTTAACTGGCCCCTACCTGTCAAAATGGGAAAACAATTTGGGAACCAACCAACTTGTACCAATTGGTTTGTGCCCAACAACTGTATAAAAAGCTTCACCATTTGCTCCTCAGGGCTGCTTCTATCCTGCGTGTTAGAAGGGTCCCAGTGCACTGGAATAAATCCTCTTGCTATGTGCATCGATATCCCATCTGTGAGTCTCTGTGGGGGTGCACAGCATCCCGGTTTGGGCCTTTGGGGGTCCAACACAAGATAGAACATTTCCCTTCCCTTAGGCTTTGAGATCTCCCACTGTAAAGGTGACCTAGCTCAGCTTTTAAAGGATTGTAGGATCCTCTTGGGCCTTGAGCTCCCCCACTGTAATGGTGACATAATTCAGCTGCTAAAGGATTGTGAGAAGAGACTAAGCTATGAGTTAGTTTCCTTCATTATGCAAATAGGCCTTTGGTTGAGGGGGCAGAGTTTTTGTATCAATAAAACACCTGAGATCAGTAGATGGGGGTCCTGCAGTCCAGGATGGCACTTGCTCTCACGTGTGGTTGGTTACCTCTGCTGAGTTCTGAAAGGTTTGTATCTATGAAAATGTCTCCTTGTATTCCTTGTTGAACTCACACAGTAGAGCTCCAGGTCCTCTCAAATACAGCAGCAACAATGTGAAGGGTAATTACAAAGGACCTTCAGTTTTCACGTTGGTTCTGATGTCAAAAGTGACCAACAGTGAAGCCAGGACTACAAAGGGTTCACTGACACTGTGGATCTATGCAATAGACAACCTTCTATAGACCATATTACACAGAAGAATGTAGACAGATGTTAAACAATTAAAACTATATTAGCAGTGGGTTTCAATAAAGAGCCATGGCAACTTTCTGAGATGGAAAACCTGGATTACCAAGGCTCTCTGTCACCTCTTTGACCTCCTCTCCTGGTGCTGACCCCAGCTCATGATCTCTAGGTATTTTATTGAAAGAAAGCAATGCCCACCAACACACAGGCCTTAATGCATAATGAATAGAACTTTACTGTGCACCAAACCCCAACTTCAGCTGGCTGACATGATGCATTTTATTGGTCAGTCAAGCAAGGTCTTCCCTATATGGTGCTTAGGCTGAGGGAGGATCCCAGTAAAGTTCCTCCATTAACATAAATACTATTGGATGATTTTAACATAATTATCTCAGTGGGCAGGGTCAACATTAGAAACACAATTGTTGGACATTCCAAATTAACATGTTTTCTACATTCCAGAGTCCACTCCTAAGAAGCTGGTTCCAATTGCTAAGCAAGGTGACCTGTCAGTGGTTCAGGCTTCTGGATAAACAGCTTAATATTTGAGAATAAATTCAAATATACTCGAACAGATAGAAATGAATGGGAGACAAGCACCTGCTTCACCAAAGCCTAGGCCCAGAATTACCTTAAGAGACGGCAGAAGGCAAATTTGAGAACTCTAAAAACAATGAATTAGAAAAAAAATGTTTTATTCAACATAGTGGGCCTAGAGCATGAATAGGGAGTTCTCAAAAGGGAAAAAAAATGGCAAAGATCTCAAAAAACACTTACCATACATTGTAATTCGGGACTAACAAATCAAAACAACTTTGAGATTTCATTTTACCCAAGTCTGAACGGCAAGGTCAATTTACTGGCAGCAAATGCAAAAGTTGATGCAAGTGGAAAAAATAATCCTCATTTACTGTTGGTTGAATTGCAAATTGATATAACCACTCTGAAAATAAGTGTGGAGAATTCTCAAAATGCTAAAAAATAAATTTACCACAAGACTCCAGCTATTGTTGGTGGTAAAAGGATCCCAATGGCAGGAGAGAGAGGTGGACATCAGCATCTGTGCTAGGCTAGTACCTCAGTATATCTCATGGCCCTTGAAAATGGTGGATCCAGGCACACCAGTTGAGTCCCAGATGGGACTTCCTCTGTCTTTACAGAAAACTTGTTCACCAACATCGGTGAAATGGATAGGGTTAAAATAGCTAAGAGCATAAACATACAAGCCTAAAATTGCTTGGACCTTTCTCCTTTGTTCACTTCTCCTGCTATAGCAAGCTTTAGACAGGCTGGTTGAAGTGTCTAGTAAGCATGAACCAAAGTGATTGGACCTCGCCCTTATGCAACACCCTGCTTCCTCTATAAAAGCCCTGCTTCTTTTGAAATACAGGAGATCTGCACCACAAAGGCATTTTCTCTGGAGTCTGAGCTTCTTGGGCTAGTGACTCTCTTGCCACTCACTATCTTGTAGCTGCCCCCTGCTCCACTCCTACAAAAGACCATATCTGGAGCCTGAAGATGGACCTGAAGGACCTCAACTCCATTTCTCTTTTGTGTGTACGTACTACAAGGTCCCTCATCTCAGGCCTGGTCCAGGTCCACAGTGTGCTGCTTAAACCCCTGACCTGGGCCTGACCCTGCAAGCTAGCAAATTCTAAGAGCAAGCTGTAAGAACCCCAACCAATTAGAAAGAAGAAGCAGTGCCAGAGTAGTCCCTATCTCATCTGGCCAGATAGCTCTAAAGGCCATAAATCAGATGTCTTGACTTTAATGGCTAACCAGATATACTCTAAGAATGTGAACAGTTAGTCCCTCGTACATGAGCCAATCAAAGCTAAACATTTGTAAACTTCATTTCTGTTCACCAGTTAAAAGCAAGGTTACTTCATCTATGCAAAACCCCCCTCTTACAACCTATAAAAAGGCTAGTAAGCCTTTGTCCAGCCAGGGTTGGCCATTTCACCTGGTTCCTGACCCCAGCATGCTGGTTTCTTCTGCAGAATAAAAATGTCTTTGTTTTTTGCTAACGTGATCCTGCTGGTCTTTGGGGGGCAAATTTCAGACTCAACAGACTCTCGTGAAGACTGAACCCTTGGAATAGGTGGGGTGAGTGGACCTCCCCCAATCATGGTAAACACTTTCTCCTGCAGGAGAAATAGTCAAGCTTAATATTTTAAAGGGGGTGTTGGAGAATAGGCAATTAAAAATTTCCTCTAAACAGTTAAATGCTTTTTCTGATAAAGTAGTGGACCTCTGTTCCTGGGTGTTGGCTTTTGAGGTCTCAGACAAGCAAGTTTGGGAATGAGTTATCCAGCAGGTTCAGAAGGGAGAATTTGCAGACTAGCTTTCACCTTATTTCTTCCCTATTGTCCTTGGCTGCCTTAAGGGCTCCTCACAAGCCACTTAAAGGGAATGGATTGTTGATTCCTCAATCTCTATAGAAAAAGAGAGCAATAAGAAAGATGAGGTGTCCCAGCCACTGGTCTCCCCTGTAGATAAAGGGGAACATCTGCAGTTCCTCTCATGGCTTGCAAGGTCGTCAGTCACTAGTCAGGTCCAAGTGAGAATAGTTTTGAAACAAAGGGCCTGTATCCTGTCCTGGCAGACCTCTCCACAGAGGAGCCAGAAGGAAAAGACAGACAGGAGGAGAAGTCTGGTTTCATGACCTCACCACCCCTAGTCTACCTGGGCAAGGCTAGAATTGTTCCCACCTCCCATCTTGGGACTCAGAGAGCCACTTCTGGTGTTGTCCCATGACCTGTGACTCAACTGGCTCCTCCCCACTACCCTACAGGGAGTGGCATGCTTCCTATGAGGAAATGCAAGGTGGTGAGCTAGGTTCAGGATCTGCTGAGGCATTTCCTGTCCTCCTTTCTCCTATGCCCCAGGGCATTATCAGGACTTGGACTCCCCACTCTATGGCATCCATTGCCAGAATACAGAAGGCAATATTAGAAAATGGTCTCCACTCTCCATTCATAACACATATTTGAGTCTATGATTACTACCCTTAACATGGCCCATAATGTGGGCTGTTCTCTCGAGTGCTGAATTTTAACAATGGAGAGCTGCCTTTTAGGATAAAGGGAAAAGAAGTGGACAATAGAATGTTACGCAGGATATCCCTATACCGCCTGCAGTCCTCCAAGGTGAAGGCTCCTGGCTGTCCCCAACAGATTAGATGAATTAGACTGCACAATAGTTTGACCACGTTTGCAACTGTACCTTCAATGCTTTAAGAAGAACAACGGAGAGGGCCACAGTTTCTCTTTCTGGCCTCATGCAAACATCAACTGAAAAGTTTGCTAATTTTGTCTACTGAGTCCAGCAAGCAGTTGAGTTCCACATTAACAACTCAGATGCTTTAGCGACCATGACAAAAGAGTTTTTGTGGGAGGGAGCCACATTGGCTATAGATCCTTTTAGAAGCCGGGTGGTAGATGATTGGCTAAGAGCCATCCGAGACCTAGGCACTACCACCCACTAGACTGAGGTCTTAGCAGCTGCTAAGACCACTCACATATTTCTGGTCCTCAGAACAAGGGTCCTGGCTGCTGGTCCTGCAGGGGTCAGGGACATTTCAAAGGAATGCCTAAGTAAGCCTCAAAACAAAAACCAAAGATAAAAAGGCCTCTTCTGTCTGCCCTCATTGCCACAAGGGCCTTCACTGAGCCTTAGACTGCCACTCCAAAACATACAAAGATGGCAAACCTTTAGAATTGGGGCAGCCCTTAGCCCAACAACAAATGGGGTCTCTCAGTGGGTTTTATGGACCATTCTGATAGGCTTTAATCAGCCCAAATTAGGCTCAGATTGGACAGCATAGTCTTTGGAGGAATCATAGACACTGGGGCAGAAGTCACCTGCCTCAGAAAAGAGGAAGTACCTGCCATGGAAGCTTTGCCCTGGCCCGATGGAAGGCCATCTTGGAAGCTTGCTAGGCCAGTTACCTGGGAAGATCAGGAAGGAAATAATGGCACTGTCCAAACGCTGGTCTTACTCAACCTCCCAAACAATTTGCAGGGCAGAAATATCCTATAGGACATGGATGTTGTGGTGACTACAGACACAAGGCATTTTGTGAAGATTGAATTATACAGGACAAACTGGGGATGAAAAGTCATCCCCAATTCTGGTGGCCACTGCTCCAAAGGAGTTCTCATTCCCCCTAAACAGACTTGGAGTTCCTATGAACTGTATGGATGTACCAGTGGCCAATCACAGGGGACAAAAGAGAAAAATTTACAGGACTTGGTTTTTCAACAGCTAGAAGCAGGCCACACAGAGCCAACCACAAGTCCTTGGAATTCATCCATTTTTATAATAAGAATTAATGTCACCATATAGGCCACGGGCACCACTCAGCCTGGCCTTTCAGCTTTGTGGGTCATCCCTAAGCAGCTCTATGTAGTATCTATAGGCATTAAGGGCTGTTTTCCCCCATTCCCTTATATGAGGAGGATAAACCCTGTTTTGCATTTACTGTACTAGCGATAAATAATGCCACTCCCTGCACAGAGCTTCCAATGGTGGGTCTTGCCACAGGGTATGAAAAATAGCCCTACTATTTCTCAACTTTTTGTATGGGAAGCCATAAAACATCTCACCCCTTCCTGCTACTTAATTCATCACATTCATAGGCCACCCCGATCTGAGCCAACTAATGAGTCTCCTAAGTGAGATCACCCAGGCCCTTGGCCTTGTCAGCCTCTCAGTCCCTGCAGGCAAAGTACAGAAACACAGCCCATTTCTCTTTCTCAGACATAACGTGCTCTCATGTACATCCCTAAAAGGTAAGGATAGTTTTCCCTCCCTTGCTTTTTCTGGCCTCCTTCCAATACTTTTTGGGCAATCTTACCTGGATCCCACCTTCACTCCTGCTGATGGACCAATTGACCTCCCCTTTTTTCCTTGCTTAAGGGCCCTTGGCACCCATCTGATGCTATATAGCTCACAGAGGCAGCATGGCAGAACTGATGTCCTTTATTGGTTTGACCCTCATTCCCCTGAAGTCTGGGGAATGGAGCTACTCACAAAAGGTACATTTATTGTTATTATTGTTATTAAATGGCTCCTGTAGGAGCCATTTATCAACCTCCAGAGGCCATCCTTTATTGGGTTCATATGTACAGAGGGAACCGGCCTTTTCTCAGATGGGTTCACAGGACTCCACTCAGGAGGGAAATACGGGCAAAAAGGAGAATTATGGCAAACGAACAAGATTAGTTCATTCTTTATGGCAAATGAACAAAATAGTTCGTTCTTTATGGCAATGAACATAGTAGTTCATTCTTTATGGGACTCACACATGTTACACTTACATGCTTTAAGAAATGACACACACAATTGCGCTTTAGAAATAAAAATGCAGAAGTGTTTTTAATAAGAAAATTTAGCAGTGTACATATCAAGGGGAGAAAGGAGTAGGAGAGGACACTGCTAGAATGGAGCCATGCAGAGATGGGGTAGGGGGCGATGCTGGCTGAGAACTCTAAGGGCCAGCCATCTCAGCAGGGGCCTTCCTGGTATGCAGGTGAGATCCAGGATGGAGCCAGCCTCATTACTCCTGGCAGCCTGCAAACCTGCAAAACCTGAGGTGATTACGAAAGAGCATTTGAAAAGAACATCTGAGACAATGAGCTGCTAATGGCTGGAGGTGACTGTTGGCTGAATTTAGCTCTTCTGGTGCAGATTCAATTTTTGGTGTGCTAATATTAAAGGCTATCTCTTCCTGGAGCATTAATACCTGTCCAGAGGCAGTATGCCAGGGCTTAGGGAAAAAAGGGCCTGCAAGGATTTTCAGGTGAAAGTGGCTACATTCCTTTCCCAGCCAACAACCGACAGCTAAGGGCAAGGCTATGTAGACATTCTCATTAAAGATGCATAAAAATTCAAGCAAGGGATGTGGTAGAGCAACTATAAGTCCGTGATGGACTAATATTTCCCCAGCTAAAGAATCCGGATCTCTGCCAGGCAGACTTTATATACCATTAGGGATACTCATAGGCGTCAGCACATATGGCCTACTCAGCCCCCACCATTACCCCTTTTCTTGACAATGTCTTCATGCTAGCCATAAAGATCCTCAAGTTCTCCCAACTTATCTTAGACAGAGTCCCAGAGATAATGCTCCTCCCAGTTTCTAGAGACCTCCTTGGCTGGAACTTATCCCAAGATTCCTATGCTCAAACATTCCTTAATATATTTCCTGGGAAGGCTGATAATTATCCAAAACACGAAATCCTCTCAACTCTTCCTCTCCTGCCTAACTGTCACAAACACCAATTGCTAGATGACCCAATTCCCCATGCTGCCTCAGCCTTCACATGCTTCTCAAAGGCAGACATGGCTGTGTCTTAAAAAGATTGGTTTTGCCTAGATCTGGTTAGGACATTCTTCTCAGGTTCAGTCCAACTAAGAATGCTCTCTGCTCTTTTGACTCTATTATTGGAGTTTCAAGAGCCACTTAATTTGTTTAGTGACAGCCAATATGATGTTAATGTAACTAGGTCATTTCCTTTTGTAGTCATCAAAACCTCAAAGGGTCCACTTTAATTTGTTATATCTCAACTTCAAGTACTCTTCGAGCTCTGGGAAAATCCACTTTACATCCAACGTATCCCATCTCATCAAGACCTTTCAGGGTTATTGTCTGAGAGCAATCAATCAATAGATAGGGCTGTTTCAGCTTTCCTTGCCTCCCCTCTGGATCAGGCCAGAGAGCTTCACACTCACTTTCATAACTCAGCTAATTTGCTACACACCCTCTTCCTCAACCTGTCTAAGTCTTCTTGTAAACATTTGATTCCCTCATGAGCCAAATGTGGCCCTTTCTTACCTCTCGGACCCCTACAGCCAATGGGTAGGGGCTGTACCCCAACTCCCTCTGGCAGATGGATGTTACTAATGTTCCTTCCTTTGGCTGCCTCAAATATGTCCATGTGGTGACAGATACCTATTCCAAATTTGTCTTTGCTGTCACCCAGCAAAAAGAAACCTCCCTTATGGCTATATCCACTCTAAAGGCTGATATGCCAGCCATGAGAGTTCACTATGGACTAATGACTGACAATGGCCCTGCCTTTGCCAGTAAGAGGTTTTCAAAATTCTGTGCTGACTGGCCAATTTCCCACACCACTGGCATCCCATATAATTCCCCAGGACAAGCCATAGTTGAGCTACCAACTCAACCCTTAAAAAACAATTACAGAAAGATCTAGACTATTTAGCCAGACTTCAGGACAGGCTCATTTCTGCCCTGTTCACTCTCAATTTTCTAACCTTTGGTACTGATGGTCTCACATCAGCTTACTGCCACTGGGGAGGCTTTCTCCCAAGGCCAACACCCTTACCATTAGTCTTTTGGAGAGACTCCATAGATTCTGCTTGGAAGGGCCCCTCCCCACTGCTAACCATGGGATGAGGTTTTGCTTGTGTCTTTCCAGAAGTAGCAGACAAACCTGTCTGGGTGCCTGCCCGAACCATCTTCCCATACACTACAACTGATGGAGCCCCTGTGGGAAGTGATGGAAAGACTCTCTGAGTAAGGGGAACCAACTGACCTTAGGTCCCCTGTTGGGGGCCCCCAATGCTGGAGAAGATGCACAGACACCACCTTCCTGCCACCTGCTGATGACCTGGGGCAGCATAAAAGCTGTGGTAGATCAAGCTGAAAAGATGTCTCCCGAGGGGCACAGTGCCAGCCCCTTTACCTTGTTCCTCCTTATGTTCACTATCATTACTGCCGATTCTTGAGTTCACACTGCTCTGCCTGCTATCTTGCTAAATACTCACCTCTGGAGATTCTCTGTTAGGAAGACCTACCTAGGCCATAATCAACTTATAGGGACCAAAGCCCTCTGGCAGGCTGGCAGGATACTATTGTTATTCTCCTGTTTATCCTAACTCTACCACCACTGTTCCCATATCCTGTTTTGTGTTTTCCTTTTTGCAATAAGGATGCCTGTCCAACTGATACTGATACTTATGGAAGTTGTAGGAACTGGGTTGCTGCCTGGAAACTTCTGATAAATACAAATGGGGAGGCAACTCTATCTGGAACAATTAATATTCACACTTTGACCTCTACATAGAGGACTATTGGGACAACTTCTGGGGAATAGGAGAAAAAGATAAAATTTACTCTCATGTAGCTGCCAGGTACCCCTCAGCAGATATACATGTCTCCTACCAGCTGGCCTCTGCCCCTAATACTGTTCTAATTAATATAGCTATTCTAAAGGAAGAATAGGTTACCCATCAGAAATTAAGGGCCAACCTCTCCTGGCAACAATGTCTCCAATACATAGGAGACTTGCTTCCATTCACTGCCCATCCCAATGACTCTTGCTGCTTTCTCTGTGCCTCAACTAGTTGCCCTCTGCTAGCCCCAGTTCCCACTAACACTACCCTACTACATCCCACCACCAATGATGACTCTTGCACAAGTTTTGAAAACGTTCCCCCCATGTCCCTTCAAGCTACTGGAGCCATGGACAGACCATGTCTTTCTAACATTACTATATCCAACCTTGCCTATGTCAGACCCCCATCTCTACCTCTGGTGCAAGGGCTCTGTAAGCATGTACATCATCTCCTCCATGTCCTCCCCTGTCTCCCAGTAATCATTGTTCCACAGGCCTATCTTTATGAGCCAAAAGAGGCCGCAGTCCTTTTACAAGACCAATACGGGCAAGAAATCTTCATGCCCCTGCTTGTCGGCCTAGGCCTAGCCTTCTCCACTGGTACCACCAATGTCTCCATTACTGCTCTCGTCCAGACCAACCACCTTGCTGTGGATTTCAGGGACCGGTTGGACCCTGAGGAGATGCCTTCAACCACCACAAGTCTTGAGTCTCTTCAGAGACAAATAAACTCTCTAGCTGGGGTGGTTATTCAGAACTGCTAAGCCCTGGACTTAATGACTTCTGAATAAGGAGGAACCTGTCTTTTGTTAGGAGAAGAATGTTTTTACATTAATGAGTCAAATGTGGTAGAATCTATTAGCAAACAGTTAAAGATCCTTTGTAAAGAATTGCTTGATTGCTATTCCCAGCCACAGTTGAGCTCTTGGCTTGATGGGCCACTGATTACCTGTCTGTTACCCAACTTAACCCCCTTGCTTGTTTTGTGCTTTATTTATGATGTTAAGCCTACCAGGGATGTTGGTGCCCACTTACTACTAGTCTTTATAAGAGAAAGAGGAGATGGTGGTTTCACTAACATCAGTGAAATGATGAGGTATCCAAAGAGCTTAAAGCATACAAGGCTAAAATTTGATGGAGTCCTTTCCCTCCAAGCTTGTTCACTCATGCTATAGCAAGATTTTAGGTAGGCTGGTTGAAGTGTCTAGTAAACATGTACCAAAGTGATTGGAACTTTCCTTTATGAACAGCCTACTTTCTCTATAAAAAACCCAACTTCTTTTGAAATAAAGTAGATCTGCATCACAAAGGCATCTCTCTGGAGTCTGAGCTTCTTGGTCTAGTGGCTCTCTTGCTACTCATTATCTTGTGGACCCCTTGCTTCCACAAGCTATAGTACTCAATGATGTATGTCCAACATCCTACCCCACAGATACTTGCTCAGCCATGTTCATTGCTGCTCTCTTCACAATAGCTAGGAAATGGAAACAACCTAAATATCCTAAAACTTATGAATGAACCATAACAGTGTGGTCTACATATAATATGGAATACCATTCGGAGGCAAAGCAAAATGAAATAATGAACATTGCAGATTTCTCATATTCTCTCTCGTTGGAGGCTCCTACCTCAAATCTTCAGGTGGGATATGACCTGTAGTAAGTACAGAAACAGGGAAAAGAAAATGGGACTGTTGACAGGATATAGGAGATGATTAATAGAGAAGGGAATGGCAGGGTACAAGTGAATGGGAATGGATAGCCTTTTTATTTTTTTATACTGTCTATTCATCATCTATTTTTTGATTTTTTTGAGACAGTTTCTCTGTTGTAATTCTGGCTGTCCCATGACTCACTGGCCTCAAACTCACAGAGATCCACCTGCCTCTTCCTCACAAGTGCTGAGATTAAAGGTGTATGCCGCCACCACCTGGCTGTATGGACTCTTTTAATTTGAAGGAGGGAGTTAAACACAGAAGAAGGTGGGAGAAGGGTTAAAGGGAATACTAGGATACCAGTGATCTCATAGGGGATATTGGAAAAGGTAGACTCTTTAGGGAGGAGGGATGGAGGTAATTATAGAAGAAAGGAGGTAGGTAAAATAGCAGTAAGAACAACTTAAAAAGCCACAAGGAAGCATACTATTAACTGTTCATTAAAAATTCTGTAATACTTTTTACTCTGTATCAACATACATACATAGTTTCAGTGAACCTTTCTCATCTGGGTTGACATTGCTCCTTCCAAGAGCTGAAGACTACCTAATAAAAACTCCAATACCAGATATGAGAATCCATCTTTTGAGTTACTGTACAGATTTCAAAGGGACTCCAAAACATACAGCATATTGCTTTTTTGCTTGTTCACCAGAGGTGGAATGTAAGTTCCCATTGATTAAGACACTATGTACTTCAGAAACCACACCCAGAATAAACAGAGGCAGGGGTCTTGAGGTTCTACCCGTAACTTAGATATTGGTTGTTAATGAGTACTGTGCTACATCACTGAGAAATGACTCCCCATCCCAGTCATAAAGTAAAATAAAAATGGAAGACCCTTTGAGGGAGGGCCTTGCTATATAGTCCAGGCTGCCCAGGATAACTGTTCTCTTGCCTTGGTGTACCAATTGCTGGGCTTACAGGAGCATGTCACTGTGCCTGGCTTTTGAAAAACAAAGTAGTACTTCTATAGACCTTGATCACTACAGCAGTTGAGACTATGATTTTTGCTTCACCATCACTCATTATTGTACAACATAACTAGAGCCTTGCTTTGCTGTATTCATCACTTTATATCCATTCCATTGTTCTTTCTTCTAAGAATATATGAGGTCTTAGGTTGTAGCTTCATTTTTGTTGAAAGAATCTCCTTTACCAATTTTGTAAGAGTAGAGATAGCATTGAGGGTTTAGCTCAGTAGCAGAATGCTTCCCTAGCATGTGCAATCACGCTGTAGACCTATGAAAATAAAGAATGGTGTGTGTGTGTGTGTGTGTGTGTGTGTGTGTGTGTGTGTGTGTGTGTGTAAGACATCCATAAATGGTATCACTAGTTTCACTCTACTAGTGATCCAGTAATGAGAAAAATAGTCCCCAGTGTAGGAGCAGTCCTGGAACTCACACCTAGACCTTAGCATTTTCCTGTGAGCATAAACAACTGCACAGAGCACTAGTATTTAAAAAAGTCCCTCTATACTAGTGATTCTCAACCTGTGGTTCACGACCCTTTGGATGTTCAAATGACCCTTTTCACAGAGAGGTTGCATGTCAGATATTTACATTATGATTCATACCAGTAGCAAAATTACAGTTATGAAATAGCAATGAAAATAATTTTATGGTTGGGGGATTACTATAATTTGAGGAATTGTTTTATTTAAGAGTTGCAGCATTAGGAAAGTTGTGAACCATTGCTCTATACCGACCAAATGAGACACAATAAATGGCAAAGGTCCAAGCATCCACAATGAACCCATGTTTCTGTCTCCTGAACAATATACAAAATTACTTTTGCTTTTTTTTACTTTAACTTCCCTCTCCAATAAAAAAATCCAATTCATTAGAATTTCTACTAGTACAGTCTCCCATGCTGTTGCTGCTGCTCAGTCCCAGTCTGCAGCCGGCTGGGTTTCGGCCCAGTTCCCTGCCCTGGCCAGATGCTGGAAACCCGCACTGGGGGAGCTGCAGGGAAGTGCGGAAGGGAGGAGACATGGGTTTCTGGGACCAGTAGTAGACCCTGATCCCCACACCAAGAATGAACGAAGGAGACACAATGAATCAGTCTCTGGAGCCTTCTAATGGAAGTAGCACTCAGTTTAATGTCAGATCTTTGCTACCTATATATTCCCCAGTGGAGTAGAGTTCTGGTTGCTCAGGGTGGGGCCTCTTCTTGGGTTCAGATAAGGGCATTGGGATAGCCTTATTTGCATAGAGGGCTAGGCATCTGCCTCCTGGTCTCACAGAGACAAAGAGGGAGGTGTCCCATCAGCCACAGGGCAGACAAGCTTATTTTCCTTTTGCTTCTGTGAAACAGGCAATATTTAATATTTAGCTGGGATCTGGCCAGAAGCCAAAGATGAGGGACAGCTGACCCCAACGCCCTCACTTTCTGGGATGGGGAAATGCTTCTCGCTGCTTCAACCACTCCTCAGCCCCATGACCATCCCACAAATTTCTTAAACTGAGGATTTGTGGAAGTCATTCAGAAGACACTAGCTACTGCAGTGGGCAGCTTCTGTGTAAGAAGACACAAGCTTCAGACATCCAAGCAAAGCTGCTCTCAAGATAATAAAACAAGACTGACATTTTGTTTCTTGTCACTGTTAAGATGGAACCCAGTGTTTTTTATGAGATAGACATATGCTTTCCATTGACCCACATCCCTAAGCAAAGATTAATTCTTGATTCTTCAACACTCTTTATCAGTCTTTTGCCCTTTTGCTACTAATATTACCATGTGCTATAACTAGCATGACCTCTGTATGTTATTGTTTTAATTACCACCCTTTCATCATGAAATCCTATGATCATTTCCTTCTAGTTCAGGAATAAAACTTATATTTTATAGTTCATTATAATTGCTCTGAAATTGATTGATTGATTGATAGATCTAATTATGTTATTATTTATGTCAACCTGACACAAATTTAGTCATATCTGAGAATAGAGAAATTACTTCCATCAGATTGGGCTGAGGGCATGTCTTTGGGAAATTTTCTTGATTGCTGATTTAAGTAGGAGGGCCCAGATCACTGTGGCAGTACCATCCCTGGGCTGGTGGACATTAACTACATAAGAAATGTACCTTAGCAAACCAAAGAAGCAAGCCAATAAGCAATATTACTTGTTAAATTATTCTTTCATTCGCTTATTGAGAGTCCAGAGTTGAGTTTTCCAATTCTCTTTATTAATCACAAACTATGTCAAATCTCAGGGAATTCTATACCTGGGCAGCTAGGCAGAGAGCTCACTCCAAGGCTTCCTCACCCCATGCTCTCCTCGTGGTTCTCCTCCTGCTTGCTAGCTTCTTCTTCCTTGTTCTCTGCTGTTTCTCCTCTGCCCTTGTCCTAGTTCTTTTTTATTCCAAATCCTCTCTGTCTCCACCCAGCCCTCTAATATACAAATAAATGGAGCCTAACCTTCATCTGCCTTAAGGCTAAGGAATGTCCTATTCATGGAGAACTGGATAGCCACTCCTTTGTTTACTGGTAGGAAGTGAATCCTTTACATGCTTCAAGGACAGCTTACTGGAACACTATCCATATCTAAAATCTCCCATAACAATTACTCCAGGGTCTCTTGTTCAGTTCTTGCTTCTCAGTTCCTATCCTGAATTCCTACTTTGGTTTCTCTCCAGGATGGATGAAATATAAGCTGCAAGCCAAATAAACCCTTTCCTTTCAAAGCTTCTTTTGGTCACTGTTTTCTCATATTAACAGAAAGCAAAGCAAGAGAAATATCTTCCACCTGATGTTGACAATAATTCAATGGAAATTCTTCTAAATTTTTCAGAAGGTAGATACCCCTTGGCTTTTTAGATAGGGTTTCATGTAGCACAGACTGGCCTTGAACTCTCTACTTGGCGGAAGATGATCTTTCATTTCAAGTCTTCTTGCCTTCACCCCCCAAGTGTTTGGGTAATAGGTCTATGCCACCATGCTCATTTTATTCTACAGTGGGTGTTTGAACTCAGGGTTTTTACATGCTAAGCAATCAGCTTAAAAAGTAAGCCATATTCCCCACTTGGCAGATATATTTTTATTGGCCATTTCTGGATTTTAAACTTTTCCTATATTACCTAATCCTACCCTTCAGTCTGTTGAGAGTAGACTTTGATCAGAATGAATATATTTTACATTGATTTATTTATGTATTTATATTTATTTATGTACCTTCTCTCATATAATACATCCCAGTACCTCTCCTCCCTCCACTCCTCCCAGCTTCCCTCATCTCCCTTCTATCCCAGATCTACCCCTTCCCCCACCTACCCACCCCCTCCACCTCTACCCAGAAGAGAGCAGTCTTCCCAGCATTACTGCTCATTCAGGGCACACAATCAGAATAATCCTTTATTGTCATAATAATATTTGTAAGATCTGACTACAATTGTCAATTTATGTCTTTTAGAATCATGTAATCTTACTTTGCTGAGCTAATTATCAGTATTGAAGTTTCTGTTGACCTCAACAGGATACAGAGCTGACCATCTTCTAGTGTTATAAATGATACTTATAGTCAAAACCTACCTTCTCCTAGGGTTAAATGTTAGTGATTATCTGGCTTACATTGGTCTATCACATACTAATGTATTTTGTGTATTGAGGACAATTCTAAGATGTTTTCAGATATTTACAAGTACCAGCTATCTAGTGGATCATATTTCCCTGTGAAAAAAATACCACCTAGAAACTTTCAAAAGCCATCACACATAAGCTACTTAAAAACCAATGACCAGAATCCACCATTCTGGCAAGAACCTCAAATCTCAGTACTTTGGAGACTGAGACAGGAAGATTGATGAGAGTCCTGAGACAGTCTGGGCTACAGAGACTCTCTCTTAAAACAAAACAAAAGACCAATAATAGAAAACCAAAAATAAAAATTCAGCCAAGTTTGGTGTCACATGTCTGTAACCTCAGTGTTTGGGAGATTTTCCTGATGCAGGAGGAATGGTGGCTTGAGTGGTCCTCTGGTGCCTAGTTCCTATCCCCCAGCTGCAGCTTGGGTGATTCTGGGCCTGTGAGTCTTGGGCTATGGCATGCACTTGGAACCCCCTTGTGATAGAAGGACCACATGGTTTAGACTTGGTCTTGAGGTTAGGGGTACTGAGTTTTGTGCTGTGAGCCCATGCCCAGCCTAGGAGGCAGGGACTCTGAGGTCGGGGTGGGCGGTGTTGGAAGAGCTTTTCTGAATCAGAGGACTCTGAAGGACTCAGGAGGAAGGTTCATGGGTTTCACCATAAGAAGAGCCCTCCTTACCCTCTGCCATGAAGGGACAGATGATGAGGTGGTTTGTTCTAAGTGATTGCTAAAGCACTTGGCTGCCTAGTTCATGTCTGCTTGGGCTTCTGATACCTAGCCATAAGAACTTTTACTTTCATGAATATTTCAGACTAAAACTGTAGCAAAAGCTGCATTTGCTCATATGCATTGACAAAGTATCCCAAATTTTAAGGGCAATTAACATTCCCATCTGTAAAAGACTTTGTGAACTTGGCTAGCTCTGAAATTGTAACTATTATTATGTTTACAAAACTGATTATGGATCCCAGGGCCACTGGCAAGCAATTACTCCACTCTGCTGTGGAACTGTAGGCTCCATGGTCAGTACTTACTAAAGAAATAATGAAACTTTTAGAACAAATAATTTCATACACCAAAGACTATAATAACACAAAATATGCCTGGCAAATGAATCATAGGTTAATAAAATAGACCACAAGGCTAATTATTTCCTGATAATAGTATTAAATCTGTATCTGTGTTCCTAAGTGTCCTTGTATTTCTTGATATTCATACTGAGGCAGAAGTTTCCAAAATAATATTATTAAAATATACAAGTTCTGAAGAGAGAGATATGATAGTTCCTACTTTATTTACCATGATGAAGACTGTTTAAATATACTCATTCTTATTTTTGGGAGGGCACTAGGATTTTATTTAAAGTGCAGAAACTGAACTTTGTAGAATGATAAAGGAATGACATAATACTTAAAAATCAAAATCAAACAGACAACCAATAACTACCCATCGACTTTCCATTTAGTTTATAGATCCTTTCACAGTTTAAGTAGTTTATTCAGTGGGACAGCCATGAAACTAAGAATTTTCTGTTCAGTGCCATCTGACTTCAGCTATAAACTATCATGTATTAAATCCTGTGTGTTGCTTTTATGTCTCCTTCTTCTTTCTTTTTATATTTTCCACAACTTAATCTCTTGTTCCCAAGCTCTGTGACAGGTCCTGAACTCCTGATCCTCTTGCCTTCACCTCTGAAATGCTGAGATTACAGGCCTATTCTAACACACCCAGCACTGTAGAAGTACTTCATCACTTATGTTTTTTTATCTGTATGTATGTGCATGGTAGTGTGTCTCTGTATGCAAGTGTGGTGTGTGAGTGCCACCATGTGCATGTCAGTCAGAAGACAACTTTTTGGAGTTAAGTTCTCATATTTTGCCTTGTCTGAGACAGAGGTTCTCTTGTTTCTGCCACTGCACTGCACAGTCTGGTCTAGCTGGCCAACAACCTTTCAGTTCCTTCTCTGTTCTTTGATTCCAATCTCTCTATAAAAGGATAGAGATGACAGACATGCAATTCTACATCTTGCTTTTTATATGTTTTCTGGAGATTTGAACTCAGGTCTTCAGGATCACAAAGGAAGTGCTTTTACCTACCGAGCTACCATCCTGATTCTAGATGTATTCTTGGATGCCCTGTTGTGTTACGCATTTTCAAGTATAATGACAATCCTGTTTTAACCAAATATATGACTTTTCCTGGACATTCCTCATTCCTGCCTATTTTTTTAAAAATTTTTAAAAAATTCTTTCTTCTCTCATACAACTTATAGAATATATCCCGAAACCCTCCTCCTTCCCTCCACCTCCTCATCTCCCTCAAAGCTACCCACATCACCACCCATAACCCCCCACACACACATACACACACACACACACACACACTTCTCCTCAGAAAAGAACCATTCCCCCAGGGTTACAGCACAATCAGGGAATGGCATAGTGGGATGGAAGGGTGGGCCAGGCAGCCCAACAGTAGCAAAAAGGGTCTCAAGGGCAAGTAAAATGGTCAGAGACACTCCAACTCCAACCTGTAGGAGTTTTTCAAGAACACCAATCCAGACAGCTATGAGATGTATTTAGGGAATCCTGCAGGTTCTGTGTCTATTGCTTCAGTCTCTGTGGGCCCATAAGGGTGCTAGTCAGTTGACACTGGGGCTTGTTCTTGTGGTGTCTCAACCTCTCTGGTCTCTGCTTTCCCTCCTCTACTTCTGTGGGGTTCCCTAATCTCTGCAAAATGTTTGACCCTAAGCCTCTCTGTATGTTCCTCTCAGCTGCTAGAAGGGGCCTCTCTGGTGAAGACTGGGTACAAATTTATGAGCAGAGAATGACATCATTAGAAATCGTCTTCAGTTTATCCAATCTTCAGTTCCTAGCCTGTCCTTCAGTTTCCTGTAGGGTTCCCTCCTTTGGCATGGAATTCTGCCCTTCTGTTGTCAATGAGGATCTTACAGGGAGGACAGGCCATAAGTTGGAGATTTTGTGGCTGGGATGGTGTCCCAGTCTCACCACTGGAAGCCTTGCCTGGTCACAGGAGATGGCCTGTTCAGGCTCCCTGTCTCTGATTACTAGGGACTACTGCTAGGGTCTCCCTCATATATTCCTGTGAGTTTCCATTACACTAGATTTATCTTATCACCCCCTAATTGTTTCCCAATTCTTGTCATCTCTCCATATATTTTCTCTCTCCATTCCTCCCCTTCTCCTGGTCCTTTCTGTTCCCAAGCCTGCCCTCCCCAATCCACCTGCAACCTCTGTTCAATTTTCACTGTACCAGGGATATCCCCATGTTCCAACTGGGGCACTTCTTGTTGTGTAGTATTTTTTAAATACTTTGCAGAGCAGTTAGTGTCCACATATAAGTGAGTATATGCCATGTTTGTCTTTCTGAGATTGGGTTACCATCCATTTGCCTGTAAAGTTCATGTAGTCATTTTTTAAAAATAGCTGAGCAATACTCCATTGTGTAAATATACCACAATGTCTTTGTCCATTCTTCAGTTGTGGGCCATCTAGATTGTTTCCAAATTGAGCAAGTGTCCTTCTAGTAGGATGGAGCATCCTTTGGGTATATGCCCAGGAATATATATAACTATATATAGCTGGGCTTTGAGGTAGGTGAATTTTCAATTTCCTAAGAAATTGCCATATTGATTTTCATAGTGGCTGTACAAGTTTGCAGTCCTACCAGCAATGAAGAAGTGTTCCTCTTGCTCCACATTCTTGGAAACGTGAACTGTCCTTTGTGTTATTGATCTTAGACGTTCTGACAGGTGTAAGATGTAATCTCAAAGTGGTTTCAATTTGCATTTCCCTAATGGCTAAGGATGGTGACGATTTCTTTAGGTGTTTCTCAGACATTTGAGATTCTTCTTTTGACAATTCTGTTTAGATCTCTACCCATTTTTTAATTGGATTAGTTTTTTGTTGATGTCTAGTTTCTGGAGTTCTTTATGTATTTTGGATATCGAAATGCAGTTGGTAAAGATGTTTTCCCATTCTGTAGGCTGCTATTTTGTCTTACTGACAGTGTCCTTTGTCTTACAGAAGCTTTTAAGTTTCATGATGTCCCATTTATTAAACAATGTTCTTAATGCCTGAGCTATTGGTGTTCTGTTCAGGAAGTTGTCTCATGTGCCAAGGAGTTCAAGGCCTTCACTACTTTCTCTTCTATTGTGTTCACTGTGTCTGGTTTTATGTTGAGGTCTTTGATCCACTTGGACTTGGTGATATAGTGATAAATATGGATCAATGTGCGTTTTTCTACATGTATATATCAAGTTTGATAAGAATCATTTGTTAAAGTTGCTTTATTTGCTCCCTTGTATATTGAGATCAGGAATAGTGATACCTTCAGAAGTTCTTTTATTTTTCAGGATTATTTTGGCTATCCTGGGATTTTGTTTTCCATATGAGGTTGAGTATTGTCCTTTCAAGTTCTGTAAAGAATTGGGTTCAGATTCTGATAGGGATTGTGTTGAATCTGTAGATTGCTTTTAGTAAGATGATTGTTTTTACTATGTTGATCCTACCAATCCAGGAGCATGAGAGGAGTTTTTTTTCCATCTTCTGAGATCTTCAATTTCTCTCATCAAATACTTGACATTTTTGTCACACAAATATTTCACTTGCTTGGTTAGAGTCCAAGATATTTTATGTTATTCATGGATATTGTAAGGGATTTGTCTCAATGATTTCTTTCTCAGTCCATTTGTCATTTGTATATAGGAGGGCTACTGATTTTTTTGAGTTGATCTTGTAGCCTGCAACTTGCTGAAGTTGTTTATCAGCAGTAGGAATTCCCTGGTAGAATTTGCTTATATATGCTTATATATGCTATCATGTCATCTGCAAATAAGGATACTTTGACTTCTTCTTTTCATTTGTATCCCCTTGATTTTCTTGAGTTGTCTTATTGCTATAGTTAGGACTTCAAGTACTATATTGAATAGATATGGGGAGAGGGGACAACATTGTCTTGTTCCTGCCTACTTGATCATAGTGAATGATCTTATTGATGTGTTCTTGGATTTGGTTTACATTTATTTTATTGAGTATTTTTGCACCTATATTAATGAGGGAAATTGGTCTGTAATTTTTTTTCTTTGTTGAATCTTTGTCTAGTTTTGGTATCAGAATGACTCTGCCTTCATAGAATGAGCTTAGCAGTGTTCTTTCCACCTCTACTTTGTGGAATAACTTGAGGACTATTGGAATTAACTCTTTTTTGGATGTCTGATAGAATTCTGTACTATAAGCATCTGTCCCTGGGCTTCATTTGGTTGGGAGACTTTAATGACCTCTTCTATTTCCTTGGGGGATACAGGTCTTTTTAAATTGTTTGTATGACATTGATTTAACCTTGGTAGGTGGTATCTATCAAGAAAATTGTCCATTTCTTTTAGATTTTCCAATTTAGTGGAGTACAGTTTTTACAGTGTGACCTTTGGATTTTAAAGTATGATTCTTTGAATTTATTTCATGTCTGTGGTTATAGCCCCCTTTTCATTTCTGATTTTGTTTGATTTGGATATTCAATCTCCATCTTTTAATTAGTTTGGATAAAGATTTGTCTCTCTTGTTGATTTTCTCAAAGAATCAACTCTTTGTTTAATTGATTGTATTGTTCTTGTTTCTATTTTATTGATCTCAGCTTTCAGTTTGATTATTTCTTGCCATCTACTTTTCTTGAGTGTGCTTCTTTTTTCATTCTAGGGTTTTCAAATGTGTTGTTAATTTGCTAATATGTGATCTCTCTATTCTTTTTTGGTAGGCACTTTGTGTTATGAATTTTTCCATTAGCACACCTTTCATTGTGTCCCATAAGTTTGGCATGTTGTGGATTCATTTTCATTGAGTTCTAGAAAGTTTAATTTGTTTCTTTATTTCCATCCTGACTCAGTCATCATTCCATAGAAAGCTGTTTAATTTCCATCAAACTGTGGGCCTTCTTTTGACACTATTGTTGTTGAAATGCAGCTTTAATATGTGGTGGTTTGACAGAATCCAGAGGATTATTTCAACTTTCTTGTATCTATTGAGACTTGCTTTGTGGCCAAGGATGTGGTCTATTTTAGAGAAGGTACCATGAGGTGGTGAGAAAAGGTTATAGTCTTTTGTGTGTGAGTGAAATGTTCTGCATATATCTGTTAGATCCATTTGTTTTATAACATCTGTTAGCTCCAATGTTTCTCTGCTTAGTTTTTGTCTGATTGACCTTTCCATTGTTGAGAGTGGGATATTGAAATCTCCTACCATCAATGTGTGTGAGTCAACATGTGTTTTAACAGGCTTTAACAATGTTTCTTTTACAAACGTGGGATCTCTTGTTTTCTGGGGCATAGATCTTGGTGGATTTTTTCTTTGATGAGTATGAAATGTCCTTTCCATCTGTTTTGATTAATTTTGGTTTGCAGTCTATTTTGTTAGAAATTAGAATGGCTACACTGGCTTGCTTCTTGGGTCCATTTGCTTAGAAAACCTTTTCCCAACCCTTTACTCTGAGGTAATGTTTATCTTTGATATTGAGCTGTGTATCTTGCATGCAGCAGAAAGATGAATCCATTCTGTTAGTCTATGTCATTTTATTGGGGAATTGAATCCATTGATGTTAAGAGATATCAATGACCAATAATTGTTAGGTTTAGTTATTTTGTAGTTGTTATGTTGTTAGTTGTGTATGTGTGTGTATGTCTGTGTGAGTGTTTGTGTCTCTATTCTTTTGATTCTAATAGAGTGAGGTTATTTATTTCCTGCATTTTCATGGGTGTAGTTACCTTCTTTGGGTTAGAGTTTTCTAGTATTTCCTATAGGGCTGGATTTGTGAATAGATATTGTTTAAATTTGGATTTGTTCTTGAATATTTTGTTTTCTCCATCTATAGTAATTGAAAGTTTTTCTGGATGTAGTAGTCTGGACTGGCACCTGTGATCTCATAGAGTTTTTTGGGTATTTGTCCAGGCCCTTCTGGCTTTTAGAGACTCTGTTGAGAATTCAGGTATGATTCTAATAGGTTTACCTTTATATGATACTTGTTTTTTTTTTCTCTTGCAGCTTTTAGTATCCTTTTTTTATTGTTCTGTATGGTTAATGTTTTGATTATTATGTGGCTAGAGGACCCTCTTTTCTGGTCCTCTTTATTTAGTGTTCTGTATGCTTCTTATACCTTAATAGGGATCACCTTCCATAGGTTTGTAAATTTTTCTTCTATGATTTTGTTGAAAATATTTTCTGGGCCTTTGAGGTAGTATTTTTCTCCTTCCTCTATTTCTAGTATTTTTAGGTTTGTTTTTTTCATGGTGTCCCAGATTTCCTGGATGTTTTGTGTTAGGGATTTTTTGAATCTAACATTTCTTTTGCTGATGTCTCTAATTTTTCTATAGTATCTTCAACTCCTGAGATTCTCTGTTTCATCTCTTGTGTTCTGTTTGTGTAGCTTGTCTCAGTGTTCATAATCACTTTCTAGACTTCTCATCTCTGAAATTCCCTGTTTGTGTTTTCTTTATGGCTTCTATTTCCATTTTCAGGTCTTTAGCAGTTTTGTCCATTTCCTTAAATTGTTTGTTTGTTTTTTCTTGACTTTCTTTAAGGGATTTATTCATATTTTCTATTTTTTTGTTTTTGTTTTTATGGCTTTCTTTTACAAATTTACTTAATTCCTCCCATTGTCTGTTTGTCTTTTTACCTATTTCTTTGAGGGATTTCTTCATTCCCTCTTTAAGGGCCTCTAATATCTTCAGAAAGTTGGTTTTGAGATCTTTTTATTGTGCTTCTGCTGTCTCGTGGTTTCCAGGGATTATTGTAGTAGGATAGTTGGGCTGTAGTGGTGACATATTGTCCTGGTTGTTGTGGATTGTGCTCTCTGTGATTAGGGTGATTATAGGTTTAGGTACCAAATTCCTTGTGTTGGTCTTTATTGGATGAGTGTTTTGTTCCTTGGTATTTTTTTCTTTCTTGGTTTCTCCTCTTGTCTTCTGTTCTTTGTGGCCTCTTATCAAGTTGGAAGTCTCCACCTAAGTTGAGGGCTGGAGCTCTGGTGGCATACTTGGCCTCTGGTCCAGCAGGACCTCTCTATTTGGATTAGGGGCTAGCACTTGGCTATTGTACTTTTTGCTTTCTGTTTTGGCCTGTCTCTTCTTCTGACTGGTTGGCCTGGTCTGAGCTAGTTCTTCAAATGGGGTGTTCTGTGAAGGTGTTGGGGACTGGTTCTTCTGTTGACTTGTGTTGAGATGTCACTGTGGTTGTCCTCAGGTTTTGTGGATTGTGTGGCAAGGTTGGAGGACAATGGGAAGGGGCTACAGAGGAGTGGGTTTTGGGAACAGAGCCAAGTGTTCTATAGGTAGCAAACCTACCTGGTTTGATGGCTGATTGGTGCTGTAATGACACTGGGATCCTTGCTCAGGTCTTGTAGACTGGGGGAGGTAGGGCTGGAGGAGAGTGGGGAGGGGCTAAAGAGGAGTGGGTTGTTAGAACCCAGTGTTCTGTAGTCAGGGAAACTGCCTACAGGAACTGGGGGATGGAGTTCTGATATGAGTATGAAAAATAACAGTGACAGTTGGCTCCCAAACAAAGCAGGATTCGCGGCAGCTACAGCATCAGAAAACAGTTATATTTTAAGATCTCTTTCTAGTTTGTAGCTAATGGTGGAACACAGGACCTTGCAAAGATTATTCTACCAGTAACCTATAATGTCAGTTAGATGAATAGTTTTATATTCTTTTATTTTTCATGGGGATCTTTGTGTATTCATTTAATCTCTTAGCAGTCAGGAGGAAGAAACAAGGAGAGTTCTGTGAATTTTGAGGACTCATGGCAGTTCTCTTGTCCCAGCATCCTGAGGTCTGGTATTATAGGAATGTGCTTTGTGACCCTGATTTATATTCTATGTTGTAAGTAGATGTTTATTTGTAGAATTATAAAACTATTGATATAGACCTTGATAGACAGCATGTTTCAAGTTTTAAATGGTAAATTATAAACTATTTTTCTGATTGTTACTAAATCACACATTGGGCAGAATAAAGAATTTCAAATGTATGCAAGTCACCATTGGGTTTTTTTTAGCAATTGAGCAGATAAAATTGTCAAAGAAGCAATGAATCAGATATGAGTCTGTCTTTCACTGGTGGAGTGCTTGCATAGAATCTACAAAATTCTGTGTTAAATTTGCATAATTTCATACACTAGTTTTAGTGGTAACCCATTCTAATAATTTGAATTCTTGGAAAGTAGATGCAGGGAGATGAGAAGTTCAAGGTCATTCTTTACTACATAGTAAGTTCAAGGCCACCTGGAGATACAGAAATCCCTGTGTAAAAGGGAAAAATTATATATGAATTTCCTTGACATGTTTTCTTTTTTTCTATTACTTTGTTGTTAGTCTTAGATGTCAGTTATAAGCAGCTTTTCTTTACCACATTTGAATTGTGGAGGATCAATCACATTGTTACTTCTTAGAAAGATGAGAAAATATGTTGACTAAGCCTTTGTTAATTATTATGTTTGAGCCATAATCATGGCCCACCCTACTATGAGGTGGCCATTGCCTATAGCTATTAATTCCAATAATTACTTAACAAGACAGAGAAGGTACAATAGCACACTAGGTACACTATGTCTTTGCAAACAAAATAAATTTTAAACAAGAACAACTAAAAAAAAATACAGCCTCACTAAACAAGTACAGGAAGTTGATAGGACATTTCCATGCAAGAGAGTACAGAACAGGAGACTGACAAGTTTACTTGAAAATGAAGAATCCTTCTCAGGGTAATAAATCATTCCATTATGGCAAAAAGATTAAGATTAAACTGGAAATGCATATTGATTAGAAAATATTACTTATAAAGCATCATAGATGAGTACAGTGGCTAACATTTGTACACGAAATATATGAGTCTAATAAAGATTTTGTATGATAGCTCAAAATGGTCACCTGGAAATGCCTAGGAGATGGTTTAGACCTTAACAAAACCCATTTCATGATATGCAAGACTTACATGCAGGTGTCAAAATCGGGAGGCTTTCCTCATTAGGTCACCTTGCTAAATACCTGGAGAGAACACCTGGCTTCTTGACAGAAATTTAGGTGCCTGCTCTTGACAGAAATTTAGGCACCAGAGAGTCCAGAAGCAGTGACAGAGAGTGTCAGATGTGTATTTACTGGGATAGTTAGCCCAGAGTTGACCCAGGAAATGATAGGTTGTCTGTTAGGAAAAGCTCTTTAGTGACCCATCAGCCTGAATCCAGGTGGGAACAAGGTCTGGATTCATTATCAGGTGCCTGTGTGTGCTTTGATGGCTTGGGTGATCAAACTAATTTCAGGGCAACAACATGGAATGTGGCAGGACCTCAAATCCACCCTCTTAGGAGTGGCCAGCTTGGTACCTGAATGTCGACCTGACCTCTGGGGCTAAAGAGCAAGCTGAAGTCGCTAAAGGGTGCCTCGTCCTCCCCAGGTGGGCTAGCAGGACACCTTGCTAGCTCCTTCTCTTCTAGCGCTGGAGGGACTGTAGCTATTCACAGAAGCAAAAGGAAAATAAAACTGGCAAGCTTTTTGCCTGCCCTGTGGTGAATTGGGCACCTTCCTCTGTCTTTGCAAAGACCATGATGCCAGGTGCCCACCCTTACCCTATGCTAATCAGACTTCCCCACTCAAAGTACTGGGACCCCGCCTTCTCTGGGGAAAGATATTTAAACAGGGAAAACCCTGCCAATAAACAAGTTCGTGATCCACCAGATTCGTCTCCTGAGGCTTCCTTGCATCTCGTCCCCTATTCTCAGGCTGTGGGTGGTCAGCACCCATGAGAAATCAACCGAGACCCACGCCTCAGGTCCTAGAGCACTTTCCTGCCACTCAAACCTATGCCTTTGCACTCCTGGCCAAAGAGTGAGGCCTGGGCCAGTGTGCACAGGGAGACTCAGCCAATGCAGTGGCAGATCGGCGGTGCACTTGGGACCCAGGGAGAAACCAACACCTGAAAACTCAGAGCAGGCCCATACTCAGGGACTCCAATTCCAGAAACAGAGTGCTCTCTCAAGTAGGCTTGATAGAGAGGAGAGTTGGGAAATAATGATGGGTTGTCTCCAGGAAGCAGGAAGGATTGTCTTTTCCACAGGGACTAACATAGAAGGTATAAGAAATGAGGAGTTGGGCCTGTGGAATCTTAGTGGCTCTCCCCAAGAAAGAACAGTCTTCCCAGAGTTACTGCTCAAACATAGCACAACAAAATGAAACAGGGTCAGGGATAATTCCCTATGTCAAGATTGGACTAGGCAACCCAATAGGGGTACAAGGTACTCAAGGATGGACAAGAGGTTCAGGGACACACACCTCTATTCCAGTCTGTATGAGTTCTGCAAGAGTTCCAGGCCAGGCAACCTCAAGACATATTTGGGGGACCCAGCAGGTTCCATATCTGCCAGTTCAGGCTTTGTGAGCCCCTAAGAGTGCTGATCAGTTGACTCCAAGGGGTTTGGTCTCCTGGTGTCTTTGACCCCTCTGGTTAGTACTCCATTAGGTTGTTTCCAATTTCTGGCTACTATGAACAAGCTGCTGTAAACATAGTTGAGCAAGTATCCTTGTGGTAAGATGGAATGTCCTTTGGGAGTGGTGTATCTGGGTTTTGAGGTAGGTCAATTTCCAGTTTCCTGAGGAATCGCCATATTGATTTGGGCAGTGGCTGTAAAAGTTTTCACTCCCACCAGCAATCTAGGAGTATTCTGCTTGCTCCACATCCTTACTAGCATGAGCTGTCATTTGAGTTATTGATCTTAACCATTCTGACAAGTATGAGATGGAATCTCAGAGTAGTTTTTATTTGCATTTCCTGGATGACTAAGGATGTTGAGCATTTCTTTAAGTGTTTCTAAGCCATTTGAGATTCTTCTTTTGAGAATTCTTTGTTTAGCTGTATATCCCATTTTTTAATTAGGTTATTTGTTTTGTTGCTGTCTAGTTTCTTGAGCTCTTTATATATTTTGGATATTAGCCTTCTATTGGAAAAGGAGTTGGTGAATATCTTTTCCCATTCTGTGTGGATTTCTTTGTCCATTCTTCTTCCTGGGAAGTAGCTAAGTCATTGGCCACTGACTCATCTTTGGGGAAGAAAATGCAGAGTGTGTCCATGTGTACAGGCAGGTCTTCAGTCCTCATAGGAAATAGAATTCCCAGGAGACTGTTGTCAATGGAACAGCTCCATTTATTGGTTACATTTATAAGGAAAAATGGAGAGGAGTCCTTGGCACCCAGAGAAGGGGACCATTGATTAAGACAGAGATACTGGAGCAGCCTCATTTGCATGTGAGAGGTTCATTGTCATTCTAAGGGTCAAAGTCTTGGAAAAGCCTCTCCTGGATAGGGAGTGGTCTCACAGGGGCAAGAGGAAGACACCTTATCAGAAAATGAGCTCAGCCAAAGGCCTTCCAACCACAGTGGTCAGACAAGCACCAACCAGGCCACCTTATATTATTTATGGCTATCGTGAAGGGTGTTATTCCCCAATTTCTTTCTCTGTCCATTTGTCATTTGTATATAGGAGGGCTACAGATTTATGGAACTTACAGGCAAATCCATGACCTAAACTACCCATTTTTTATGATACTTTTACTAATAATTTGAGTTTCATACACTGTATCTCGATAGCACCTTCTTTCCATTCCTCCCTGTTCCACCCAGACATCCTGCAGGCTACAGAACCTCCCTTGGGCACCAGGGCATCCTATAGGAGTCCAGACATTCCAAAGACACCAGGACTTCCTGAAGACACCAGGACATCAACCAGGCTTCCAGGAATCCTGCAGACACCCAGGTATCATGCAGGCTCTGGGCCAACCCGCAGACACCCAGACATATCACAGGTATCCCTCAGGCCCCCGGCCATCTCTCAGGCACCTGGGCATCACACTGGCACCCAGTCATCTGGCAGTGACTTGGGCCTCCCACAGGCACCAGGGCCTCCCACAAGCACATGGAGTTCCCATAGGCACCCAGACATCCTGCAGGCACCAGGACCTCCCATGGGTACCTGAGAATCCCACAGATTCCAGGGAATCTGGCTGACACCCTGGTATTGTGCCAGCACTGGGCCTAGCCTGGACATCTCATAGGGACCTGGATATCCTGCAAGCAACAGAAAATCCCACAGGCATCAGAACCTACCACAGGCTCCCAGACCACCCTTAGTCATTCTGAGCCTCTTGCATGCATCTGGCCCTCCCATAAGGATCCAGCTATCCCACAGGGATCTGGTCCTCCTGTAGGCATCTGGTCATCTCACAAGTACCCATATATAATATAGGCACCCAGACTTCACACAGGTCCTCGGACTCCAGGCAGGTGCCCAAACTTTGTGTAGGTACCAGCCAGACCACCAGAACAGGTGCCCCATGGAGCCAGGCTCAAGCATCCACTGAACTCTTGCTGGTGTTAGTAACACAGACAGATCTCTAACTGTTCTGGTCTACATAAGGTTTTTGAGGTTTCTGAGATCTTGTTCAAAGAGAGGGCACCCAACCCTCAGTATGAAATATTCTTCATCTAGGACATCTTGCTGTAGGGTATGTTGGTGGCTCAGGATCTGTGTGATCCTGAGGTTTGGCAGAACGATCAGGGTCACTACTTGCTTGAGCTCCGATTATTGCACACCCAGCCCCTTTATCACCCTTATCACCATCCATCATGCTGCCTTGGCCTTTGTGCTTGCAACCCTTGATATCATCACAGTCCATGGTCTTCCCCATCCAATCAGGGAGAGTATTACACATAGCAGCTACTTCCTCAGGAGTGGTAGATTTAGCCTGGTGGGCTGTGAAAAGGCCAGGAAGGTCTGTTGGTCACCAGAGGACAAGTCTCTTTTGTGAATATTCAGTCCAGGAGATGAGACACTCTTCAGCTAGACTCTCTTGTTGTTGCTCTGGAGCAGGGTGATACTGTGGCTTGGCAGTTAGTTTTGGGGAAGGACCTGGTCGAATTCCATACTGCTGCATTCCACCCTGCCTTCATGTCCTGGTCTTTGTGCCTGAAGTTCCTGTTGTCACCTCAGCAAAGCTCTCCCTTCACCCATCAGGGAGAGCAATATGATTGTCAGTCATGGTCATGGAAGTGGTTGAACTGACCTGGCAGACAGTGGGGAGGCTGGGTTGGTTTGGTGGCAGTCTGAAGACCTATCCATCCATCGTCTACCCTGGGTGTGCACTAATGCCTGTCCCTGCCTCTAACCACGTGTTTCCTAGTGGCACTTGATGCCATTCCCCTCTTTGCCCAGTCCTAGGGTCTGGCTCTCTTCACAGTATGCTTACTTCATTCAGAGTGTGGCAGTTCCAGCCTGAGGGGTCACAATAGGGTGGCTAGTTTGTGGCCTCAGCCTAGAGGCATCCCAAGTACCCCTCCTTCTCAGGTATGCCTAGCTCCCTTGTCCTCCATCCTGTTCATGACTTTGTCTCCAGGTCAGTATCACCCATGCAGGTGGAGCCTGTGGGTTCATCATTTTTAATTCATTAAGTTCCTCCCTTCTGACTGGGCACTATTACTGTTCTCCCAGTCCATGAATATGTGAGGAGCCTGAGGCAACCTGCCATATTCCACCTATTGTCTACAGTCATCTTGAGCTCCCTCCATGGCTCTGATCCTGCAAATTGGACCCCCTTACAGACTTCTTCCATGTCTCAGGCAACACCCATGGGCTGAGTGTGTATGGGGGCAGCCTGTCAGGAAATCCTGGTACCCTACAGGCCCATCCCTGTGTTTCTCCACTGTGGTTTCTGCCCTGCTTGTACATTCTTGATTCTCCTCCCAGCTCATGGGCTGGCAAAGTGAATCTGTGGACTGAATACGTGGGAGCTGAGTGGGAGCTTCCCCCACTGCCTTTCAGGCAGCAATGTGGGAGATGTCTGCAGAAATTGGTATGTGGTACTCTGGTGAACGGAGCCAGGGAGGGATGGAAGGGAGCAGATGTGGGGAGATGGTGGTGGACTGGGGTTTGGGGAATAGGGTGCTGTGGTGGGAAGGTTAGGCGGGAAGTCTGTCTACCTTTTCTTTGGTGGCTGTGTAATCACACTCTGGTGCAGAAGATGTCTGCTTGAGTTGGTGTGTGGGACTGGAGCCTCAATTAATTTTTAAATCATTTTTGGAGAGAAAGATAAGAATGAACTCTTTTGTTCTCCCATGTCCTCTGTTTTCTGTTTGTCAAAACTTTCTAATTCCCCCAGAATTTTTCTAGTTGCATGGCCAATTCTTAAACCTTTTTTGAAAAGAAATAGGAGAAAAAAAGAAAAAAAAAGCAAAGTGGGGTACATAGCAAAGTGGTAACAGCCACAGTAAGTACTTTGCTGGCCTCTTGAACTAAGGAATACATCCCTTTATTGTCTGCCTTTCCCTCTACAGCGCTTGAAATCAAATTTTCCAGTTTTTTTTTTTTTTTCCTTATTTTCTTAGCCCCATGTTGGGCACCATTTGAAGCAGGTTGCTACCATGCTTGTTTACCCTCGAGGTCAGAAAAGAAAAAAGAAACAGAAAGAAAGAGAGAAAGAAATATTTACCACTCTTCTTGGCAGCCTGAACCATAGAGAACAGGAGCTGATAGGGAGCTGGACTAATGTTTCAATGCAATACCCCAAACCTAATACCCTCTTCACTCTCTGGTCTTCAACCAATATATACTCTGAGCAAAGTGCTCAGAAGTCTAAGCTGCACCCAATCATAAGGATAAGCTGCACATGGTAATTTTTTAATAGCAGCACCTAAACAAATCATAGCCACCAGTAATGAATAGTCTAAATCAAACTTGCTCTCATCCACTACCCATGGGATTGGCATAAAAACATATTCCAAAAACTGTTCTGCATTTTTAGAAAAATCAAGTTCACAAGACTTCTTCAGAACATCTTGTTGCAAGTTTATGAAATTAATTCTTCTAAATTTTCTAAAGCTTTGCCTCTTAAAAAGGTTGACCTATCATGTCCCCCTGTGTAGCTCTACCTTGCTGTGGAAAGTGACAGAGGAGTTTATGATTGAAGATCTTCATTTTTCCCCATAAAACAGAATTTGGTTGTAAAACAAACTTTTTTTGAGTTATATGCTTATGAAAATCCTTTCTCATGGAATATCAATGACACACTTCTTTACATTTTCAATACTACAGTGTATTTTTATTATTCTCAACTTTATATCTATAATTGTGCACCACTCAATTATAAAAGAGATATGATTTTTCTATGAAAATATCTAAGGTTTAAATAGTACCCAGATTAATTAACAACTTAAGAGTCTGAGAACAAATCACCACAGAGTCCCCAACCTCAACAGTTCCCTGTGGTTTTGCCTCACAGTACAGTCTCAGGCATTTAACCTCATCAATTCAGTTTGGTCTCAAATCTGAACAACTTTTAAAATTTCCTTTTTCCCTCTTCTTTATTCTTTTCTATGGCTCCCTGGGAATTCCTTTTGTTTTTCCAGAGGCATAAGCATATGCACAAACTCAATAATTTCATTTTCTGAAAAGCTCTATGGAACAGTAAATGATTTCATTTATTTACAGGTTGTTTTGCTTATCTCTACGATCCCAAAGCATTGATATATGTTCCTCAAAATTTCAAAACTTTTGAATGTGTAATTCAAAAAATAATAAGCCTTGAATTTAGAGAGCAAATATGGTTGTAAAGGATGGTGAAGATGGAGGAAAGGAGGAGGAGAAGTGATGTGATTATAATGTAGCCTCAAAAAAAAAAAAAAAAAAAAATCTTCCACAACCTAAACAATGCATAATACCAGTCTAAATCAGCTTATTTTAAAGAGTATGAAAATACACCAATTTTTATTTCTTTCATATTTCCTTATATTTGTATTTTTATTCTATATAATCTTAGGAAATCCAAAGAATCATAAGGACATATTTAGAATACTGTACTCCACCAAATTGTAAATCTAAAGAAAATGAATAATTTTCTTGAAACATACCTTCTACATACCCACCTCTATCTAGAGGATGTAAAGAAAGGGGAACCCTTATTCATTATTGGTAGTTTTGCAAATGTATGCATCAACCATGGAATTTATGTGGTAAATTCTGAAAAACCTAAATGTAGTTTGTTTTAGTTGGGGTTTCTATTATTGTGATGAAGCACCCTGACCAAAAAGTAAGTTAAATCAAGATCTGATTAGCAAGTTATACAGACTTAAAATCCCTAGTGAAATTGAAGCAGTAATTAAGTCTCCCAACCCAAAAAGGCCCAAGGCAGCCAGATAGGTTTAATGCAGAACTCTTAAGAAACTTTCAATGAAGAGTTAATGCCAATATTCCTTAAATTATTCCACAAAATAGAAACTGAAGAAACATTGCTTAATTCTTTTTATGAGGCCACAGTTCTTACCCTGATGCCTAAGCCAGATAAAGACCCAACAAAGAAAATTACAGTTTTCCTCATGAACATAGATGCAAAATTTCTCAAAAAAATACTTGCAAACAGAATCCATAATCAGATCACAAAGATAATCCACCATAATCAAGTAGGTTTTGTCCAATAGATGCAGGCAGGATGGTTCAACATACAAAAATTAATAAATGTAGTCCACCATATGAACAAACTGAAAGAAATAAAACCACAAAGTCATCTCATCAGATGTAGAAAAGACCTTTGACAAAACCCAGCTCCCCTTCATGATAAAGGTCCTGGAGAGATTAGGGACCTCAGGATACACCTCAACCAAATAAAGGAAGTTTACAGCAAGCTCATAGCCAACATAAACTTAAATGAAAAGAAACTCAAAGCAATTCCACCAAACCAAGAATAAGACAAGGTTGTCCACTTTCTACATACCTATTCAAGACAGTACTTTAAGTCTTCACTAGAGCAATAGGACAATTGAAGGAGATCAAGGGGATATAAATTGGAAAGGAAGAAGTCAAACTACCTTTTTTTTTAACAGATGATATGGTAGCATACATAAATGACCTTAAAAATTCCACTAGGGAGCTCCTACAATTGATAAACATTTTAAGCAAAGTAACTGGATACAAAATTAACTAAAAAAACATCAGTAGCCCTAGTATACACAAATGGCACACAGACTAAGAATAAGATCAGGGAAACAACATCCTTCAGAGTAGTCTCAAATAATATATATGATTTGGGGATAATTCTCACCAAGCAAGTGAAAGACTTGTATGATAAGAACTTCAAGTCTTTGAAGAAAGAAATTGAAGAAGATATCAGAAAATTAAAATACCTTCCATACTAGTGGATCAGTAAGATTAACACAGTAAAAATGACCATCTCATCAAAAGCTAAATTCTGTAAATCTTCAAATGCAATCTCTATCAAATTACCAACAACAGTTCTTCACAGATCCTGGAAGGAAAGTTTTTAGCTTCATATGAAAGCACACACACTAACACAAAACCCCAGGATGCCTGTTATGTCTTCTTGTATTGTTATGGGTGTGTCTTTCCAACTTCTTTTATCTTATTAAAGATCTTATTAAAGATGCCATTGACCAGGGCTGCTTCTTCTTCTTCTTCTTTGTCTTTAATTCAAATATTTGGTCTTTGTAAGGTGTCAACCCTATGATTTAAAATTTTTTCATTCTCTTTGCTTATTCCACTTATATCTTCTACTTTATCTACAAATTCTGGTACTCTATTTTTTTTTTTTTTTTTTGCTGATTTGTTTTTATTTATAAGGCTTTCCCCTAAGTCTTCTAATTAAGGTATAGAAAATTTCAATTCCATCTTCATTTCAACTTGTGTTTATTTCTTTGTTTCTCTACCTCTTTATTGAGTTCAGATTTCAAAACCTCAGTTTACATTCATTATATCATCCATGTGTGTGTTTGATACTTTTTGGACACCACTCAAATATTTCTTGTTATCTTCTTGGAGTTCAATGAAGTTCTTTGCCTTCTTTGAATTCTTTGATAAAGTTTATGCCTCTTTTCAATTCTGTGTCCTATGCTTCATTTAGTTAGTTTTGTTTAGAGACTACTTCAATAACAGTAGTGGGTTCGATGGATGACATGCTGTTTAAGCCATTCATGTTGTTTTTCTTTTCTTTCTTCCTCTCTTTTTCTTTGTTTTCTTTTCTTTCTTTTAAAAAATTTACCTGGTCTATTTGACCTGGGTATATGGATTTCTATCTTTGTTTGTGTATCTGATATAATAATCTGGCTTTTTGTAGACTGAGGCAATGTAGGATGTGTTTGATCTGAGCTAGACGTGGGAACAGTGGATAATAAACTACTTAGTTAGATCGGGGGAAACGCTTCTCAACCACAGGTCTATAACTAGGCCAGGCAAGGAGGTTCACTGCCACACTTGAGGAACTCCCCTGCAAGATGGAATATTTCAATCCGGGAGAAAAGTGCTACATAACTATACACAGACAGACATTGGACATCAAAATAGGTTTATTTAATTGAATTGAAGGGATTGTGAAACTCACAGATGACGTTCTAATGGTCCACTAAAAGGTATGCTTTATATTGGTGACCTACCTGTTGGTTTCACTGACCCCTCATGCACAGGCATATAATAACTGCCTTAGAAATAAGATGTGACATATATCATTCTATAGTTATTATTACCTGTGGTCACTCTATAATTATTGTCACTGTTACCTGTGAACTCACAGCACATTCTTGATGGGAGAACCCCCACAAATCAGCTTTTACAAACCATTCATTGTGCAGGTAAAGCACTCAGACACATAAAAATAAATCTTCTATAAATAAAAATAAAGTTATATTTGTGAATATCTTTCCTCTTTTACCCATGCTTAGTGTCTGCCTTTCCACAACAACCTAGATATTATCCACAATGGAAGGAACAGGGCACCATCTCATTTTAGCTGTAGAAAAAGAATGTCCTAGACACTCTGATTTGACCTCCAGTGAATTCACAGTCTATGGTATATTGAACAACATAATCAATGTTATCTGTAAGCCCAGAGTTTACAAAAAAATAAAACCAATCACTCCCCAACATTTCTTATTTTACTTTTTTATTTAATTTGTTTTTTTCTCTTGCATAATACATCCCAATCCCATCCTCCTCTCATTCCACTCCTCCTAGTTACCTCCAGCTCTCCTCTCCTCCAGGTCCCTGCTTGCCCTCAGAACAGAGCAGACCTCCCTGGGTTATCAACTCATACAGGACATATCAAGATGGACAAGGCAGGACAGGATCTCCTACATCAAAGCTAGACAAGAGAGCTCAGCAAGGGGAAAAGGTTCTTTCCAATGACAGCTATAAGGGTCAACAAAAGGTGCTCTACAACTAGATATATGTAGGGGACCCTGCAGGCTCCATGTTTGCTGCTTCAGTCTCTGCTAGCCTCTAAGATTCCTGGCCAGTTGACTCTGTGGAGCTTGTTCTTTTGGTGTCTTCAACACCTCTGTAAACACAATTGATTATTACTCACCTATTTAAACAATGACATCGGGAAATTTGCAGGCAAATTGATAGAACTAGAACAAATTATCCTGAGTGAGGTAAACCATACCAGACCAGAAAGACAATCATGGTACGTACTCACTTATAAGTGGATATTATCTCTTAAGTAAAAAAAAATAATTATACTACAATCCACAGACAAAGAGACACTATGCAGCAAGGAGGGACCCAATGGAGATTCCCGGATCTCCTTGGGAAGGGGAAATTGAACAAACACTACAGGTAGGCTTGGGGAGGACAGGAGTGTGAACAGGAGGAATACAGTAGGAGGGAATGAATGGCAGGAGAAGATACAGAGAGAGATGATGACTAGAATTATGGGACATTTAGGGGGTGATCTGGGGACCTAATGCAGTGGAAACTCCCTGGAATCTGCAATGGGGACCCTAACACTTCTCATTTTAAAACACAGGAATCCAGTGGTTTCTGAACATCGGTAGCATAGGAGGATGTCATAGTAGTCACTGCTTCATTGCTGGCTTCTGAATTTTGTTGTGGTAGTGTGATTTTTTTATTGTTGTTGCTGTTCCTGTTAACAAATGATGTAAATTTCTAATATCACACTTATTACATTAAAAACACTTCCCTTAAGGATTCATCAGATAAAACCCATAGATAGCTCCACTTACAAATTGCCATAGGGCATGCATCTATGCATTGAATCAATGCAAACAGAGCAATGCCAACTAGGGCATCATGCTCTATGTGTAGTTTGACTTGCAGATATTCCTTGTCAAATGTGCTGTGTAGGTGGGGTGAGAAATGTGTTTATGTCACCTTTTTCGAAGAGCATACCTAGTTCACTTGAAGAAAAATGAATCCCTGCAGAAATAAAAAAGGGAAAGTGGCAGAGTGTTAGCCTGTCACTAAAGAACAACTGGGGATCTTGGAAAGAGCCTACAGGAAAGGTACGATTGGAAGCCCAGGAAATATTCATGGGTTCCTGTTTGTTTTTCTTGACTTCAAACGCTTAATATGATTTTGTTAGTGTCTCTGGCATATAGAGGGAGAAGCTGAAGCTCAGTGTTTCAAATCAGTTCTGCAATAGATACAGACAATAAAAGGTTCCCCTGGGTATATTTTTGCGATGGTCCTGCCAAGTCCACAAGATAACACTTTGCAACACTCCTCCCCATCCTTTGAATTTTATACTCTCTCCACCCCCACTTCCATAATGCTCCCTAAGCCTTGGTTATGGTGAAAACAATACAGATGTCCGACTTGAGGGAGCACTCAGTCTTTTATTCTCAGCACTTTGGCTGGTTATGTATCACTCCATTGACTACTGCCATCCACCCAAAACAAAAACTTCTCTGACCCAAGTTGATATGGTCTGGTGGTTTGAATGAGGACAGACCCTACAAGGTTTTATGTTTGAAAAGATGGTGCCCAGTTCTAGAAGTGTTTGGAAGGGATTAGAAGAAGGGATTTCCTTCCTTTTAGAAGGAAATGGTGAGGGGAGGCCAGGCTTTGAGGTTTAAAAAGTCCACACCATTCTCAGTTCTCTCTGCCTTCTACTTTTGGATCAAGAGGTAAGCTGTTTCCCTTCCACCATGCCCTTGGTCCAACAACATGCAGTCCAACCCTCTGAAAACCTAAGTCCAACTTCAGTGTTTTCTTATACAAGTTGCCCTAGTCTTGGTGTCTTATCACCACTATAGATAAGTAGCTAAGGCACATGTGTGTAGAGTAAATATTTACAAGATAATTTGAAAACATTATCAATCTGAAAGGAACATTTTCTGGTTCTATTCTAGCACCAATGACTTCCCCAGCTAGGGGATATCCACCAGGATTACAATATGAGGCGTGAAATTTCCATCTGTGGATCAGTTTTAAATCCAATCAAAAAGCAGCTATTTACTCCATAACACTCATACTGTTATTGAACCAGTGGGCAAAGCTTATCTGACACTGTTGAAGATGAGTCTTCATTGTTGTTTATATCATGATCCATACTCCTGGACTCAAAGCCTCCAGGTTATTTTCCCTCTTTTATCTTGGATCTTACAAAAGGAAACTCTGGTATTATAAATGCATACTGCCATATTCAGGTTTTGCATGAATTTTGGGAGTCCAACTCAGGTTTTGGGGCTTGCACAGTGGTCCCTTAACCTATTGAGCCATTTCACCATCCGAAGAGTATTTGTGAATCAGAATATGGAAATGCATGTGCAGTAGTAAATTACAATCTTTTACACTCAATTTAGGGAAAGACGAAGGAAGGATAGAAAGAAATCTTCACCACTTTTGCAGGTGGCCTTGATAGAAAAAGAGAGAATGGTAGAAATTATCACAGCTTTTTTAAGCTGTCCTAAGCTTAGAGAGAGGACTAGCTGACAGTGAGCCATTCTAGTGTCTCAGTTCATTATCTGCAAACACAATCTCTCCAAAAAATGTTCTTTTATGCAAGAATCAACATGCTAAGGATGGACAAACCAACCAGTGAACCACCAACCAACCTTTTACACTCTAAGCAAGTATTCCCATAAATCCAAGTGGCATGCAATCCCAAGAGCAAGCTACACATGCCAAAACAACTGCACCTAACCAAGTTATAGCCACCTGCATCAAACATTCCAAATCAAACTCACAATCATCCATCATACCTGGGAGGAGAACATAAATCTAGTCCAAATGCCATTTTGCTTTTCTAAAGAAACCAAAATAACAAAAACCTCTTCCAAGTGTCCCACTACTTGCATGTTTTTGTCTCCACCACCAGCTCTCACTCCTCACTGTCAGTAGTAGCTCAGATCTGAAGGATCTGTATTATTTGAAGAATTACAACCTATCTACACAGACCTGGGTGACTTTCAACACTGCTTCCTATCAGTAAGGGGATTTTCCGGTACATTAGAGTACACCATATGTACATCAACAGTCATGTTATGACTTGCTCTGAACTATTCTGAAATATGTTTGCATCAGAAAAAATAAAATAAAAGTAGAAGCCAAGGCTGGAAAATATTTAGTTGGTGTCTTGGTTAGTGTTTTATTGCTGTGAAGAGACACCAAGACCACTAAAGCTCTTATGAAGGAAAGCATTTAACTATGGGTTACTTATAGTTTCAGAAGCTTAGTACATTGTCACCATGGCAGGGAGCATGTCGGTGTGCAGGCAGAGATGGTAGCTGCGAGTTCTACATCTGGATCCAAAGGCAGCCGGAAGAGAAAGAGGCTGGGTTTGGCATGGGCTTTTTGAAACCTCAAATCCCATTTCTCATTACACACTTCCTCCAGCAATGCCATACTTTTTAATCCTTTCAAATAGCTTCACTTCCTCTTGACCAAGCATTCAGATCTATAAGCCTATAGGAGCCATTCTAATTCAAACCACCACAGTTGGTGTCAGGTAATGATATGTAGAAACCATTTTTGCATGACCTCTGGGCTTTAGTCACTTTTGGGAGAGCTGTCACTGTGACTGTATTCTTGCTGGCAATCATTGAGTCATTTTATAAAGCAACAAACAACACTAAAAACTTGTTCTAAATTCTCTGCAGAATGTCAGAAGATAGCAGGCACAGAAGAAGAAAGAGCATAAATCCCAACAATAATGACTATCTGAGGGAAAAAATTTATCTTTGGAAGACAAATATTCTGTAAGGTGGTGAGAAAAATATATATTCTTTTGTGTGTGGGAGAAATGTTCTGTAGATATCTGTTAGGTGCATTTGGTTTATAACATCTGTTAATTCCAATGTTTCCCTGTTTAGTTTTTGTCTGGATGACCTGTTATGTGCTCTTTTTTTCTTGCAGCTTTTATTTAGTATTCTTTCTTTGTTCTGTATGGTTAGTGTTTTGGTTAATATGTGGTTGTGGGGGATTTTCTTTTTTGTTCTAGTCTATTTGGTGTTCCGTATGCTTCTTGTATCTTAATAGGGATCTCCTTCTTAGGATTGGAAAACTTTCTTCTGTGATTTTGTTAAAAATATTTTTGGGGCCTTTGCGGTGAGATTCTTTTCCTTCCTCTATTCCTATTATTCTTAGGTTTGAACTTTTCACAATGTCCAGTTTTCCTGGATGTTTAGAGTTAATGATTTTTTTATTTAACATTTCTTTTACTGATTCCTCTATTCCTTCTATAGTGTACTCAACTCCTGAGATTCTCTCTTCCATCTCTTGTATTCTGTTGCTATAGTTTGCCTCTGTTAGTTATAGATCACTTTTCTAAATTTCTCAGTTCCAAAATTCCCTCTGTTTGTGTTTTCTTTATGGCTTCTAGTTCCATTTTCAGGTATTTAACAGTTTTGTTTCCTTTTATTGTTTGCTTGTTTTTTCTTGGCTTTCTTTAAGGGATTTATTCATTTCTTCTAATTTTTTTGTTTGCGTTTTCCTGGGTTTCCTTAATGAATTTACTCAATTCTTCCCATTGTCTGTTTATCTTTTCATCCATTTCTTTGAGGGATTTATTCATTTCCTCTTTATGGGCCTCTATTATCTTTGTAAAGTTGGTTTTGAGATCTTTTTATGTGCCTCCGCTGTGTCAGCGTGTTCAGGACTTGTTATAGTAGGATAGTTGGGTTTTGGTGGTGACATATTGCCATGGTTGTTGTTAATTATGTTCTTACTTTGGCATTTAGGCAGCTCAGATTGGGGCAATTGTAGGTTTAGGTGTCAAATTCCTGTAGCTCTTTCTTTCTTTTTCTTTTTCTTTCTTTCTTTCTTTCTTTCTTTCTTTCTTTCTTTCTTTCTTTCTTTCTTTCTTTCTCTCTCTCTCTCCCTCTCTCTCTCTCTCTCTTTCTCTCTCTCTCTCTTTCTTTTTCTTTTTGTTTCTTTCTGGTCTTCTGTTATTTGTGGCCTTTTGTCAATCTGGGAGGGGTGTCTCTGCCTGAGTTGAGGGCTGGAACTCTGATGGCCTACTTGCTACTTGGCCTCTGGTTCAGTAGGAACTCTCTGCTTGGGTTGGGGGCTGCAATTTGGCTACTGTTCTTTTGGCTGGATGTCCTGGCCTATGCTGTTCTTCTGGCTGGTTAACCTGGTCTGAGATATTTCTTCAAATGGAGTGTGCTGTGATGGTGCTGGGTGCTGGTTCTTCAGCTTTCTTTGATTGGATTACACTGGGGTTTGTCCACAGGTCTTGTGGGCTGGAGTGGTGGGGCTGGAGGAGAGTGGGGAGAGGCTACAGAAGAGTGGGTTGTGGGAATGGAACCAAGTGTTCTATAGGCAAAGGACACTGTCAGTAAAACAAAACAACTGCCTACATAATGGGAAAAATCTTCAATTCCATTTCCTACAGAAGGCTAGTATCTAAAAATACATAAGGAACTCAAGAAACTAGACATCAACAAGACAAATAATACAATTAAAAATGGGGTATAGGTCTAAACAGAGAATTCTCAAAAGAGGAATCTCTAATGCCTCAGAATCTACTAAAGAAATGTTCAGCATCCTTAGCCATCCAGGAAATGCAAATCAAAACCACTTTGAAATTCCATCTTACACCTGTCATAATGGCTAAGATCAATAAAACGAAGGACAGCTCATGCTGGTGAGGATGTGGAGCAATGGGAAATCTCTGTCATTGCTGGTGGGAGTGCAAACCTGTAGAGCCACCATGGACATCAATATTGCAATTTCTCAGGAAATTGGAAACCAACCTACCTCAAGTCTCACCTATACCACTCCTGGGTATATACCCAAAGAACATCTTACCAGAGGACACTTGCTCAACTATGGTCATAGAAGCTTTGTTCATAATAGCCAGAAACTGGACACAACCTAGAATCCCTTTAACAGAAGAATGGATAAAGAAATTGTGGTACATCTACACAATGGAGTTTTACTCAGCTATTCAAAAATGACGTCATAAACTTTGCAGGCAAATAAATGGAACTAGAAAAAATCATCCTTAGTGAGGTAACACAGCTCCAGAAAGACAAACATGGTATATACTCACTTATATGTGGATATTAACATTAAGCAAAGGAGAAACGCACTCATATTCACAGACCCAGAGAAACTATGCAACAAGTAGGGATCCAGTTGGAACAGAAGGAACTCCCTGTCAGAGTGGAAATAGAACAGATGGTGTAGTTGGACATGGAGTGGACAGGAATGGGACCAGGAGGAGGAGAGGGATGGAGAGAGATAATATAAAAAGATACCACCTAATTTGGGGGAAACTAGGAGTTATTAGAAGACCTAAAGCAATGGAAACTCACTGAAATCTATGAGGGAAACCCTATCAAGTATCTCTAGTAATTGGGGATACGGAGTCTGAACAGGCCATCTCGTGTATTCAGACAAGGCTTCCAGTGTTGGCACTAGGGAATCACCCCAGTCACAAAACCTCCAACCTATGGCCTATCCTCCCTGCAAGGTCTTCTTTGACAATAGAAGGGCAGAACCTCAATGCCGAAGGAGGGAACCCCTGCTTGAAACTGCAGGGTGCGGGAGTTGAGTCCAGCTCTAGTCCACACAGAGTTCCTCAGTCTCCACGAAGGAGGATAAACAACAAAGTTATGGCAAATGAACACAGTAATTCACTCCTCTATGATGACTAACGCTTAATGCACCCTAAATGACATGTATAGACTCTTTTATGGCGACTAACACTTTACACGCCTATAAATGACATGTATAGACACACCTTTATATGTGAACTTCTTTTAATAATAAAAATAAAGAAATTAGAAGTTAGAAAAATTAAGAGAGTAAAATTAACAATGTGCACATTGGGGAAAAATTACAAGACTCCCCTCCCAATAGAGACCTGTCCTGACTGAAATAACAAGACTGCTAACTTCTTATCTAACAGAATGCAGGTGTTCAGGCATATATCAATGTAAGAGTGTTCATCCTCTCCTAGATGCAGGCTTCTAATCTTCAAGGTTAATTTTAGTGGGTAGTCTTAACACAATAGTCTATTAACGAATAGCTGAATTTTAGGTCTGTATACTTGCTACAATAAAGGGGGGCAGGCATTCAGGGGTGAATTATCTATTTGCTTTTTCAAGCTTGTTGACATACTGTCTAGACTTCATTTCTCATCTTGACTATGCCTTTGTCTCTATGGGAAGGTCAGTTTTACCAAGAATAATTTTTATATATCTACAGAAAGCATGAAGAATATTCACACATGCCAAAAACTTGAAGGTCAGTAAGACTGTTACAATTACTTAGAGTTGAGATGGCAGTGTTCCTCTCCCAACCAGCCCAGGAATTGATTTGAGTTTTCACTATAAGGACAAAATAGACAATATTATTGATGAGAGACTATTGTCACCATACAGTAAAGATGAGAAAGGGGTAAAGCAGTTGGTGGGCTTCAGACTCCTAGCAAAGGGAAAAACCAGGATCTTTGTCAAGCTAGTTATGTCAACAGCCTGGGTATCATAGGCCCTCAATAGCAGGGCATACCAGGAACTAAAGACTGGATAACTCATAGGTGATTTCTAATGGTGTCATGCCCTGAACAGAGATTGATGCCTATCCCAGTCTTCATCAGAAAGGCCCCCATTCTGCTGTTGATGGGAGCATATGGAGAGGCCCAGGGCCAAATATCATGCAGAGATCAGGGAACTATACAGAAGAGGGTGAGGAGGGATGGCAGAGACCAGAGAGGTTGAGGACACCAGGAGAACAAGCCCCACGGTGTCAACTGACTAGCACTCTCAGGGACACATGGAGACTGAAGGGGGCAGACATGGAACCTGCATGGTCCCCTAAATCTATCTTATGACTCTCTGGATTGGATTGGTGCTATTGTAAAACTCCTACAGGCTTGTGTGGGAGAGTCTGAAAACTTTATCTGCCCTTAGGACCCTTTTGCTCTGGCTGGGTTATTTAGCCCACCCTTGATACAGGGACTAGTGTCTAGCCCATTCCATTTTTCTATGCCATGTCCTGTTGGAACAGCAACCCTGGGAGCACTGTTCTTTTCTGGGGAGAAGGGGGTGTGGGTGAGGATGGGGGTAGATCTGAGGGACAGGGGAGATGGAGCAAATTGGGAGGAGTGGAGGAGAAGGGGTGTTGGGATGTACTATATAAGTTTTATGAGAGAAGAAAAGTAAAATAAAACACTAAAAAAGAACACGAATGTTCAGTACCTTTGAATTATTCAGAGGTATTGCTTGGAGTGTGCGTTGTTAAGGTATATCTAATCTTTGCTTCACCAGAATATCACAATAAAATTGGGAACATAGGAACACAGGCCTGGAAAAGGTTAGCAACACTAAGAAGTTTGTTTTGGAAGACACCAGCTTGATAAAAATAAGTTTAAAACAGTGCCTGGTAGAAAGTCTATGTGATACAAGAGGCATACATACATATGAAAATGCATAAGTATATAAAACTAAACAGAAGTCATATCACACACATACATACATACGTATTACGTACATACCACACTCATACATACATACCACACACATACTGCATACACACACACACACACACACACATGTACATGTACACACACCCCGTGTACATATGCCCATATATACACATATATGCACACACACATACACATAAATTTAGGGCATTTCTTTGTTACATAGTTTTGTTATGTAGCCCAGATTGACTGTAAATTCATAGTCCTCTACCTCATTCTTCCTAGTGCTGGAATTACAGACATGTGGCATACTGTCTAGAAAGAATTTATAGTCAGAAGCAGTTTCAGCACACCAGGTTTTGGGGCACATGTTATCATTCCTTCATGTGTGTAGCTGTCCCAATCAAAAGTATTTTGCTGAACACTAGCTTCCATTTGAGGACAATCCAGGCTTTTCTTTTAAGATTTGAGACCTAATTTGGGCTTGGGTTCTGAAGCTGGCACTGAATACATCATAATTAAATCATATCATAATTAAACATTTTTTTCATGTGAGGCTAAAAGTGGAAGCTGGGACTTATTGCAACAACAGGGAACTCAGATTACTATCCCTTCTATCCCAGAAAAGGTACACAAAATGAAGATGCTTTTAATAATGGGACTGCACAGGATATACATGTTGTCCAAAAACCAGACACAACAGGTATTGAGTTTCCAAACTTATAAATGGGGCTACTGCCAAAATATACCAATGCCAAAAATATACCAACTGCCATATCCTTAAAATGGTTGACTAACAAGTCTGTGTGGATAGAGCAGTGGCCCTTATCAAAAGAAAAATTACAGGTGATTTGAACAGCTGGTGGAGGAACAGTTAAAGGCTCAGCATATAGAAGACTCTACATGGAACTCATCTGTATTTGTTATAAAGAAAAAATCTGGAAAATGGAGAATGTTTCCTGATTTGGGGGCTGTGAACAAGGTGATTCAGCCTATGGGTCTGCTACAACCTGGAATTCCTTTGCCTTCATTATTACATAAGGCATGGTATCTGGTAGTGATTATTTTTAAAAAAACTTTATTTTTAACAATCCTCTTGCGAAAGCAGGACAAGAAAAGTTTGTTCAACCTGTCAAAATATCTTAATGGAAAGTCCTTCCCCAGGGAATATTAAGTACCAATAGTTTTTAAAACAACCTTTGGATATAATTCAAAAGCAATTTCTGCAATCTATTATTTACCATTATATGGATGATATTTTTTTTGGCAGATTCTGATGCAGCTACTTTAGAAAAAAATGTTCGATTGAAACAAAAAGAATCTTATCCTGTTTGGGGTTACAAATCACTCCTGAGAAAATATGGAGAGTAGACTCTATTAACTATCTAGACCTTAAGAAAAGTCAACAAAAATTTCAGCCACAAAATGTACAGATTAGAAGAGATCAGTTCTGAACTCTTAAAGATTTCCAAAAACTAGTGGAGATATTAACTGGGTAAGGCCCATGATTGGATTAACCACACAATGGTTAAGTAATTTGTTTCAAACATTACAAGGAGAATCTATCCTAGATACTCCAAGATACTTAACCACTGCAGCAGGGCAAGAGTTAACTCTCATAAAAAAGAGACTACAAAATGCTTATGTGGATCATATAGATCCACACCTGAATTGTATTTTGGTCATAATTTATTCAAAACATTCCCCTATAGGATTCTTATGAAGATAGAGAATAATATCATAGAATGGATATTTATGGCACATAAGCAAAGTAAAAAATTAAAGACAGGCATAGAAAAAGTTGCTAATTTAATTATAAAGGGAATAATAAGACCTCATTAGCTGTCAGGAATAAGTCCAGTAGAAATAGTGGTGCCTTATACTAGTGCTGAGATTATATCATTATGAGTAATTAATGAAGATCTTGTAGCAATTATTTGGGAGAAATTAATAACAAATATCCTAAAAGCAAGCGCATTCAGTTTATCAGAAGAACTAGCTGGATAGTCCCTCACATAGTGAAAGAAAAACTTATTTTTGGAGCACCTACATTTTATACATTTTAAATCAGGAATGGTAGGTTACAAGTCAGAAAGAATAAGTAAAGTCAATCAAAGCCCATATGCTTCAGTTAAAAAATAAGAGTTACATGCTATTCTTATGGTATTGTTAGATTTTCTTGAATCTCTTATTATCATTACTGATTCTCAGCATTTGGAAAGGTTGTTTTGCATATAGAAACTGCTGATTTTATTCAAGATAATTCAGAATTAACATTGTTATTTACACAACTGCAACATGCAATTTGAAACAGAAATTGTCCATTATATATTACTCATATTAGATCTCATACTGGGTTGCCAGGCCCAGTGACAAAAGGTAATGATGAGACCATTAAGCTATTAATAGGAAATGTGTTAGAAGCCTCAAAATGTCATGGAAAGCACCATGGCAATGTTAGACCCTCAAAGGCCCAAACCGGAACGCCGCACCCCCACAGAGACTCACAGATGGGATATCGATGCAAATAGCAAGAGGATTTATTCCAGTATACTGGGACCGTTCTAACACGCAGGATAGAAGCGGCCCCGAGGAGCAAAAAGCAAGCCCTTTTATTTACTGTTCAAACGGTTGCTAGGCACAAACCAAGTTGGGACAAGTCGATTGGTCCCCAAATTGTTTTCCCATTTTGATAGGTAGGGGCCAGTTAACCTTTAAACTGATTGGTACTGGCATATAGCAAGGTTGCGGGCTCCTAGAAAATGTAAACTTTAGGGTCTTAGTCAATGTGGGTGGGGGGAAGACCCTTAGCCCGAAGCCATGGGCTGTCTACGAGGGGAAACTCTTTTAGCCCAAGGCTGTCTTGTTTGTCTTAGAAAGTGTTTTTCTTTAACTCTGGGAACTGTTTTGGGTCACAGTGCTCCTGGCTTGGGCCTACACAATTTTGGTGCTCTTAGAAGCCTGACTAAAGTTTGGCTGCTTCCTTTCAGCAACAACAAAAGTTTAAAAATGAACGTTTCCATTACTTGGTGGCAAGCCAAGGAAATTATAAAGAATTGACTAACATGTTCCTTGTATAACCAAGTCCCATTGCCTGTTGGAAGTAACCCCAAGGGTATTAAAAGAGGGGAAATCTGGCAGAAGGATGTTTTCCATGTTGCAGAATTTGGGAAGCTAAATTTTGTACACCATATTATTGATACTTATTCAAAATCTCAATGGGCTTCTGCCTTGAGTTCTGAAAGGGCTGATTCTGTAATTACACATTTACTGGAAGTGATGGCTATTAGGAGAACACCTTTACAAATTAAGATTGACAATGCCCCTGCATAAGTCTCCAGTAAAATGAAAAAAAGTTTGCATACTACTGCATAAAACATGCTACTGGTGTACCACAGAATCCTACAGGACAAGCAGTTGTAGAAAGATATAATTGGACATTAAAAGAAATGCTTGAAAGATTAAAAAGGAATAACAAAGACCTCAAGAGATAGATGACATACTAATTTCAAATTTTCTGAATGTTAATGAGACAGGAACAAGAGCAGCTGAAGACACTGGGCAATAGAAAGAACTGCAGAGTTAAATCAACCTATATATTATAAAGATTTTTTAACATCTGAATGGCAATCAGGACAAGTAAGGCACTACAGGGGCAGAGGGTATGCCTATATTTCCAGTGGAAATGAGAAGTTGGGGTACCATTAAAACTGGTAAAGATTAGCTTTGAGCCAGGAAGTGTGAGCTGAAGAAGCAGTAGAAGCCGCTGGAATGTGCCTCCGCTCCCAATATAGGTGAGAGGAAAAGAGCTCGCAGCAGGCTCCTCTTCTCATGCCCTGGACAGAATATTGTGGGTTGCCTGCTTCTCAAAAGCAGAAGGAACATGCTTGTCTCCACTGTACCTAGATTCATTGGGTAAATGCTTCCCTCTCCTGCCTCTGGTGTTCCCTCCCTGCCTATACTAATTAGGCTTCCCCCAACCTGGAATACCAGGACTCTGCCTTCTCTGGGAAAGTTATATAATCAGGGAAAAGGCTGATAATTACCGAGTTCTGGGTTCATCAAACTGGGCTCCTGAGACATTCTTTGTGCCCCGTCATTTCTCAGATCCCAAGTGAACAGTTTCGCTAAAGGTCACCGAACCCCAACTTCAGGTCTGTGCCATCCTGCCGCTTAAGACTAGGCCCGTTTGCCTGGCCAGCGAATGGGGCCAGACTGCCGCAGGTGGGACATCCTTCAGCCACCTTCCGGCCGGCTTGTGGGAACCCAGGGAGAGAGAGACCAACAAGGAAGGAAGATCTCCTGAATACCCTGACTGCTGACCTGAAAAAGCGTAACTACGGAAAGAAAAGTTCTTTTAAAAAGATAGAGTCTTCTAATGATTGTATTCAAGTACAAAAAATGAAAAGCAACAAAGAATCAGCTCTGGTTCAAATGACAGTGAAGAGTAAGAGAGGAAGATGAAGAATATGAAGCCTTGAAAAACTGTCCTCGTGTGAATCTTACTTTGGCTGATTTGGAACAGTTGGCTGGCAGTCATCAGAAGGCTTCAGGAAAAAATAATGAGAGTGATGATCCCAAAATGCCATTCATTGCAAATGTGAAACAACCTCCCAAGAGTCCCGAGACTTCCCATGACCTGTACAATGGCCAATAGTGCAGAAGTCCTGAGGATATTTTGACGTCCCCTTTAGAGGGAGAGAACACAGCTAGCAGAAACAAGAAGAAAATATCTAAAGCCCAAGTTCCAGATAGTCAAGGAAAAACAACCCTAAGTCTTAGTGCAGAGTCACAAGACAGTATCTGAAACAGAAATTTGCCATCTACCGGAAAGTAAAAAAGCTTCAGAGAAAGAGGGGATTGATTCAAGCAACTCACATCTCTTGAGAAACCACCAAAGGTGTCTCATAGGGAAGACCCTCAGAAAAACACAGCTGGTTTCTCACTTTCTGTTAGTAATGCATCATGCATGAATGCTAAAGATAAACCCCTAAAGAACAGAAAGGAAAAGGGATGGTCTAGTAAAAGTCCTCAGAGAAAAAGTAATCAATATCATACAAGTTATGGCTTATTAAAAGGGAGGGGGAGTGTAGCAAAGCATTTGCCAAGAAGTCTTTTGTCATGTGCAGCCTTACTTATGATTACAGGCTACTTGGACTTCTGGGAGAGTGTTGGCAGTTGTCCATGACATTTTGTGGAATTGTTTGAAAGATGTTAATTCAGTTCAGCTAGTTCTCTCTGATGTTCCTGTTATCCAAGCTAAGGATAGTCAAGCTAAAGGATAGTAAAAAAGGGCAGTGAATTTCTCTTTTCTCTCTTTCTGTCTTTAAAGGCTGTCTGCAAGAGTGGTGAAGATTCCTCTTTTTCCTATCTCTTTTTAGAGCTAGAGGGTAAAAGGCACAGTGGGAATCTGTTACAAGTTAGGAATCAGTTACCAGTTAGAAATCTGTCTCAGTAGCAGTTGGGGCAAGAGACGCCTGTCCACTGTCACGGGATGCACTATAGGAGGCATAGCAAGCTTACCATCTAGGTCAACTCACGTTACTATTGTTTTAAAATGAGAAGCACATGGATAAGCAGCCTGAGTTAGTACTCTCCCCAAAAAATACCTCTGTACCTACACCATGTTCTTAAGGCAACTGACAAGGTCAAATATTTGACACAACTGAGCAATGACTAGTTTCCTCTTCAAAGGCAATATCTGCCTATCAGCTCACTTGATTCTTCAGATTTTGGAACTGTTGCCACATTTATAAAGTGCTTAAACAGCACATTTACCCTTTTGAAGGCATGTCTGAAAGGTTATTTTGACAAACCATAAATACTCTTAGCTGTGTATCAGTTGAGTCAAAACTACAAAGCAGGTGACAAAATATTTAGGTTTCTCTGCAGAAACATATGATTTCAAAGTTAGTTGAATGAGCTTTCATTCATATCTCAAAAAATGTATAAAGGTAATAAGTCCTGAGTCTGCACTGGAGAAGTTTCTGGAAGTAGGAGCTTCCTTGCAGAAGCTAAATCATATGTCTATGAGGTCTGGCTTAAGAAGCTAGCCAACAAATGGAGAGGGATGCTGGTGTGACAGCCCAGCAGAAAAAGCTGCTTGCTCCCAAGCCTGACATCCTGAGTTTGATCCTGGAATACATCATTCTGCCTGTCCTCTGACCTACAAACACACAGTGGCGTGTATGCCCACAGACAGACACACACACATACACATACACAACTAAATGAAATTTATAATGGTGTTTCAGTTAGAGTTTTTTTCAAATGTACTAAAATATATAGCACCTTATCTATGTTTAAAGAAATACTACAGGGGCTGGAGAGATCGCTCAGCCGCCAAGAGCACTGACTGCTCTTTCAGAGATCTGAGTTTAATTCCCAACAATCATATGGTGGCACACAACCATCTATAATGGGATCAGATGCCCTCTTCTGGCATGCAAGTGTACATGCAGAAAGAGCACACATAAAAAAGAAAAGAAAAGAAAAATACTACATTGATTTAGCATTGACTCCACTGTAATGCCAGAACTTGGGAAATAGAGGCAGGAGAATTGGAGTTCCAGGTTATCCTGTCTACATACTGAGTTCAAGGTTATCCTGATCTACATAGCTAGTTGGTGGCCATCATGGTCTACATGGTGTTCTGCACCCCTCCCCCCAAAAAAACCCCAACCAAACAATAGCGAACAACAAAGAAACAAAAATTCTGTTACTCCGGGGCAGTAGTAGTTTTATGTGCTGTATATAACTTCTGGTTGTACCACGTGGCATGGTCAAGCATCCTGATCATAATTTCTAATCACTAAGATCCCGTATTGAGGACTGTACTATTAAGCATATTGAAACAATGCAAACTGGATTATAGAGTTTGATGAGGCTGTTAATCTATTGTGTGCCTGGGCTTGGAATCTCCACAGCTCGGGATAGAACATTTTTTCTCCTTTGAGCTTCTGAATAACATTTGGGTACTTACTAGACTTTGAGTATGGGTAAACGAGGGTGCTCCAGGTGTGTGCCCTGAACCAAAGTCTTCCCCTGGGCTACAAAGTGGGGACCATCTTGTCCCCATATCCAGTCTTCTCAGGAGCCTCTAAGCCTGGATACTTTGTAGCTATAATTTCCAGCCCAGGAGAATCAGCTAAGGCAGCAACAAAAGTCAGTAGGCGTGTGGTTCTCAGGTAGGAGTTGGTGGAAGGGGGCAGGTTGGAAGGGTGTTCTGGGAGGACCCTCAAGTAAGCACAGGTATGTGGTGCCCATAATGGTGCCAAACACTGCTCTACATCTGGTATTTGGAATCTCACTTTTGCCAGTCTCTATCTCTCAGGGAACAGCATTTTGGAAAGGTCTGGGCAGCACGTGTTTGGCGTTTTGGTTCCAGCCTAGGTGGTGTTTCACTGGGAGCTTTTTTTTTCTCTCAGATAAGGGTCTTCTCAGGCACAGACCAAGTCTCCACTCTACCAGGGAGTTGCAGTACTGAGTGACACTGGGATCCTGAGATAGCCCTGATTCTGGTCTGTGAGAGTCCTGAACACTATTGTTGAGGGCTGGTAAGGCACATGATGTAAACTCCAGTGTGCATAGGAACCAGCCCGGAGAGGCTCTTGCTAGTAGACACAACAGGCTGGGCTTCCTGCAGGAAAGCTGGCCTCAGCCTCACTTTTGGAGAGTATTCCACATAAACTGGATCTCCATGATTTAGTTTTATGCCTGATAATCTATCAATTGCCATTCCAATACCCTCAGATGGGATTTCTTCAGTCCTGTGAATCTGCTGAGAAATCACTGTGATTTCTCTCCTAGCATGTTCCTGTTGGACCTCAGAGATCCAAACTGGGACCCCCAGGGCCCAAACTGTAACGCCGCACCCCCACAGAGACTCACAGATGGGATATCGATGCAAATAGCAAGAGGATTTATTCCAGTATACTGGGGCCGTTCTAACGTGCAGGATAGAAGCGACCACCAGGAGCAAATGGTGAAGCTTTTTATACAGTTGAAACGGTTGCTAGGGGGCTGTACAGTTGCTAGGCACAGACCAAGTTGGGACAGGTGTATTGGTCCCCAAATTGTTTTCCCATTTTGATAGGTAGGGGCCAGTTAACCTTTAAATTGATTGGTGCTGGCATATAGCAAGGTTGCGGGCTCCTAGAAAATGTAAACTTTAGGGTCTTAGTCAATGTGGGTGGGGGGAAGACTCTTAGCCCGAGGCCATGGGCTGTCTACGTGGGGAAACTCTTTTAGCCCAAGGCCATCTTGTTTGTCTTAGAAAGTGTTTTTCTTTAACTCTGGGAACTGTTTTGGGTCACGGTGCTCCTGGCTTGGGCCTACACAATTTTGGTGCTCTTAGAAGCCTGACTAAAGTTGGCTGCTTTGGTCTTTTTCTATACTAGGGACCTGAATCTTAAGGTGGGACCCCCACATTCCCTCCTGCCTTAAGATGCTCCAGGAACAATCATTTCATCCTGGAAATCCCTAGCTCTGTCAAAAGATCGACTGCCTTTGGTTAGGTGGATGCCTTGTCACCCATGTGGCAGATGCCTAGGCCTCTGGAAAACCCAGAGACACCAGAGCAAAGAGCAAAATGAACCCAATCGCAACTTGTATCAGAGCCTGGAGCCTAGGAAGGGAAAAGAGATGAAAGTACCAGGCCAGGGTAAAAGGTTAAGGTTCAGACAAGTGGGACTGGGTTTTTGTAGAGTGCCCTGCTCAGTGATCTGTGCATAGCTGCCTTCCTTAAGGACACAGTGATTTGGGGGAATTAGAGAAGGATTATAAAACAATGCTAGTTTTGCTCAGGTGAGTTATCCTATCTTGGAAGTGGTATAGCCTGAGGATCACATATCCTGTGAATTTGTCTGGAGGCTCATGGATAGAACACGGATGGTGATGATGTTCTTCTGAATGTTCTGTGTTGACAGAGCTTCTCTTGGAGGATGCAGAACTTCCTGAGACTGCTGAAGGATCATGGGGTGCCTGCTCTTCCCCAGTTGAGCTGGTGACCCTCACAGGCAAACTGTTTCAGGACTTTCAACACAATCTGGCTTAGGTGATACATTTGGTAGAACCCATTCAGGACAGCCAGCATCTTTGGAACATGCTAAACAATGCAGATGTGCCACTGGTGTATGCCAACGCCCTGGTACAAAAGGAGCAGTGGCTTTCAGCCCTCCAGATTTTAGAGGTATGGGAAAGCTATGGTGGCAGGGGTGTGTAGAGAGAAAAGTGAGGACAAAGCACCCTCCACCATCCCCACAGTGTCATGAGCCCAGGGAAGATGGCCACTTGAACTAGACCAAGTAATACCAATGGTAACCTCTGCAACTGCTCCTTCAGAAAATCATTATTTGGTGGTGATCCTCTGCCATATGGTGAGCAAATGTCTGGATTTGATGTTGTTGTGTGACAAAACATTTCCTGGGGAGATGAACCACACTTGTCTACTTATTCCAGACAGGGAACCCATGATAGACCAAAAGTAAGGATAACAAAAACATTCAACTTGGCCTAAATCTCTTCCAGTCAAATGGCCAGGTCTGAATCTTCTGTGTAGCTTTACTTGTGTAAGAGTCCACTTTGAAACTGAGTTCTGCTTACTCTGGCAGGGAGGGGCCTAGTGAATCTGGACTTTTTCAGGGAGTTAAAGCTCTTATTTAGTTGATTACCACACTGATTAAGGAGATCTCCTGCAAGATGGAATGCTTTGATCTGGGAGGAAACTGTTATACACACTCTGCCCCTTTTCCTGGCTCTTGCACTTTTTCTCCCTTCTTCCGCAGTGATACCTACGCCTTGGAGGGGGTGAATATTGATGTCCACCTGAGGCTAAAATATAGGCCCCAATGCTACAGTAACAGTCAGTGTTCTCAGGAGCTTCACTATGAGTTTATGAGTTTAGGCAGATAACAAAAATGATCTATGGTTGTAAACACACATGTTTAGAGGTCAGTTTGAAAGGCACCTCACATCTAACTAGTAAAACTATGAAAGTTGCTTTTCCATTGGGTCCTATGACCTTCCCAGCCACCAATTTTTGTCCTGGTTTACTGTAGCAGATGTGAACTCCCTGTTGTGGGGCAGACATTAAGCCAAGTCAGAAGGCTATTTGTTTTATCCACAGCAGATAAGCCACTATTGTACAAACAGGCACATCCTTCTTGGCATGTCAATATTTGAGCATGCAGGGTACATCACAAAGCAGGATTGTTGGTGACAGTTCCTAACCAGTAGCCTACATAGCCACCTCTGGAAATAGGAAAGACAGGCAGCAGGCTGGGAGTTTCCAGTTGAGTCTCAGATAAATTGCCACATATTCTATAGTCAAAGCATGCACATGTATTGTCCTTAGCAATAGGGTCTTATATTGGGGAAGTTTATTTTTAGTTATGTTTGAAATTGTTTTACACACTGTTGTGTGAGGGGCTATCCTAGGTCTAGGTCATTTTGTATTGTTTGCAGGTGTTGGATTTCTGTGGGAGTTAATTGCTAATGACCTGCATGTACTATCAGTAGAATACCTAAGGAGTTCTGAAAAAATAAACGTACCTGAGCTCAGACGCCTGGGGTTCCACTGTCGATTGAATATGGTACTGGCCAGGATGGTGGTTCCCTCTGCTGAGGTCTGGCAGAGTTTGCAGTTATAAAATATGCCTCCTTGTGTTCTGTGCTAAGCCACCCTGTAGGTGTTCTACTACAGTCTTACTGACTAATCTAAGCATACAACTGGAGCAGTAGCAATAATCTTTATGGTTTGTGGGGCCTGGAGGGCTCCCCTGATCAACAACTCACAGAGCTGTATCCCAGTCATGGCACTAGAGTTTCCATTCAATAACCTTATGGGTTGTGGCAGTGTCTTTTTAGATTTCAATTAACCCAGCCTCAGTAGGGCTGTAGGAAGGTGGAGTATCATTGCTGCTGGTTGTTTCTCTAATGGCTTTCCAAATCTGGAAAACACTCAGAGGTTAGCATTACATCATCTGTATAACAAAAACCTATTTTAGATAATGTGCAGGACAAGGAAACACCCCAAACTACCATCCCATAACAAATAGTGGGGTTACAAAGATAGCCCTGGTGAAGCACTCTGAAAGTCTGCTGTCATCTTTTCTGAGCAGGTGTCAGGTGACCTCAGAAGTTCAACTAAGAAGATGGTAAACATAAACATTAGCAAGGTTTAAGACAGCATGAAAAAGTTCCATGGATTTGTATCAGCTGCTTCTTCACAGATCAAGTTTGGGTACAAAGCATGGATAGGAGGCTTTAACTTAATTAGCTCCTTGTAATTCATGGTTATTCTCCCAAAGCCATTATGTTTGCATATCTTAGAGCTTTTTCACTGATCATCCCTATATCTCCACACCTGATAAACTCAGTGGCCCAGATTTATTCTGCTCAGACCTACCACCCAGTGCCAAAGATGAACACTGTCTTGCTTTCCCCTGCTGCACCTTCTGGCTCCCTGGGTTGGCACGATTGATGTGTCTGTAGCTTTTGCCTCCCCATTCACAACACCTGGTATTGAGGAGTTCTGACTACTGAAAGCATCTCTAGCCTTAGCATAATCTTTTGCTGGGGGGGAGCTACCTTTCTTATTCTGGGGTGATAATTACCCACCCTGGAACAGGATCATCTATAGCTGTGTTGTTCTAACATGGATGACTTCTGTGAACTGTTCCTAGGGCTTTAAAGCCTTCCAGAAGATCCTGTAGCACACAATTTGACTTGTATCAACTCTTTCCTTAGAAACTGCAGCTCAACACAAATCCAGCCACATTTGTCTTTGAGTAACCCAGATAGACCTCTTCCTCTGCTCTACCATTTTCTCACCTCCTCTGGGTTGCTCTCACTTTATAGAGACTCTACATGCTGCTCTAAATCACATAGATCTTCCAAAATCTTTCCTACTTCATAAACTTATTGCCTCACAAAAGAACCCATCAAAATCACTAAAGCCTCATAGGGGCACTGAGGTCCCTGCTGAGTCAACCTTTTCTTTAACACCTCTGTGAACACAGTTCTAACTGGCTGTGAGCCGGGATTCACACACAGCTACTCTCATTCCTACTTACTATACCATCTGCTCCTCCTATAAGGCCCTCCTGTTCTTTATATTTGTGGGGACTTCAGAGAGATAAATGTTCCTGATGGCTTTAATAAGCCGATCCAAGGGAGACAGACTTTTCTCATACTGTCTCAGGTTGTGAAGCTTTTGTCTTAAGGAGGGGTTGGTAATTATATTACTCAGTTTTCCTATATCTACTGCAGTCTGACTGATCCTGTCCACTCCCATGTCTCACAGCCTTCCAAGTCAGGGGGAGGGAGGCTTTTTTCATTGCTTGTTTAAAAGTCTTTAATAATCCCAGAAGTTCAAGTGCTGAGTATTTCCTGATCACATTAGTTTCTTGCATTGAACCATAGTTAATGCCCCCATCTGCCTGCTGGATTACAGATTCTCCCTGTTTTTCTACTAAAAATTGGGCTTGAGTGGTATCTTTTCTTGCATTTACCATCTCTCTCTCATCCTTTTGTTTACCTAATTTACTTGCCAAATCAGAGACTAAAACTGAGAATGCTATCTGCAGCTCCCTTTCTTGTTGCAATGTCTCCTTTACACAAACATATAGCTGCTTGGCCCCCATCTCAACCTCAGATGCATTGCTATCTAGAACAACAGTGGTCAGATAGCCTATGCTGCTGCCTGGTCACAGTGAGAATGAAGTCTTGGGTGTTAATCTCAAAGACCACAAATTTTCCTCTAAACCTTTAACTGTCTTCAGCACATCTCCATATTTACATGGTGGATCCAACTCTTCAAGCAGGTATGTCCTCCCATACAACACACACAGAATGGTATCCTGGGATTCCTCCCACAGACATGCCTAATCCTGATGGCTCAGCCTTAGTTGCCTATCTGACTACCCATAGCAAGAACAAGGCAACTGCTCTCATAGCACAAAAGCACACTATACGCCACACAGGAAAGGACAACTGTACTGGGATTTCCTATGCAGATGTCTCCTTCCCAGGCTTTTCAACCTTAGTTGCATGCCTTGCTATCTGTAGCCAGCGTAGCTATGTGCACAGCATGCAGGCAGCTCATAAGTTAGTGTCCTTCCCAGGTGTTTCAGTTGATCTACACCTCTTTCAGGCAGCTCTGCAGGTTTCTGCTTCTTCCAGGCAGCTGCTCTGGGCTCAGAGTCCTTTGTTTGCAATTTGGGTTCGCTAAGAGTGTTCAGTGCAGGTGGGCTCTACTGTCTCTCGCAGTCTTCTTTGCAGCTGGACTCTGCTTACTCTGACAGAGTGACCTAGTGGATCTGGTTAGTTTCAGGGAGCCCTTGAAGCTACTTTTTTTTAGCAGCTATTTATCTACCTGCTTAAGGAGCTCCCCTACAGGATGGAATGTTTTCATCTGGGAGGAAACTGTTACACAACAGATATGGTGACATATTGACATGGATACCTGCCTAAAGCTGAGCATAGAGGCACATTCCTGAAATCTCAACACTCAGGTTGCTAAGGAAAGACAATGGCAAGTTGCAGGGCAGCCTGTGTCAAAATGGTAACACAAAATCACTCAGAATCAATGGAGTTATCAAACAGGCAGCACACAGTTCAGCTGAGGCGACTACTGAATGACAATTAGTGGAATTTGTGAATAAAAACACTTGGAGTGAGACTAGAAACTCATCTAGGGAGTTTGATCCCAGAGCCAGGTAAGGAGAGAATGGCATAGTGAAGTTTCCATATTTTGTTCTCTGTATGGGTATGCTTGAGTGAAGGATGAGCTTATGTAATTCTTTGGAAGGTTGAAGGTCCTCAGTTATGGGTGTCTTTGTTCTGGAGGAGGGTCTGGAGTCACAGGTGGATTCCAGTTTAGAAGTGTTAGATGAGATGCTCTTAGTATGTGCATGCATGACACACATTTGGATGTCAGCTATGACATAGAGAGGTGACCATTATACCTGTCATATATCTTCAGTGAAGAAATTCAAATGTGAAGCAGGGAAAATCCATCTAGAAACAAGATGGTGGCTACAGGTTCCCTTCAGGCATGCTGAAGTCCCAGGTGATATAGAGAGGATCAACTATGGGCCTCCTGCATGCTGTATGGCCTTCCCAAACCAGAGAAGAAGAGGGGAAGAGTTGCCTGAGGAGGAGAATGGAGGACAGGAGGGGCTGAGGAGCTTAGCATGCTCCTTAGATATACCCCTCCCTGACTTCTCACTGGTCCAGGATAGAAATGACAGGAGTCTGCTTTTCAGCCATCACTGTTGTATTTCTGTGTCTATAAGACAACTAAATCATGTGAATAGTTGCTCATGTTTATCTTAGCTATCTGTGAACATAATGCATCTTTTTTTTCATGAATATTGTAATTGTCTCTAAAAAGAAAAACAAACAAAAATCTTACATAGCCTGATTTTATCATGTGCTGAATACCATCCACTATTTCAAGCATGTCAACTGAAAACTCACAAAACAAAAGCCTTTGTTTTCCAGTTTCCAGGCAGATGAGGCTCCCCAGCCCTAGGGTGGAAACTTCATCCCAACAGGACCCCTTAATTGCTGCTCACCTGAGTAGATTCCAGTTCTCTTTGCATTGGAATGCTTGTTCTTCCTTCCAGAGCAGGAAGTGCCTGACCACATTTTTACCCACATGCAAGACTAGTGGAAGGTAGACAAGAAGTGGGGTAGGCAAAGATATAAACTCACAAAGCCCACCATGAGAAATTCTCTTACTCCATCAAGCCTCCACCACCCAAATGTTCTGTACCTGCTCATACAAGAATATCACCAAATGAGGACTAAATTTTCTAACTGGGCTATTGGAGACATTTCTCATTCTCTCTCTCCTTCTTCCCTCTTCTCCCTACCCTCCTATATATATATATATATATATATATATATATATATATATATATATATATATATATATATATATATATCACTGACATTGTATAATGCCCAGGATTCTGGAACCCCTTTGGCCCTCAAAGTTTCACCAGGAGTCATGTCTGATGTAAAAACAAGGAGTCTTTATTCTGCAGAGTAAATCAGCATGCTCGGTCAGGCACCAGGTGGAATGTCCCACTCTGAACAAAATCTTGCTGGCCTTTTTAAAGACGCTAAGAGGGGGTTTTAACATAGGTGAGGTAGCCTGGCTTCTAATTGGGGGACAGAAATGCAGTTTACAAATGTTTAGTTTTGATTGGCTCATGCTCAAGAGGCTAACTGTTCACATTCTTAATTTATATCTGGTTAGCCATCAAAGTCAAGACATTTGGTTTATGGCCCCTAGGCCATCTGGCCAGATAAAGTACGGACCACTCCTGCCCTGCTTCTTCTCTCTGATTAGTTGCTCTCACAGTGAGGATCCTTTTTCAAGTTATCTGAGCCTCATTTATTTGGCAGGTATATACTGGCTCCTGTTAGTCTACAATTTGGTTCAGGGAAGGAACTTTTGCAGTTTTTCCCAAGAACCAGGGTGGGGGTGGGTTTCCTCTGAGTCCTAAGGACCCATAGCTTCCATGGTGGAAGCCCTTTCCCTCAGAAAGATTCGTCCAGGTCTAACAATTGCAAGATAGAAAGTTGCACAATTTTGTTGTCTTATAGACACAGAAATACAACAGAGATGGCTGAAAAGCAGACTCCTATCATTTCTATCCTGGACCAGTGAGAAGTCAGGGAGGGGTATATCTAAGGAGCATGCTAAGCTCCTCAGCCCCTCCTGTCCTCCATTCTCCTCAGGCAACTCTTCCCTTCTTCTGCTCTGTGTATATATGTATATGTGTGTATACACACACACACACACACACACACATACACACAATATACATATATACACATACATATATATGTGTATATATATGTATATATGTATATATTATGTGTGTGTGTATATATATATATATATATATATAGTGCATGTACATTAAAGTCAGATGCTATTCCTCACATTCCACCTTCTTTGAGAGAAGGTGTATGACAATATACATATATACACATACATATACATATATACATATATATATATATATATATATATATATATATATATATATATATATATAGCATGTACATTAAAGTCAGATGCTCTTCCTTACATTCCACCTTGTTTGAGAGAAGGTGTATGTTTTAACATTGCATACACTGGGCTACCTTGCCTGTGAGCCTCCATAGATTCTCTTGTGTCCACACACCTTGTAGAGTGGGAGCAGTAGTGCCAAACGCCCATGCTTTTCCATCCATCTTTATAGAGGTTTCTGAACTCATGTTCTCAAATCTACATGACAAGCCCTTTACACACTTAGCCCTCTTCCCAGCCCAAACTTTATATTTTGGTACATGTGACAGTCCACAAGCCATGAGCCTACCTTACTTCTTGATGTTGCAGATCTCTGGCTGTTGGGCATATCCATTTTAATTCTCTTTCTCCTGAGAGAGAAGATAACAACCCACTGCTGTGTCATGTGAGACCTGGGATGTCTACCTTGGCCCTGAATCTTCGCTCCATTTATTAAGTGTGGAGTCTTTCAAGTTCTTCAGGAATGGAGAGAGAGCAGAAACAGAGATAGAAGCATGTTAAAAGTGGCTAGAAAGGGCTCTTTGACCTAAGAAGGTCATTAGGTGGACATTCTGGTGGTCAGGTAGGAGGCTAGTGTAAGCTGTACACCAGGTCCCTGGTTCTGGTCTGAGATCAGCTCATGTTAGTGCTGCCTGTACTTCCTGTGGACTCAGGGCAGTATGCGGCCTGCCTTTCAGGATTGTCCCCTACCTGCTCATCCAGAAATTACCAAATCTACTAGCTCAATTTTAAGAGTCAAAGATCTTCCAAGAAACTCTTGACAAAAGTGGAGAGAAATTCAATGGATAGCGTGAGTCAGCAACTGCTTTCACCTCAAGGAAATCTCAGTGAAAGCTGATTTAAGAGGTAAAAAGTGGAAACATCAAAGCAGTCATGTGGATGAAGCCTGAAGTGTAACTTGCATATCATGGCCAACTCGGGGAGCATGTGTAGAACAGAATGAGACTCTGGTACAAGACTGTGTGAAGCTCACAGTGTCAAATCCCAGGCTAGAGTCAACAGACATGGACTTTCACTTTGTCTCAGGAGGCCTGATAGCCCATAGAGGTGGTGGATCTGTTCATCATTTTCTTGGGAGGGAAACTGAGTCCCAAGGTCAGTGAACTGGTTTCTTACATTCAACTCTGTTTCCTAGAGACAGTGGCTGTGCCATGTATGTGCTGAGATCTTTCTTATCACCTGTGGTTTGTGAAATTTCTTTATCTTCAGGATTTACTGTCCCGCACAGTAGTCATCCCTAGAGCTTGTACCCAGAGGAGGATCCAGGACTGAGACATGGGCAGACAACTTCCACTGCAGCCTCAAAAATTCATTATCACCATAGGTAAGCCTGAAGAGTCCTTATCTTTCTGTGGGTCATGGGGGGTTTCATTTACAGACTCACCTTCTCAGAGTGTGAAGGTTTGTATCTCTCATTACGTGTGTTTCTGAAAACCTTATCACTCCTTTTCCCAACCAAAAAGCACCCCAAACAGGCATTTCAGTGGACAACCCACTTCCTGGGTAGTGAGCAGGTTTGGCAGTGACTAGAGATCTCCTGGCTTTACAACCCACTATCTTATATTTCTTCTGTAGACCAAGGCTTTTGGTTTCTGAGAAGCATCGAGGTTTTACCTTTTAAAATTCTAAATTGTTGTTTTGAAAGGGTTTGAAAACACAAGGAGATATTAAGACATTGTCTAGGATGATAGATGACCACGCCTTCTGCAAAGACATAGGCGTATAGTGCAGTAGAGGGTCCTGTGATACAGAGATAGTGTCCAAAGTCCTAAGGGACCTCAGAGGCAAAGATGGGTAACGTCCAGGTTGCTCCAGGGCTCTGTTTCTGAGAGAAGATGTTCAAGGTCTTCAAGAGACTGCAGATAGGGATAGTATATGGAGTGGTCTGAGGTCTTCTGGTGGAGAAGAGATGACAAAAATCTCCAGATTGGAAGATCACTCCAGAAGGACAGAAGTGGTGTCTGGGTCTTCTGAGCAAGATGGAATTGCTACTGCTTGCCTGTTTCAATGGACACCTCTCCTGTCTACACTAGGGGTAACCAAGACCATATTTCCAGGTCATTATGGAGCCTCCCTCATCTCACCCAATAGGTTTCTGATACTCTGATACTTATGATTAGGATGTGCTTTGATTGTAAGGATTAGCTATGTTCTTCAGTGTGACATTGTTCTTGGGGGAGATAGGAATAAAGGCCCACTCAACTCCAGATAGGGAACAGATTACAAAGTAATATTATCATCAGAGTCCTTCTTGGTGAATGGGTTTACTGCGGTGGGGTAAGGAATCATTTACAGAGCAGGCATGGCCAAACGCAGTTGGCCAAATCCACCTCATCTTGGGTGGTGAGTCATGAAGGCTGGAGCACTGGATCTCCCTTGCAGGAAACAAGATGAGTACAACATCCTTTCTAGGCAGCTTAACTCATGAGAGAGAGTCTTTTCAAGCCCCTTGGCTAATTAGTTCTCCACTCTCAGCAGTTTCTGGCTGCTCCTATAACCTTTTGGAGGGATCTTGGTAAATCTTAAAGTTTCAGCTTTTCCAGACTTGAAGTTTGTTTAGTTCCTGGGTCTGAAACACCTTCACCCTCCTTCCTGGAGGGAATAGGGAATGTTTCAACTCTGAGGAAATGTCCACAATGACAATTCTGTAGAATTTCATATAAATAGAATCAGACACCGTGTGCTCAGGTTTGTTTTTAAAGAAATGTCATAAGGGGTGTTTGTGTAGATCCGGCTGGCTGGCCTCGAATTCCCAGCTACCCTGCCTTAGCCTGTGGAGTACTGTGATTGCAGATGTTGGCTCCATGCCCAGCCTTGTTTTTGCTTTTCTCTTCTGTCCCGGGCTTAGTGTGTCTAATGTGAGATTTGTCATGCCAGAACTATGTGACACTCAGTGATACATCAGTGATGCCCTCTTCAGTCGTTCTCTCTGACCTGCTGAATGTGCCTACTCACGTTAGCATGTTTCCCTCCAGGCTAGCTCTGCACAGAGTGCCTTGTCTGAACGGTCTTCACAGTTCCATCAATCACTCTGAATGTCTTCAATATACAGATGTAGGGCTATGTGGATCATGTCACATAGGGTCCCCTTGAGACATAACCTGATCTGATGTGAGAAGCAAACTTGTATAAGATGGAGGTCTTCACTTTCAGTTCTCTGGAATTGATGCCAGCCTCATCTTCCATGCCAGCAGCACCTGTGCTCACCATGGAGCTGAAAAAGCCCTTGCTCTGCAGCCAGATGATGCCTTCTGGGTTTTGCATGATTACTTCTTCAAGCTAGTATTGCTGGGTGGTGAATAAGGATCAGAAATGACCTGTGGGTGGATGTTATTAGATTCAGAATGGGGTGGAGTTTGGTGCCCCAGAGATCCTTCTTCTAAGTCCAAAATGCATCGGACAGGGCCAGGAAGCTCCCAGGTGGGTGGGCAGTTGTCGCAAAGCCTGGCAGAGCATGTGTCATACTGTGCTTTTACTTTTTTAGGTGCAATGGTCGCTAGCCAGACCTCATGGAATACTTTCAGGAGAACCACGATGCTCCTTGACTTTTCTGAGTGCAGCCTTGCACAAACTGCCTGTGTGGGGTTGGGCCAACATGTGAAATGAGCAAGTGTGGATTGTGTAAACTGTTCAACATCAATTACAAAGTTTTATCCTGAATAAAAATCGACATTCCCAGAGTTCCCAAAGAGAGTCTGCTAGGATGCCACCAAAGCTTCATGTTAGATATCACTGTTTGAGTAGTTTATGGTAGTTCTCTGTATTGGCAAAGCTTTTGAGAAATGTATTTGGAATTGTAAGCCTAAAGTGGGTCTGCTCCACAGGCTGTGATAAATGTTGTGTTGTGGCCCCTAAACATTGCTGGGCTGCCTAGCTCAAGGAAGAATTTTCCACTGTTGACCTTCCTACTCCTCTAAACACAGGGCCACCCTCTTCCACTCATTAACTTTGTTAAGTGGGTATGGAGAGTGACAATTCCTTTGTGGATGGAAACACCTGCTAGAGTGATGATCAGCAAAGTAGACTGGAGATGGCCTAGATAGGGTATAGCAGACTGGATTTCTTTACCCCCTGGCATTTGTATCAAACTTTTTTTGTATCAAACTTTCTACTGCATCCTGACATATGTTTGTATCAATGCAAAGTGATTAATGGCAGCTTTTCAGTCCCAGACAAGAATTTTTGGTGGGGTGATGGTAACTGATGCTAACTGATACTTCCTACTCCCAACCCCTCAATAGATGTTACTGTTTTCTAGGCTAGTTCATGAGCACCAATTGGTTAGCATCTCTCTCCTCTGTTTTTTCTTCCTTCCATTTTGATGGGTTATGTCTTCATTATAAATTATTGGAAGCTGCATTTATTGGTGAATTTTGGCTGTCTATGTGATTTGCTATAGCTTCTGAGTATCTGATGACCTGGCCAAGTGTGACTTTCAGAGTAGAAGCCATGTATTTGTTGGGAAATCCTATGAGTGGGCCCTGAACTTCAGCTGCTAGTCCTGATGTCAGAAGTGTCCAAAACTGAGTGACATAGACACATAGAGCTTCCTCCTCATAGATTGTGGGTACAATTATGAGGAGCTACTTCTGGGATACATGAAGGTTGGGTTTACAAAACATTAGAATCCTAACCAAAATTAGAGAAGGGCATTGTGGGAGAGTGAGGAAAGGAGCTGTAGCAAATGGAACAGTGCTTTGGAATCACAGATGAAGGACATTATACTCCTCAGCTAGTGACCAGGCAATCCTCAAACCTGGTTGAGGATGCAGGCACTGACAATGGCCTCTCAGGAACCCAGGTCAGAGGATCTGTTACTAGCAACCACTTGTATGCTGGCCACAGGAGGACTGGATCTCTTGGCCCCCTCACCAAACTGACTTACCTAGATCTAGGGGCTGCAGGTCCCAGTGAGTGACTGCTGTGCCTTTGATTCCTGCAGGAGTCTCACACTGTGCTCTGCCCATAACCTCTGCTATGCATACCAGAGTATGATCCCCAGTGTCATAGTTCTTCTTGTGGCCTAAAACAATGGCCTCTCAGGGCCTTCCCAGGGCTCTAGCACTGCCACACATTGCTTGGCCTCAGCTGCTCTCTGAATCCATGGAGTATGATTTTCTGAATCCCTATTCTTGCGTCTTTCCTGCTTGCAGAACCAGTACCACAAGAATGATGATGCTGCGTTCTGCTGACATATTGAGATAGAGCCTGGCTCCCCTCGACCATGAGAGCATGAGCTTCTGTGTTCTGACCCTGGGGAGCACTTCCCTAGGCAATTGACTTAGGGGAGCAGGGAACCCTTTCAGTTTAGGTTTTCTTTCTCCAAATGAATTTAGACTTGCAATGGGGGGAGCCCCCAGTGGGTTGCCTTTAGGACACCCTCACTATTGCCCCAGCAGAGAACAGGAGGTTTCTCGTTAGTAGTGCTGGTCTCTGACAATTACAGCTGGTTTCTTAGCACCAGCTGGATGCTCTCCCATCTTGAGATTTTCTCTACCAAACTAATGATCCGATTACATTCAAATTCAGATTCACTCATTTTCTCAAGGTGCAAGCAAAATGAAATCAGATTTTTTTGACAAATCATCACACAAATGGTCTGTGTCCTATTGCTGTTGATAGAATTCCCGTTGCCTTCTGAAACTTTGATCAGTGTTGAGGCAGGCAAACACGGGGAAGAGTTTTGTGATCCGAGACTCTTACTTTCAGTTACACGCATACTCCACTTATCATATTGCGCTTAGCAACCTTAGAACCTTACCCGCATATACTCTGCACACATTCCACGAAACTTGTAGCCTGGGATCCTCACCTACATTCAGTTACACATGTACCCTTCTGAATAGTGGAATGTGTTTCTTCCCTACTAACCATCAAACTTAAATATTTTTCATTCAGACATTCTCCAAGTTATGTCTGGTTGCAGGGCTAAGGATGGGTCATCCAAGGAATCCTGGTTAGGATTAGTGTGTTACCACATACAAAAGTTTTCTCAAGAAAACCGTTAGGGAGAATATCTTATTTACCACTGTCCTAGTTAGGGCTACTACTGCTGTGATGAAAAACCATGACCACAACAACTTGAGGAGGAAAGGGTTGATTTGGTTGCTTTCTCACAGCCCGGGGTTCCCCAGGGCCGGAGACAGGGACCCACGAGTATCCACTTCTCCAGCCCTGCCCTCCAGCCTGGAATCTATTGTATGTTCAGTCTCAGAGCCTTTTCTGAGAACTCCTGGGCCCAAAAGAGAAGTTGAAGGTGTTTTGGGCTGAGGGCTGAGCCACCCATCCATGACTCTGGATCCAATTCATGCTGCCATCTGCTCCCTGCTCACTGCCTCTGTATATATGTGTGTATATATATATATATACTGTTTGTTTTTTTGTATACTGTACAAACAGAGCTTCTCTCTGAAAAGGAATGGACCTGGATGGTTGATCTTCCTATCCATTTTGTGGCCCACAGGAAGGTAGTTTCAACTGTATGAAAGTTTTCCTGGCTGATGTATAGAAGAGGAACTCAGAGGGAGATATCCATGTTGTCTGTAGCCAGCATACTGTGGAGAGGGGAGCTGGGGACCATCCCACCATCATGGCTCCTGACAGCAGTGTCCTAGAAACAGGATACATGTGGCCTGCAGAGATACAGTGTGCAGCCTTGCCAAGTCCTGGGGCTATAATCTGGGACTGGGATCAACATTCTGGGTTCTATCTGTGGAGAGTCTCCCAGTCCCAAGTCCCTGCCTGCTGTTTAGAAGCAGGTGTCACCCCCATTCTGGATATTATACTTAGAAAGGTTTAGAGAAGGGCTGAGGTGAGGCTACTGAATCTTCTGCCTCTCCTCTTTTCTTCCCCTCAATGGTCCTCATCTCTGAGAGGTGTAGGTACAGAGGTAAGTGAGATGGTAAATCTCAGGAGTGGGCACAACAGCCACTGGTCCCCAAATGCTCTTGAACTGAAGCACCAGTGGTAAGAGGGCAATGTGTACCCCGTCTCCATATCCCTCCTCGGGATCAGAGATAGACACCTGTTTGGGTTGCACAGTTAGAAAAAGACAAAACAAGGCTTTAACTTTGTTAGTAACTTTAACTTTCTCAGTAACTCTGGAATCCAGCTGATATTTCCAGCAAATCCACAAGACCTGCAGTGACCCTTCTAGAACACAGAAGCACTGAGGATTGGGTGTGGTTGGATAGAGCCTACCTATGTTCATAGAGCTTGGAAGCATTCACCTAGATGGACAACTCAAGGTCAGTAGTCATGTCCAGTAGCAGATCATCCCGTGGTCAACCAGTCATCCACCACAGGGGCTGATCATGTCCTTTAGACAGTGAGAGCTCCAAGGCTGAGATGGCAGCTATGTTGGAGAGTGGGAACAGGGAAGTGGTTGAGCTTGAGGATATTGTTCTTTCACCTGAACTGTCATAGTCCCTACTGAAGAAGTGTTCAGGCTACTCCTGGTACTTATAGACAGGCTAGCTGGCTGTCCTTATGACAAAGTTATAGAATGGATGTCCTTACAATCTCATGACAGACTTTTTCAGGACTTAAGGATCTAGAAAAGGCTTTTTAATAACCTCCAAATTTGATCCTGAAGCAAACACCCAGTATCCCTGGTATTTTGAGATTTGTGTTTATAAGGCCTGATATACAAAGGCTGCCTATGCTTTGTCTTTAGGCTATTCCTAGTCCCAAAGGATAGACTTCCAGAGTGGATGGGGCTGTAATGGCAAACAGAGCAGAGTGGTCAGGTATTGATTGGATGGAAGAGCCTTCAATATGTCAACAAAACCTTATGTTCTGAGTTGGCATGCAATGGAGTCCAAAAAGAAATTTCTAGCTTCTCCATCAGATTCTGATTTCCCACTTCTTCCACCTGAAATCAAGCTTCCTCTGCCCCCTATCAAGATTCCAGCCTTAGTCACAGAAAACACTTCCCCAGTGTGACAGTGGTTAATAATCCTCAGCCACAGCTATGGACTAAACCATCAGTGAAGAAAGCCCCTCTACCTACCTTGCCCCAAAGCAAAATGACAGCACCTTCCCCACCCAAAGTGACATCTCTGTGCAGCCAGCGATGACCATAGTTGTGCACCAAGTGCTCATCTCTCCCAAAACGCTTAGCCTCAGCGTTAAGTCTGGATTCCTAGATGATCTCATCAGGGCACTGCAGAGCACATCCATCACTCTGCACCACTCCCTCTCCTCCCCCCCTCCTCCCCCTCATCTCCCTCCTCCTCATTTATATCCAGAGAAAATCCACAGCCACTATGGATGACATAGCATGACCCATACCACCAGAACTGCTGCATGACTATCAGAAGGCTGGCTTTGGAGGTAGTCATATTTCAGGCGATGCAACATTGTGAAGAAGACTCCCTCCTGCTCCTATTAAAGGAGACCAGAAGAGTTAGATCTCAATATACTGGTAGTCACAAGACTTATTTTCATGCTCTCTATAATCAGATCTACAAACAGTCTATCTGATCATCTGTGAATCCAGATATTCAGAGCCCCCTGATATGTTATTCAGGTAGTATCCAGCTATGTGTGTGTGTGTGTGTGTGTGTGTGTTTATGTGCTGTGTGTGTACATGCATCTACACACAGCTATACCGATTGTGTGCATATGCATATGTATACATCTGTGAATGTGTATATATAGAGTGAACTGATTCCGTTTATTCCTTTTGCTTCCTAATCAGAAAATGGAGGTTTGTATATTGTGGGTTGACATAGACATAGGAGGGGATATATTCTCACTTACAATTTGTCTATCGTATGGATTGGACCAAATCTAAAAGATATTTCTTAAGTGTCTGTCTACGGGCAACCTATTTGTGCATGTATTGTAGCAAAAAGAAAGAGAGTATCATCAGAAGGTTTGGTATATCTGTAGGACTTTTTGTTTGTTTTCCCCAGTTGTCTGAATTTAGAAATGCTTGACTCACACTTAAATACTACATGTAAAGGGGCATTTTAAAGCAAGGAAACCTTCATTATACTGAACAGGTAAACAATGCAGGAAGGAGAATCCTAAACATACTATCTGTGGTTATACAGAGGAAAGTCATGGCTGTTCTAGTTGCTGTAGTCCTGCCATGACCCCAGCCACATCTGAGATATCTTCACAGGTAAATTTTTTGCCTTAAACACAAGAAATATTTAATGCTACCATCCTGGCTATGTTCAGTATTGTCTTACAAAGTTTCATCAACTTGACTTCATAATTATTGCTTTTTGTGAGACTATCCAATGCATACTATAATGTACTGCCCTAGTTACATCTTTGTGTTACAATTGCCTTTGTACATAGTGTGTGAATTAGCATACATTTGGATGCGTGGATAGATCATATTTGAAATGTATGCCCTGTGCCCAATGTGGTATGTCACTAAAACAAAAATGTCACCTTCTGTAATGTCTTCTTTACAAATTGTTCTCTAAGAGGAGAGATAGGAAAAAAAAGAACAGTACTGGCCCATGTACACATATTCATCAGGTTGCAATGCAAAGATTCCATCTGGGATGGGATTTTCATGAAGAAAATGAATTTTCATAATTCTGTAGCTACTGGAGCTGCTAAGATCTTTGCTATTTACAGCTTTAGTGCAGAGATTTTACAGGTGACCAGGTGTTCTGATATATTGTCATAGTCCAGTTACAGTAAGTGACATTGTCACATGCATGTGTGGTTGGGCAACACCTGGAAGCATTGCTCTAATATGCTCCACACTATTCTGTGTATTTGTTCAGAGTTCCTAGGTACATGCAAAAAGTATGTGCATATCAACTATGGGGATAGGATGACTTGGGAGTAAAACACAGTCTAGAGCTATTTTCAAGTCAGAGAATAAAAACTGGCCATCCTACCCATTACAAATGACATATCTTATAAACAGTCTGTGCCTGTTGTAAAGGTAAGCATTGCCAAATGCAAAAATCTTTTGGTCCTGTCCTTCAAGAAAAAAGTAACTCCAATGAATCTGAGTCAATAAGACATTATAGAAGATAGTCTCTGTACTGCATGCCAGGAATAACTACATCAGTCCCCAAAAAGGAATTGCATCATAAAGATGTGTAAGTGGCACCTCTCATCACATCTGCAACCACTGTTTGATATACTTGTACAGTAGGAGGTGGGAACTATGTATGTTATTGTGCTTTTTAAAAAGTCCAACTAAAAGGTATTTATTGAATCTCTCAAATGCTTATCATGTATTTATGTGTTTTCTATTCTTATGAAGTGACCTTTAACACACCTGATTTTTAATTCCAACCTGGACAAAAATGTAATTAACCGTGGTACAGACGCCAAGACCCACTGGGGCTGAGGAAAGTATTTCCCTGTGCTCATCAACCTGCAGCTCTATGTTCATTCTACAGACAAAGAGTGTGAATCCAGTTATCACCCATAATTTATCTCTAGGGTTTTTGTTTGCTTTTAAATTAAACCAGGTAAATAACTTAAAATTTCCTTGGGTGGCAAAATAATTACCTCCAATCTAGATTAAGCCCTAAAACAACAGCCTGTGATTTTTCAGTGTGAACTTCATGAGACATCTTATGTCTGTCCTGAGCCACTGCTTTTGTTTTAGTCTCTTGGGAGAGCAAATACCTTTGAATGCTAGTAATGCCAGGAGAGTACTTTCTATATGTGTGATATTGTCAACAAGCAGATTTTTTAAAAATACAAGCACATTATTGGAGATATCAAAGATGAATCACCCATTTGAAAAATGGAAAAAAAAGGACAGTAGCTGTAGCTGTGGATAATGGAATGAAATTTGAAAATACTGAGGCATTCTGTGCATTCTGATTCACAGACCTGGGCTCCTAGTCACAGATAACTTTTCTACCATGCAATCCCCCCATCCTGTCCCAAGAAGCAGTATTCTGTTTTCAGACACCCATGGAATATCTGTGTTCTCCCAAATTCTAGAATTCTAAAAATAACAGTGGAAGGGACACTAGTTTTAATTCTTTCTTATGTGCTTTTGTTTCTGTTACCAGAGTGTAATAATATATGGAGAATCCACTTTATAATCCAATTAGAGATTGATGTTATACTTCTGTTTGTTGACCTTTTCAAAGTAAATTGATGACTTACTGACTTCTGTTTCTCAAGAACTCAGCTGCTGAATTTCTTGGCTTGATGCTCAGGATCAATATGGACTGAATGCCTTCACATTTGTCAGACACCTGTCTGAGAATTTAATTGCCTTCACTTCTTCATGAATACTCAACCATTGCACACAGAAACTCTGTAATATGATTATTATGGTTTCTATTTAATTTTATTTTTTTCATTTTCAGAAGGAATGAAGTGGCTTGCCACAGGATTGCCCCTTTCATCATTTTCTATGGTCCTCTATACAAGCCATTTCTCATTTATGTTAGTCATGTTCATTTTTTTAAAATCAATGATATTAGGGATTTTTGTTGTAAAATATAAATACTTGTGATGTTATAAACAATGTGTTTAAATAACTTCTCCAAAACGTGAATTTTTTTATGAACTAATTCTTCGGTGTATGTCAAAGTCCCAATAGCTAAATTATGATAAAGTTTACCTCTATCATTCTGCCTCTCTCTTCCCCCACTTCACAGGGTAATTCAGAAAACCAAGGTTGTCTTTCCTAAAAAAAAAAAATCTTCTCTTATTTTCCAGATTTTGAAGCTTCAATTGATCAGTTCTCTAAATTATTTCCTAGCTTTGCCTCTTAAATATATGGATCTCTGATTTTCCTGGATGTAGCTCTATATATCTTGGGAAATGACTCAGGAGTTTCTGCTTACAGAAAATTTATTTTTCCTCAAAATCCAATATGTTGTAAAAAGTGATGTTATTTTTATGAAAATCTTATGCATAGAATATCCACCTTGATATTGTATACCCCTTGACATTTTCAATAGAAGAGTTTACTTTTATTACTCCAATATTAGGATCTATATTTGGATGATGCTACACTATGAAAGAGATATGCTTTGTGTTAAATACAAGCTATGGTTTAAACAGCACCAAGATGAATCAACCACAATGATCCCGTAAGACGATACTCTACAAATTTCAGTTGAGTGACAATTCATCTCACAGTCCCCATCCTCAGGCATCCTGTATCATCAAATCCAATTATCATCATCCATTCAGGTTGATGTCAAACCAGAATAGATTTATGTTATTATTTCCTTCTTGCCTCATGTTTCCACTTCTGTATGGTAGGAATATGCCCTGGACATTCCCAGTGTCATTGCTGGAGTAAAAACGTGTACATTTACTATTTACTACTTTAACACTATGTTTACGAATCCCAAATATCTAAACTTTAATAAAGCTTATCTCCCCTTTTTGTAACTCCTAGAATGAAACAGCCATTCATTTGTATTTTCTCTAAAGGACTTTTCCTTTGTTCAATGTCCAATTTTTAGACTTTAACATGATTAGTACTTCTAAAGCCCCTTCAGCTTTGTTTCTTAAATACACAGACCCATGGATCATCTGGACCTACCTCTGGTGTATTGTGGAAGATGACTCTAAAAGTTTTGATTGCAGATATTTATTTCCCACCAAAATTTGTTTATGTTTAATAATAATCTCCCATGCTTATTAAAAACTTTATGTGTATCTGCTGAATACTGTGCTCTTTATATTTTCCATTATATAGTATGTTTTTATTATTCCAAAATTAATATGCATATTTTGGCCCCATGACATTATAAGAGAGATATTAATTCCTTTGAAAAAACAAAGGTTGAAGCAGTACCAAGTTCAATTATCCATGAGTGTCTATAAAGTCAATACTCTTTATTTTCAGTTGAATGACAAAGCACTCAGAGTCCCCAATCTCAGCATTTCCCTGTGGCTTTGGCTTCCTGCACAGTCTGAGGCTATTTGCCTCATCCATTCTGGTTGAGGTCAAGTCAGAACACCTTCTTAAGTATTTTCTTCCTCCCTCTTCTTATTTTTCTTTATGACATTAATGTTCCATGAACTTCACTGTGTCTTTGCTTGAATATAAACATATACACCAATATAGATAAAATTTTTCTTTTCTGAAAAGTTTTATGGAAAACTAACCAAATCTATTTATTACAAGTCTCTTGTTTCTATCTGTAGTTGCAAAACAATGATATTAGTTCATCAAGTTTTCACAATTTTGAATGTTACAATGATGAATTTAAAAAAGAAGTCCTGGAGTATGACAGAGAAAAGAGGGCTATATGGGATGGTCTGGAGGGAGGAAAAGTAAGAAGAAATGATATGGTTATAATATAGTATCATGAATTGGAGAAATGAAAAGATCCCACAACTTTTAAATTAACATTTGTTATAGATATCATCCTGTATTTGTTTATTTTGAACAGTGTGCAATCAAATGTTTACTTTCATTTCTTTCACATTCCCTTGACTTTTATTTTATACTAATCTAAGAGTGATGAGTCTGAGGGGGTAATTTTTCTCTTGTATTTGGGGATTCAACCAAGAGTACAAATGACGAATTCAGTGTTCACTGAGTAAAAACACCCAGGATATTAACACATAAGGTCCTTCTCTAAGGACATAGTGCATTCTCAGAGCCATCTCTCACTCTGATCACTGATTTTACATTCAGATTTGTCTAGAAGGAGAAAGCCCCAGACAATACCTTCCATGGCAAGTACAACTTCATACATTTAAAGCTATTGACTTTTATTCTGCTTGTTTTTTTTTTTTTAGATTCACACATTCCCCACTTAAAACAAGAAAGTTCTCCAGACTTTCTTGTGTTCCTGCTTGACTCTGTATTTTTCTTTTCACAGAATGAACATGGCAGACTCTATCTTCAAGAGTCATGCCATTGAGAAAAGTGGGGCTGTTTGGAGTTACCAATTCAAACTATGTATGGAAATATCTTTTTTGCTTTGTTTTTTATTTTTCTTCTTTATTGCAACACATCCACTGACTCTCCTCTTCCTCTCCTGCCATTGTTTCCAGCTCCCCTCATCTCCCCTCTCCCTCAGATCTACCCCTGCCCCATTCACCAATTAATCATTCCACTTTGTTCTCCCCAGAGAAGAACAGTCCTCCCAGGGTGACTGCTCAAACAGGGCATAACAAGATTGAGCACAACTAGGTACTATTTCATTTATCAACCGTGGACTAGGCAATTGAGCAGGAACAAAAGGATCCCAGGGCAGGTAAAAGAGCAAGAATCTTCCCTACTCCAGCCTGTAGGGGTTTTGCAGGAACACAAAGCCAGACCACCATCATACATATTTTGGAGATATTACAAGTTCCATGTCTGCTGCTCAGTCTCTGTGAGCCCATAAGAGTGTTGGTCAGTTGACTCTGTAGGCTTGTTTTGCTGATGTCCTTAACCCCTCTGGTTCCTGAAATCCCCTTCCCCCTTTTCTGTGTGGTTTCCCCGAGCTCTGTATGGTGTTTGGCCTTTGGCCTCTGTATATGCTCCTATCAGTTACTGGAGAAGGCCTCTTTGATGACGAAGACTGTGCTAGGCACAGATCTATGAGCAGGGAGTGACATCATTAGAAATAATCCCTGAGATACCCAGTCGACTGACTGGTTGTCCTGGCCTGAACTTCAGTATAAGGCATGGACTCCCTCCCTTGGCATGGGTTCTGCCATTCCATTGTCCCAAAGGGTCCTGCAGAAAGGATAAGCCATAGGTCAAAGTTTTTGTGGCTGGGATGTTGTTCTAGTCTCACCACTAGAAGCCTTGCCTAGCAACAGGAGATGACCTGTACAGGTTCCATATCCAATAACTAGAGTTCCTCACTAGGGTCTCCCTCATAGAATCCAGGGAGTGTCCACTCCTCTAGTTCTTCCAATGACCCCTAATATCTCCCCAATTCTGCTTTTCTCTCCACATATTCTTTTCCTTCATCTATCTCCCCTTCCTAGCCCATTCTGATCCTATTCCCATCCTCCTTCAGCCCACCTATGCCATCTGTTCTATTTCTACTTTACCAGGAAAATCTCTGTATTCTGACTGGGGCCCTCTTTGTTGTACAGTCTCTTGGGGTCTGTGATATTAGTGCATTCCTCATTTACCTATCATTTAATATCCACATATAAGCATGTCCCATGTTTGTTTTTCTGGGACTGGGTTACCTAACTCAGGATGATTTTTTTGTAGTTCTATCCATTTGCCTGCAAAATTCATGAGGTCACTTTTTTAAAATAGCTGAGTAACACACCATTGTGTAAATGTACCACAATTTCTTTATCCATTCTTCAGTTTGGGGGCACCTATGCTGTTTCCAGTTTCTTCCTATTATGAATAAAGCTCTATGAACATAGTTGAGCAAGGATTCTTGTGCTAGGATAGAGCATACATGCCAAGGAGTGTTATAGCTGGCTGGGTCTTGAGGTGGATCAATTTCCAATTTCCTGAAGAATCACTATATTGATTCCCATAGTGTCTGTACAAGTTTTCATTCTCACAAGCAATGAAGGAGAATTTCCTTGCTCCATATCATCATAAGAATGAGCTGTCCTCTGTGTTATTGATATCAGCCGTTTTGACGGGTATAAGATGGAATCTCAAAGTGGTTTTGATTTACATTTCCCAGATGGCTAAAGGTGTCCATCATTTCTTGAAGTGTTTCTCAGACATTTGATAGTCCTCTTTTGAGAATTCTTTGTTTAGATCTATACCACATTTTTAAATGGCTTATCTGTTTTGTTTAGTTTCTTGAGTTCATTATATTTTTTGGATACTCTCCATCTATCAGAACTGGAGATGGCAGAAATCTTTACCCATCTGTATGCTGCTGTTTTGTCTTTTGATAGTTTTTTTTTGACTTAATAGAAGCTATATCTTAAACAATCATTAAAACATGAAAAAAATCAATGAATGAAATAATATTCTTCAACAAAGAGAAAATGAGCATAATATTCAGAAGGATTCAAATGAATTAAATCATATGGACCTGAATGTAAAATATATACAGCAAAGCACTTTGTTATATTAAGGAGAACCCCAACTCAAGTGTCAAATATTGAATTATGTTCTTTACATATGTGCTGTGTTAATGCATTTTCATGTTTTCATTGTCATCAACTTACATCATTTTCACTCCTCTTTTGCTCCCTCCCATCCCTCACAGCTACCCTCCCTTTAGCACTCCCTTAACTCCTTAAGCCCACTCATGTTTATTGCCTTTTACCTTGATTATTATGGATACATACATATGTATATGCGTGTGTGCACATGCGTGCGCACATGCGTGCACACACACACACACACACACACACACACACACACACACACGCACGCAATCTGAGGAGTACCATTTTATTGTTTGTGTATATATGGTTCCAGGGCTGACCATTCTGCACTGAAAAACCAATCACAGAGAACTGTTTCCTTTGAGAGGTTAATTCTCCTTCTCTCAGCACTCAGTTTTCTGTGGCCGATGTCTCAAGGTGGGACTTTATAACATTTTCCTCTTCCATGATGACATGTCCATTGATATTGCCATTTTCCCTATCTTGTTCGTTCTACTATTTCTAGGACAGAAAATTTCACACCTGAATTTCTGGCTATTCTGGTTTTTAGTATCTTTTAAGTCCCTCTTCAGAGCTGTTCCTGTATCCCTAGATTCAAGAGCTGAAATGTAGATGTATCCAATGGGACCTGGCTGCTGATGAATTATTGTTCTCTGCTTTGTGTCCAGTAATATTCTGGGATGGCTTCCATTTGCTATAAAGAAAAGCTTTTTAAAATAAATGCTCACTACAATCTGTGATATGAAGATATAGCTTAGAATGTTGTAAGTAATTATGCTAGTCTATCAAAGTTTCAGTAGTATATGAGTCAAAAATTTCATTCCTTACAACATATTTATTTTTAGGAAAAATGAAGATCTGAGTCATTTTCCACAGTAATGTAGAACTACATGAAGGAAAATCAGAGATTCACATATTTAAGAGATAAAGCAGGAAAAAATTTAGGATAACTGATCATAAGAAGCTTTAAGGACTGGATAATGGAATTAGGAATGATTCTTTAGGGAAAAACATCATTGAATGAATGTATTATCTTATGACGGCTAGAGAATCAGAGAGGGAGAGGTAAACCTTAACAAATTTTAGATATTTGGGGATTTGGAATATATTGAAGAAATGGTTAAAAGAAAATTCATTCCTATGGAGAAGATATTTAAAAAAACATCATTTATAATAGCACATGCATTCAGAATGTATAAAGAAATCTCTGATAACCATTAATAAGTATAAGCATAGCAAATATTCATCAGTAACTTTGGTACAGATGCCTATAGAAAATAATAAAATGAAACAATTATGTAACAAGTCACTTTACTCGTTCTGAAAATATAAAATAAACTAAACTCCAGTTAGGTAGATACCATTATAACCATGTTACAATATTTCTGTCAAGTGGCTGAATAGTGGCAAAATACTAGAGAGAATGACATTCCCACACAGGATTTTGGTTTTTTTTTTTTGTTTTTTTTTTTTTTGTGGGGGAATGCAGAATCATACAGGTGCCTTCTTCTGTCCAGATTGATCCTAAGCCTCAAATCAGGAAGTACTATGGCACAGCTCTTGAGAAACTAGTAAGCTAATGATCAGTCTGAAAAGGTCAGCAAACAGAGAAACCTAACAACACTCTATAATTGGGTTATATTTGGATTCTCTTCTCATTCTTACTAGCTGATATCAGGAAACCAAAGTACACTAAGACAAAATTGATTGCTCTTCTACTAAGATTTGAGAATTGTAGAATTTGGAAAAGGCACATATCTCAGAAATGTCACAAATGTTAAGATTGACTCTTGGAACAGGGTCGAGAGAATGCCTCTAAGGCTGTTAGGGGCCCCTGTCCATGAAACTCAATGCATAGAGTGTCTTGGGTTGCACAGTTCATTCAACAAGTTACAATTTTTCAATTTTTATTTTTCTTATTTTTCAAAAGAGGTGGTTTGTCATGTATACAGCCAATAATATGTTTTATGAAAAATACATTCTTTGAAATTGTCATACATAAATAAAGAATTCTGTTTACACTTATCTTAGACCTCTCAATCTACATCCCAAGCTTCTCAAAACCCTTCGGCCCAATGAGTCCCTTAATTACATTAATGTATTTTAGTTTTGTTTTGTGACACAATAAGTTTATTTAGGCCTATCTGTGAGACCTATAGTTTATAACTAATTCTAGGACCACAATGGCCTCATGATTGCTTATATAAGTGAAAGAAAGGGCTGTCTGCAAAGCAAATATATCAATAGCCCATAATTCAGTATGAAAAAAGTATAATAAAATGAACCAGCTCCCCATCCATGCCTCCCAACAAACAAAGATACTCTAGTAGAGGCCCGTTGCAGACTAAAGTGTTAGTTGTGAATTGACACAAACAATTGCTAAATGGGACTACATTGAACAAAAATATTCTGTGAAGCTAAAGAAGCAATAAATTGAGTGAAGAGAAAGCTCACAGAATGGAGAAAATGTTTTCCATCTATGCATCTGTCAGAGGACTAATACCAAAAATTTATCAAGAAGTCAAAAAATGAAGCATCAAAAAGACACAGGACCCATTCAAAATATGAGCTTTGAAACTATTGTAGAGGCATTAAAGGAAAGAGAAATATAGACAGAGTAGAAAAGTAGCACAGAAAAATCTCAAAAAAAATATTGAAAATCCAGTTTTGATATTTTGTGTCACCCCCATTCAGAATTTGTGATATGTAAAGTCAAATGGAAACATGAGCAGGGTCAGTCAGTAATGGAAAGAAATATAAAGCATAATTTTCAATTTGAATATAGATTCCATTTTGCATAATCATTCAGTTTTACTTTTACACACATCTTTTTTTTCAGACATGTTTTGTCTATGTACATTGGCTAACCTATAACTCTCTATATAGAGCAGTCTGGCCTCGAACTCACAGAGAGATCTCCATGTGTATGCTGTCCATGTTTTGGGATTAAAGGAGTGTGTCTCTACACCCAGCATAAATTTTTATTTTTACATTTTCCACTTGGTTTGTTTGGTCTTCTTATTCTATGAAATATTTATTACTAGAATAGATCTTACAGGTATTTTTCTTTATCCTGGTACCATTGACTGTTACCCCACTTCTAACTGACAAGGAAAATTTCCACACTAAGATGTGCATATCAGAACACATTATGTACAGCAATAGTTATTCTCAGGAAAATAAAGAGAGAGAGAGAGAGAGAAAGAAGAGAGAGGAGAGAGAGAGAGAAAGAAAGGAATGAATTGAAATGAATTGAAAACAAACTAGTGAGGCTTTACTAAGGCTGTATTTTAACCTAGTAGGTGAGAAAAGATAGGTCAACACTGTCTTAGTTACTGTTTTATCACTGTGAAGAGACACCGTGACCAAAGGAAAATCTTACAGAAGAAAGCATTTAACTGGGGGCTTGCCTACAGTTTTAGAGTGTTAGCCCATGGCATGGACTATGAAGTCTCCAAGCCCTCACTCAGTGACACATCTCCTCCAACATGGCTACCATACTAATCCTTCCAGAAGGGTTCCACCAAATGGGGACCAAACATTCAACCATATGATTGTTGGGCTGCAGTCTCATTCATACCATTAAAAACATAAAAAATTCATAAGTGTGTGTGAGTATGTGTGTGTGCATGTGTATGAAAGAATTACATGATCTGTTTTTTAGGTTTTGTTCAATCAAACTGGGCACTGTGAAGTTAAAATAATAACCTCCTTCAAATTCTTCATTTTCAAAGATATCTTTTACTGTTACTTGAAATTGCAGATGAGTCCTGTCAGATTCACTACACATTATGGGGAAAATTGGGGTTCTCTCTTGTGGTTCTTAACTCCATCAATAAAAGCAAATTTATGAGTGGACTCAAAGGAAACTAGAGGGCATGTTAGAGTTTAAAAGATAAAACCCCATGGCATGCAAGTTCTAGTCTACACAGCTTCTTGTGGGAGGAAAAATGGAGAAGAACAGAAAATGCCATATATTTTTGAGTCAATCCAGCTTGCAGAATATTCCTATGGTAGATAAGCAGCCATATGATGGGAGGTCTATACAAACAGTAGTTCAGCCCCATGCTGGACAAGCAGCCAAATAATGACAGAAACTATAGAAAGAGGGAAGTTGTTCAAAATCACAGAGAAAGCATACTTAGCATTGGCCAATCAAAAAGAAGAAAGTAAACAGTATGAGAAAGTCAGGCTGATCCTGGGGAACACTATGACCACTTTGGAGTGATTGAACAGAGCCAGAGAAATCTTTAAAGAAAATACATAGTATCTCACTAAGGGGAAATGATTATTCTTAACTCTTTAGGTGTGTACCTCCAAGTGTACCTGTCTTCTTGGTGGTTGGTCCCTTTGCCAGGTGATTGACATAATCCTTGTCCTGATAATCCTTGATGATACATTTAAGTTTTTATCAAGGTCTGTAAAGAATTGTGTTGGGATTTTGATAGGAATTACACTGAATTTGTAGATTGTTTTTTGATAAGATGGCCATTTCTACCATGTTAATCCTACCAATCCAGGAGCCTGGGGTTTCTTTCCATCTTCTGAAATTTTCTTCACTTTCTTTCTTTAAAGACTTAAAGATTTGTCAAAAAAGCCTTTCACTTCTTGGTTAGAGTCACTCAAAAGATATTTTATGTTGTTTGTGGCTTTTGGGAAAAGTGTAGTTTCATTGATTTCTTTCTTAGTCCTTTTGTCATTTGTATACAGGAGACTACTGATGTTTTTTAGTTGATTTTGTAGCCAGCCACTTCACTGAAGTTGTTTATCAGCTGTAGGAATTCCCTGGTAGATTTTTTTGGGTCACTTATAAACACTATCATATGTGCAAATAAGGATACTTTGACTTCTTCCTTTAGAATTTGTATCCCATTGATCTCCTTCTGTTGCCTTATTGCTCTGACTAAATCTTCAAGTACTATATTAAATAGAATGGAGATAGAGGATAGACAATCTTGCCTTGTTCCTGATTTCATTGGAATTGTTTTGAGTTTCTCTCTCATTTAATATCATGTTGGCAGTAGGCTTGTTGTAATTGCCTCTTTATTATATTTAGGTATGTCATTTGTATTCCTAATCTCTCCAAGATTTTTATCATGAAGGGGTGTTGGCTTTTGTCAAAAGCATTCTCAGCAGATGTGTCAGATGGTGTGTCCTCTTGGTCCAAGCCAGGAGCCTCTGCTTGAGTTGGAGGATGGGGCAAGGGGGCAGGCATGGGACAGTGAGAATTAGATAGAGGACTGTGGTAGTGGGTATGAAGAGAGTATGGGAATTCTGTGATAGGAAGTGTAGCAATTGTGGCTGCCCCAGCTTCTGTTCAGTCAACTCCTTTCAGTGCCAACTCTCATTTCTCCTTTCCCCCAGTTAGGAGCAAAAGCAGAGGCCTATGGCCAAACAGTGTGAAGCTCAGTGGACTCCACAGAAGAGAGAGAAGAGGCATTGCAGGGACTGCAAGGGTTGAGGACAGCAGGAGAACATGCACCCCAGAGTCAATTGACCAGATGTCATAGAATATTAAAAGAGTCAATGAAAAAAGACCAAGTAAAGATATAAAAGCAGACATCTTAGATTACACTAGAATTCATAATAGAGACTCTAAGAGTCAGAAGGTTCTGGACAGATATATTGCAGTCTCAAGTGATCATAGATGCAGCCCAGACTACTGTGGCGAGCCCTTCAGACTCTGGGCTTGTACCCTGCTGTGAGCCTCTGGCTAAAATCACCTAGTTCCTGTATTGGGAGATCTTCTGAGCTACAAAACTGAGTCATGAATAATTATTTAATGACTGCCCAAGAGCCGGCTTGTTTACAGGGAAGCCAAAGCCCCCTGAAGGAGGATGGTTCTTCTCTGGCTAAACTTTTTAACTTCACCCAGGAGATGCTATTGTCCTAAGCATCTGACTCCACTGGAGAGAGGCTGTCTCCCCTAGGTAAACATCCTGCCCCAGCAGGGAAGTTGTTTTGCTCTGATACCTATCTCCTTCAGGATGTTTTTACCTATGCACTGTCTCACCCTGTAATTAACACTTTGGTTCTAATCCTTGTAGCTGCACGTAGCCCCCTGATGAAAGGGGTTATAAGATTGGAGAGAAAAATAAAATTTCAGCTCCATTCCATCTGAGCTCAATGATGCTGTGTGTGTGTCTGGTCTATTCCCTTCCCTTTGTGTCTCTTTTCCCCTCTCCTCATTAGGCCCTTCACTCCCCACACCCCATCCAGGTACTGTCTGACTTTCCAGGCCGGACCTGGCAGACTACTATACTAGGGAAACTCTCAATCACCATAGATGAGAGAAAATAAGATATTTCATGTCAAAACCATAAGTAATGTTTATCTATAAATCTAGCTCTACAGAGGGTGCTAGATGGAAAACTCTAACCTAAGGATGAGAACTACAATCACAAAAACACAGGGAACAAACAATGTAAAATTATAAATGACAACAAAAATCAAAATAAGAGAAACACACACACACATACACATACACACACTACCACCCCCACTACCACCGCCACTACCACCACCACCACACCAACAACAACAACAACAACAGCAACAATATAACCAGAATCAACAATTATTGGTCATTGATATCTATCAATGTCAATGGTCCTCACTTCCCTAATAAAAAGACACAGTATAATAGAATGGATGTGAAAACAGAACCCATTCTTCTGCTGCGATCAAGAAACACACCTCAGCATCAAAGATAGACCAGTACCTCAGGATAATGGTGTACAAAAGATTCTAATAATGGCAGGTTTATGTAGCTATTTGAAAATCTAACACAATAGACTTCTAACCAAAACTAATCAAAAGAGATAGGGAAGGACACTACATTCAACAAAAGCAAACCCCACTAACATGACTTTTCAATTCTTAACATTTATACCCCAAACACAAGGATATTCAAATTCATAAGAGCAACACTACTACAGTTTAAATTACATAGTGACAATCACACACTGATATTACAAACATCCCATACTTGACTCTCACCAATAGACACATCATGTAGATAAAAGCTAAAACACAAAGAAACACTATGAAGCTCATGGATGGCCATAAACCAAAATGATCCTAACAGGTATTTACAGAAAGATTTCACCAAAACCCAAAATGATGATAACATTCTTTGCACCTCATGAATCTTTCTCTAAAATCGATCATATATTCAAAATCAAAGTAACTCTAAACAGATACAGTAAAGTTGATATAACCCCTTGTTTTCTATTAGACCACCATGGATAAAAGCTGGATATCAACAACAACAGAAACAACAGAACACTTATAAAATCATGGAAACTGAACAAACTTTCTACTGGATGAAAAATGGAGTCAAGACAGAACTTACAGAAATAAATGAATGAACATTGTACTCAAACTTATAGGACCCATTGAAAGAGGTTTTAATGAGACAAGTTTATAGCTCTAAAAATCCTGTTGTTAAAAAAGAAAGATCTCATAATAGCAGCTTTTGTATTGTACCTGAAAGGTCTAGAACAAATAGAAGAAGTAAAACCTATGTGGACTAGATGGGGCAAGAATTGACCAAACAGAATGACAAAAATCAATAAAACACAAAGAGAAAAATATAAAGAATCAATAAAACAAAGAGTTGGTTCTTTGAAAAAACCACCAAGACAGATAAACCATTACCCAGAGAATTAACTAAAATGTATACAAAGTATATCCAAATTAACAAAATCATAAAGAAAAGAAGACATAATACCAGACAGATATCTAGGAAACCCAGAGAAACATAAGACCATACTGTAAAAATTGAAACTCTTCCAAATTGGAAAATCTAAAGTAATTGATAATTTTCTAGATAGATAGCACTAAATCAAGGTTTAAATCAAGATAAGATAAGCAATATAAGCCGAGCTATAACCAGCCCCTAATAAGAGAGGAGTAGTCATTAATAGAATCCCAAACAAAAATGAATACTAGGAGCAGATAGGTGTAGTGCAGAATCCTACCAGACTTTCAATGAAGAGTTCACATCAATACCTCTCAAATTTTTCCATAAAATAGAAACAGAATGAATTTTATCCATTTTGTTCTATGAGAGCACATTACCTGATACCCAAACTATACGAAGACACAACAAAGAAGGAAAATTACAGACCAAATTCCTTCATGAACATAAATGCAAAAATAGTAAATAAAATTATTGCAAACAAAATTCATGAACACATCAAAAAATTATCCACCATTATCAAGTAGTATTCTTCCCAGAGAAGGAGGGATACTTTAGTACTAAAGAATCAATAAACGTAATCCTCCATATAGACAAACTGAAAAAACACACAGGATAATCTCATTAGATACAGATAAGGCTTTGGACAAAATCCAACACCCCTTCATGATTAATGCCCTGGAAATATTAGGACTGCCAGAGACATACCTAAATTTACTAAAGGAGTTTAGAGCAAGCCAATAGCCATCACCAAATTAAATGAAGAGAACCTCCAAGCAATTCCATTAAAATCAGGAATAACACAATGTCATTGACAATAAGATAACTGTAGAAACATCAAGGGAATACAAATTGGAAAGGAAAGAAGCCTATGTATCTTTAATTTGTAGATGATATATATAGCATATATAAGTTACCCTAAAAATTCCACCAGGGAACTCCTACATCTGATAACTGCTTTAAGCAAGCAGCCAAATATAAATTTAGCTGCTAAAAAATCAGTGCCCCTCCTATATGCAAATAGTATCAGACTGAGAAAGAAATCAAGAAAACAACACATTTCACAACAGCTTCAAATAAAATATCTTTGGTAACTCTAAATAAGCAAGTGAAAGACTTATATGATGAAAACTTCCAGTGTTTGAGAAAAATTAAAGAAGATAATCAGAAGATGGAAAGCTCTCCTACGCTCATGGACTGGTAGGGTTAACAGTAAAAATGGCTATATTACCAAAAGCAATCTAAATATTCAATGCAATCCCCATCTAAATTCCAACACAATGCATCACAGAGCTTGAAAGAACAATTCTGAACTTTATATGGAGGCACAAGAAAACAGTGATAGCTAAAGCAACCCTAAACAATAAAAGAACTTTGGGAAGTCTCACCATTCCTTATCTCAAGTTGTACAACAAATCTATAGTAATAAAAATGCATGACATTTACATAAAAATAGATATGTTGACCAATGGGATAGAATTTAGACTCAGACATTATTCACACATTTATGGACACTCGATTCTTTTAGAAAGAAACCAGAAATATACATAGGAAAAAGATAAAATCTTCAACAAATGATGATGGTCAAACTGGATGTCTATATGTAGAAGAATGCAAATAAGTCTATACCTATCACCCTGCACAAAACTCAACTCCAAATGTCTCAAAGATCTCAACATACAACCAGGTACATTGAACACAATAGAAGAGAAGATGAGGAATAGCCTTGGACTCATTGGCACAGAAGAAGACTTTATGAACAGAACATCATTAATGCAGGATCTAACACCAACGATTAAACAAATGGGACCTCATCAAACTGAAAAACTTCTGCACAACAAAGGCTACCATCATTCAGACAAACCTGGAGCTGAGAGAAAGGGAAACAATTTTTTTTTACCAACTACACACTGAATAGTTAGCTATTACCTAAAATAAATTAAATTAAGAACTCAAGATACTTGATATGAGAAAGAAAATAACCCAATTAAAAATGGGATACAAATCTAAACATAAAATTCTCACTAGAGGAATCTCAAATGGCTGGGGAGATGGGATTGAGGGAGGGAAAGAGAGGAAAGACAGCTACAATTGAGGGGCATATGAACAGCATGTATGAAAACCCAGTGCAGTGGAAACTTCCTATAATATTTTAAGGCAATCCTCGTGAAAACTCCATATAATGAGGGAGATGGAACTGTAGCAGGTTGCTGCTGTGTTTTTACCCTGTAGCACAGGAAAGACAAAAGAAAAGATAGATAGAAAGAAAGAAATCTTCACCACCCTGTTGGCAGCCTGGAAAGAGAGGAGAGAGAGAGGAAGAGAGGGAGGAGAGGGGGGAGGGAGGGAGAGGGAGAGGAGAAGGAAGAAGTATACACAGACCTATGTGGCTGTCTGAAGTTTGGAGAGCAGGAACCAGTAGTGAGCTGAACTAACATCTCAGTGCAATAGACTCGAACCTATTTCCTCCAAGTCAAGTCCCTTTAAGTAATAACCAACCAACATTCCACCAACTAACCAATCAACAATCCAACCAACAACCTGCCTAACAACCAACCAAACAACCCTAGCTCTCTGGATTTCAACCAAAATATACTCTGAACAAAGTTCCCAGAAATCTAAGCAGCCAAGTAATTGTAAGGACAAGCTGCAGGTGGCAAAATAGTTGAAGGTTAACTAAATCACCAGTAATGAAAAGTATAAATCAAACTCACTATCATCCACTACACCTGGAATGGGGACAAAAATACATTCCAAAAGCCATTCTGTGTTTTTAAAGAAACCAAGGTCACAAAACTCCTCCAAAGTGCCTCACTACATGGAACCTCAACTGCCCATCTCTTGTCAAACATAGCATGTCAAACAGCTCCTCAGTAGCTGGATTGAGTTTCAGCCTTTGGAGTTGTTGGTTTAAAGATTCCTCAAAAAATGAAAGAAAAGAAGAAACCTTTTGTATCTATGTTTAATATATTTCTGAAATCTTCTCTTTCACTGTAAGATTTTACTTTCATGCTGCTCTGCTTTTATGATCAATGGTCTTGCATTTCTATCATTGCTATGACTCTGCATTAATACAATAATCTGGAAATGTTTCCTCAGGTTAGCACACAGAAGCTGACATATAATCAGGACTTATACCCATTTGAAATATTGATAGAGAATGAGTTCATAGCCACCATGTTTGGCCCAGTGTGCCATTACCATATACAGAGTGTCACTTTCCAATAAAAACATAACTTTTATCGTGCTGTTTTTATTTCATTCTTCTTCTTTGATTCTTTTCTGTTTTTTGATTTTTTTCAAGACAGAGTTTCTCTGTTTTAACTGTCTGCCTGACCTAGACCTCTGTACACCAGGCTGGCCAACAACTCACAGCGATCTGACTGCCTCTCTCCCAAGTGCTGGGATTAAAGGCCTGTGCCACCGTGGCCTAGCTGTTTCATTTCTTTTGTTAAAGTGACAGATTGAGCTTCTGAAAGCTCAAAGACCACCCCCAGTGACACTTCCTCCAACAAGGCCCCATCTTTTCATACTGCCACTCCCTATGGATCTACGAGGTGGCCCTTTTCATTCAAACCACCAATTACCAACACTGGGATTTACATACTTGAACTCAAGGACTAAACTAATTTCACTACAATCAATTGAAAGTGTGTGTGTGTGTGTGTGTATGCTATATATACTTGTTTGTGTGCCCATATATACATGTATATGTAGGTGAATGTTCATGCATTGCGTGGAGGTCAGAACCAAGTATCTTCCTCTATTATACCCCAACTTATTTTTTGTAACAGGCTCTCTCACTGAGCCTATAGCTTACCTAGTGCTTAGTCTGCCTGGTCAGTGAGCCTCAGGAATCTACTTGTCTCTGTTTCCCCATCTTTGCAAGGAAGTTCCATATGTATGCCACTGTGCCTAGATTTTATTTAGGTTCTGAGGATTTGAACTTGGGTCCTCATGTTTACCCAAAATACACATTGACTGAGCCATCTTCCCAGACTCCTATTTACAAATGCTAAGATAAGTATAGACCTTTGGGGCACAGGTGAACTAAAATACTTATCAATATGTGTTTCAATGAGGAAAATATTTTCCAACTCTTTGTATTCACCCTACAGCACTTAATGTTGTGGTGTACCCACAATTGATAGATGAAGGTAAACTAAGAAGCAGTCAGCCATAAATGTTAATGTTATTGTCTTTTGCTAAAGGAAAACTGGCTATAATGCAGTTTATAAAAGAAATAAACTTATTCTTCTCTGAAAATACGTTTGGTAAAATAGAATATTTCTTATCATTTGGGTTATGTTCTCATATGCATTTCAATAGCCAGGAAATTAGGAATAACACTAGAAAAGACATCTTTATGGACTCTTAGAAATAATAATTATTTGACTCAAAGATTAAATACACAGAGAACATTCTGAGGAAGCAACTAACTTATCATTTATGTTTGAGGATCAAGTACTATATTTATTTTTCCATGTGTGTGCATGTTCACCTGTGTGGAGGTGAATATGTATGCTCAGAGCTGCATGTACTTATGGAGGCCAGAAGTTTATGCCATGTCTTTGGTTTCTTTTTACCTTGTATATTGAGGCAATGTCTTTCACTTGATATCAGATCTTTCAGTTTGACTAGTCAAGCTAGCTGGATCACACTGAAATTCCCAACTCTGCCCCCTATGTACTGGGATTACAGGCAGACTTCAACACCCTCCAGGCATTTATGTGTGTTCTAGGGATCTGAACTTAGGTCATGAAGCTTGACCTACTGAGCCATCTCTCTGGTCCATCAAATAGTATTTCTTGAGATAATTTTATTTGTATGCTATTCATTAACACACCCCAAATGAGTATAACACTTGGACTCTATTGTGAAGAATGAAAGAAAGGTGGTAAGAAAGGTGTCTGCTCTATGGGGAGTGGTCCTCATTGATACATGGGGTTATTAGCTGGTGTTCAAATGGCTATCACACTTGGAGCTCACAATCTGTGCCCCAAGTCAGGACCAGTCACCAACCTCAATAAGTCAATAAAGGAGTCAAACAGTGGAAAGCAGAAAAAGGATATTTTTTCAGTGTGATCCTATTGGGATAGGGGACAAAGAAATCCAGTGAACTCCCCAACCCTGCTAAGTCTGTCTTTGGATTCCTAAAGTGAGACTGAAGGTTAAATAGAGGGGTATCTTAGTTGTTTCCAACTTCTGTTATTATGAACAACGCTGCTGTAAACGAAGGTGAACAAGTGTCCTTATGGTAAGATGGAATGTCCTTGGGGTATATGCCCAGGAGTAGTATAACTGGGTCCTGAGGTTGATAGATTTTCAATTTCCTGAGGAACTGCCATATTGATTTCTACAGTGTCTGTACTAGTTTGTACTCCCACCAGCAGTGTAGGAGCTGAATTGATTTTCTTGTTTCTCTCTGCAATGACAAAACAATAATATTAGTTCATAAATTTTTACTTTTGTATGCAACAAAAATTAATGAAAAAACTCAACTATAGGAGTGCAAGTACAGGTACAGGGAATGAATGGTACAGAAGGAGTAAGGGAAGTGGAAATGATATGAAGTTATAATCTCAAAAACTAAAAGAAAAATATTCACAGTTTTTAAATTAAACAATGCTTGTGATAGACTTCTCAATCTGTTTCTTTGGACAATATTATAGTTCCATATGTTTTCATCTTTTCACATTTGTTTAGATTTTTATATAGTTTATGCTAATCTTAAGAAAAAAAGAGCCATATGAACTCATGTCCATCTTGTTTTCAGGACTCAGGCAAACATAGTAACTAAGAATCAGAGTTCACTGATTCACATCTTAGGATATTTTGCATTCTAGAGCCTTTCTCACTCTAACTTCTGACCTTAAACTGAGACTTTGCCAGGAGGAGAAAGCCCCAAGCAGCACCCTCCAAGGCGAATACAGTTTACACATATGAAGAAGCAAAACTACTGTTCTTACTCTCTATATGTTTTGCTGTTAAATTTGCACATTATATAATCTGTTTGATGTTTTTCCCTGTATGTTCTTCCATATTCGTTGTCTTTGTATTTTACTTTTCACAGAACAACTATTGGCAGACATGATCCTTTGAGGCTAAGTAGATGTGGAGTGGGTCAGGTTGGAAGATTAAATTATGTGTGAAAACACCTTTAAAATTCTTTTAAATACATGATGAAAAATACTAAGTAAACCTCAACAAAGAGATTTTCCAACAAAGAGGAAAATAACATAATCAAAGTTAAAAAAAATAAAGAGAAGTTTAGTAAGATGACATCAGATCTTGAATTTAAAATGCTTCAAGTCTAGAACTGTATTACATTAGATAGAAAATTTCAAAAATTCAAATGTAAATTATTGAGTTGTATTTGTTGCATGGAATCTGCATTTTATTGCATTTTAATGTTATTTAGTGATATAGAATTGCATCGTTTTCCTCCTCCCTTTGCCTTGCCCACCATTTCAGGTATCCTCTTTCAAACCTCTCCTAATTGCCTGCTCAGTCTTAGTCAATAGCCTCTTTTACTTTCTTATTATTGATATATACATATTATCTCTATGTGTATATATACGTATACATACATACGTATCCAAATAATGAACACTGTTTGAGGTACTTATTTTTTTCTTCTATTGAGAACTGTGCTGAAAAGTTTTAAATCAACTTGACACAAGTCAAAGTCATCTGAGAGGAGGGAACCTTAATCAAGTAAATGCCATAAACTCAGGCTATACACAATCCTGTGTGTGCATGCGTGCATGCTGTTTTGAAAATTAGAGTAATATTGACTATCTAGAACATAGATAGTAAGGACTCTTCTGTATATGTTTATATTTTTAAATTTTAAGACTTGGATCTAGTCTTTTGAAGTTTTGGAAGAATTCGGCTGTGAAATCATCTCATCATGAATTGTTTTTAGTCAGAAGGTTTTTTACAAGTGTTTCAGCTTCTCCTTTTATATGGGTCTGATTAGGTTGTTGATTTCTTCTTGGTTTCACTTTAGTAGCTTGAATCAAAAAAAAAAGTCACCATTTATTTTAGATTTTTTTCCACTGAGTGAAGTATGGGTTTTAAAAACATTCCTTTAGAATATTCTGTATTTTTTTGGTGCATATTTTAACATTTCCAACTTCATTCTCTTAATTTGGTTATGTTTTTTTTTTTTGTTTTGTTTTGTTTTGATTCATTTTGGTTTGGTTTTTGTTTAGTTGGACAAAGGTCTGTTGAACTTATTTATCTTCTGAAAGAATAAAATCATTGATTCACTGATTCTTTTCTATTGTTTTCTTTGACTCTTTCATTAATTTCTGATTTAATTATTTTTATTTCTTGCCATCTTCTGGGTGTGTGTCTTAGTAACAGTTCTAATGCTGTGAAAAGACACCATGACCATGGCAACTCATAAAATAAAGCACATTTAATTGGGACTTTCCTACAGTTTCAGAGGTTTGGTCCATTATCATCACAGCAGACAGCATGGTGCAAGAAAAGCATAGTGCTGGAGAAGTAGCTGAGAGAGAGAGAGAGTGAGAGAACACAGGGGTAATGAAATAGGGAGAGGGAGAAAGAAAGGGAATGAAAAGTAGAAGTGGATTGGCATGGGATTTTGAAACCTCAAAGCCCACCAGCAGTGATATACTTCCTCCAGGAAGGCTACTGCAACAAGGCCATACCTCCAAATCCTTCTCAAAAAGGATCACTTCCTAGTTACATTCAAACATATGAACCTAGGGGGGCATTCTTATTGAAACCACCACAGGATGTGTTTGCTATATCTTGTTTGTCCAGTTATTTATTTATTTTTGGTTGTATAATTAAGCCATTTGTTTGTGCTCTTTCTGATTTTTTTTTTCATGTAGGTATTTTGGGTTATAACCTTTCTACTGAGAACTGCCTTAATGTGTCTCAGGGATATTGTTTTGTTGTTGTTTGTATTTTTGTTTAGTTGTAGGACTATGTTGATATATTTCTTTATTTCTTCTTTGATCAGTCATCATTTGGTAGTGAGTTTTTAATCTCCATGAATTTATAACCTTATTAGAATTTTGTTTCCTATTGATTTTTAAATTTCATTGTGAAATACTCCATCAAACTATTTGCACCCTTCCTACATGTCTTAAAGTTTGCTTTGGGTTGTAGTATGTAGTATGATTTTGAGAATCTTCCTTGTGCTACTGGGAAGAATTTTTTTCATTTTGATGTATTGTTCTGTAGATATCTATAAGAAGTCCATTTGATGTAACATGGACATGCCATTTAATTCTGGGGATTTTATGTTTATTTTTATTCCAAAAAACCAATCAGTTAAATAATGTGTGATGTTAGATTACCTAATATCCCATTTGCTAAGACACTTATATTTACTCTTATACATTAACGTGGTATCTATATTTTTCTGTAATCAATTCATTTTCTGATTTAAATTTTTTTTGTTGAATATATTTTATGTTTTTTTTCACTCCCACAGTTCCTCCAAGATCCTCCCCAGCTGCCTACCCCTACAACTTCACATTCTTTCTCTCTTTATTATTTCTCAAAAACAGAAAAAAATCAAAATGATCAAACTGTAAAATTAAGAAGAATAAAATACCAAAACCAAATAAAAATTACCATATAAAAAACCCCACCAAAACCAAATAACAATGGAGGGCATATTTTGTTGATCACTGCTCCTGGACTTTGGGCCTGCCCTCCAGTGTAGTTGACATACCCAGCAACACTCTATTAGATAAAACCTATTTTTCCTTTTCTATCAAGTACCAATCACAAATATCTTTGTTAAGGGTGAGATTTCATCTCAACTTCATATTCTTTTGCTGGGCAATTGACTAGGTTGAATCTGTGCAGGTCTTATGCATAACAGAGTTGTTTTGTGCATCAGTCCTATTGTTTCTGGAATCAGCCACAACCAATAGTTTTTACAATCTTTCTGCCTCCTCTTTCACATGGATTCCTGAGCCTTGAGATTTAATGAAAACCCCCTTTTAGTATTGAGTGCTCCAAAGTCTCTCACCTTATGTACAATGCTTGGCTGTGTGCTCTTTTTATGAAGATGATTCTCATACCAGGGCTGAGCAATGCTCTCAACTCTGTACACAATATGTCATTATGAGTTATTTTACATCATATCCCTTTTGCAGAACTATAGTAGTAGTCTTACCACAATGCCCATGATATATCTATTCTCAAATTCTTGGCCAGTTTAGCAGTTCCAGATAGGATTCTAATTCATTTTGTGAGCCTTAAATCCAATCAGAAATTGGTTGGCTACACACTCAGTGTTTGTGCCTGTACTTCACCAGTATATCTTGCAGTGAGAACACTGTGGTAGGTGTCAGAATTTATAGTTGAGTGATACTGATGATTAATTTCCATTCTCTGCTAGTACTGTGCTTTATATATAGTACTGTGTCCCATCCAGCACCGAGAAGGTTAAGAAGTCCAGGTGAATCTTCTAGTAAGCAGCAGTTTGATTTCTCCATGTTATATGACTTTAGTAAGTTGGCCCTAGTAACACTCCTTCTCTCTGGTTATGGAGAGTAATCGATAGTCTTGGAAATAGACTGTGATGTTCCCATGGGTGGAGGGATTTCATAAAGCCCTTTTAAATAATGACTCAACAAGATTTAACAGAGTTTGTAGCTGGGAGTGTGCATACTACCTTCCAGCACCATGAATGTTAACCATTAGGGTTTAAACTTCTAGTTGGGTAACAGCTCAACTTCTCCATATTTTGACGTAAGTAAGTTGTTTCTTCAGCAACAGAGACTCATCCTCAGTGTGTGGAAGAAGAACAACTAACACATTGGCAATAGCCCTTGATATTTGTGAGGTTCAATGATATTCCTTCAGGCAATGACTCAACAAGGTGTAAACCATTCCTGGTGATTGAGGTTTTACTTGATAGCATAAGATGATTATTTGCAGCTTTGTCTTTCTCATTAAATAGTGACACCACTTAAATTCACTTCATATATGTATCTATTTAGAAATATTCTAAAGTACTAGGTTTTCATATCATTTTTCAAAAGATCTTTAATATTTGTTGTCCTTCCTCATATTCCCTCTTTTACCCATCTCTCCACTTTCTCTCATTTGTTTATTCAATATTTTATTTATGCATTTTATGTATATAGGGTTTTTGTGTGCATATACACCTATCACCAGAAGAGGGCATCAGATCCCATGGTACTAAAGTTATAGATGGTTGTGAACCTCCAAGTGGGTGCTGGGAATTGAACTCTGAACCTCTGGAAAAGCAGCCAGAGCTCTTAAATTCTAAGCCATCTTTCCAACTCTACCTGATCCTCTGAATCTAGTTTTTCCTTTATCTATCCAAAAACAGTGTATTTTTATTCCCTCTTTGCTTCCCAAACCCTCACTGGTCCCTTAGGAGGGACCTAGCCATTATGATTATTTGGATTGCTGCTAACATCCATATATGAGAAAACATGTACAATATTTCTGTTTTAGGGTTTATGTTACATCACTCAGGATGATTCCTTTTGGGTTTTCCTGTTTAATGGAATATAGCTTTTTAAGATATGGTCTTTATGATTCTCTGGACTTTCTTGGTGCTATAATAATATCCCCCCTTTGGCCTCTAATTTTATTCATTGCTATCTTTCAAACCATATTTTGATTAATTAGGCTACAACTTTGTCAATCTTACTGACTTTCCCAAAGAACCAATTCTTGATTTCACTGATTTTTTGCAGTGCTTTTTGTTTGTTTTCTTTGTTTGTTTATTTTTACTTATCAAATTTCAGCTCTGAGTTTTATTATTCCTTGCCATAAACTCCATCGGTGAGTGTGTTATTTCTTCTTAATGTTTTAGAGCTTTCATATGTGCCATTAAGATACAAATGTGAGATCTTTTCAATTTCTTGATGTAGGCACTTAGTGCTATGAACATGCTTGCCTCTTAGAACTGCCTTTACTGTGTCTCTTAATCTTGGGCATATTGTATATCTGTCTTCATTCAATTCTAGAAGAGGTTTTAATGTCATTTTTGATTTCTGTCTTGATGAATTTTTCATTCAGTAGTGAGTTGTGCAGTTTCCAAGAGTTCATAAGCTTTCTGTTGTTTCTTTTGTTAACATCAAACTTTAATCCATAATGATCAGACAGATGCAAGGGTGGGTGTGACGTCAATTTTATTATATCTTCAGGCAGGTTCAACTATATGGTCAATTTTAAAGAAAGTTTCATGAGCTGCTAAGAAGTTACATTCTTTTGCATCTGTGTGAAAAGTTCTGTATATATGTTAGGTTCATTTGGTTTATGTTGTCATCTAGATCCAGTATTTCTCTGTTTAGTTTTTGTTTGGATGATCTGTCCATTGGTGAGAGCTGGGAATTGAAGTCATGCATTATTACTGAAGGATGGGCAATATGTAATTTTAGCTGTAGAAGTGTTTCCTTTATTAACTAGGCTGCCCTTGTGTTAGGTACATAGGTATAAAGAATTGAAATGTTTTCCTGGTTGATTGTCCTTTGATGAATATGTAGTATCCTTACCTGTCACTTCTGAGTAGTTTTGGCTTGAAGTCTCTTTTGTCAGATATTAAAATTGCTACACCTGTTTATTTCTTGGGAGCATATGCTTGTAATATCTTTTTCCATTCTTGTACTCTGAGGTGATGACTATCCTTGGTGTTGAGGTGTGTCCATTGGATGCAGCTAAAAGATGGATCTTGTTTTGCTTCTATTTCTTTAGTCTATGTTTTTTGGGGAGGTTGAGAAATAAACCCATTGTTGTTGAGAGTGAGTATTGGTTGCTGTTTTTTGTTATTTTCTTGTTGTGGTGTGGGTAATTTCACTCCTTTATGATTTGCTCTTCTGATGTTATTTATACCTTATGTTTTCATGTATGTGGTTAACTTCCTTAGGTTAAACTTTTCCTTTTAGTGGTTTCTATAGATATGGATTTATAAATAGATGTTGCTTAAATTAAGATTTATCATGCGATGTTTTTCTTTCTCCATTTATTGTGATTGAAAATTTTGCTGGGTGTAGTAGTCTGTTCTGTCACCTATGGTCTCTTAGAATTTGTAGACATTTTTGCAGGTCCTTCTGGCTTTTAGTGTATCTACTGAAATATCAGGTGTTATACTAATGGGTATATCTTTATATGTTGCTTGGTCCTTTTCCCTTTCAGATTTTAATATTCTTTCTTTGCTCTGCTTGTTTAGTGTTTTGATTATGTGTCCTGGAGAATTTATGTTCTTTTCCTGTCAATTTAGTGTTCTGTATGCTTCCTGTAATATGATAGGCATATCCTTCATAGATTGAGGAAATTTTCTACTATGATTCCTTTAAAAAAATTTTCCATGCCTTTTACCTGGGTTTGGTCTCCTTCTACTATCCCTATTATTAGTTCATAGGGTCTTTTCCTTGTGTCACAGTTTTTTGAGTGTTTTGTTCCTGGAATATGTATATTACTTAATTTGACATAGCTATCAATTTCTTCTATCATGTCTTCAATGCCAGAGTTTATTTCTTTGATGTTTTATAATCCCGTGTAAGACTTAACTCTGTGTTTGATTTTCTAAATTTTCCTTTCTACTTTTGAGTTCAGATTTTCTTTAGTAATTCTATTTGTTTTAAAATTCATCACTTCTTGAATTGCCCTCATTATTTCATTCCATTGATTTTTTTTGTTTTCATAGTTCATTAAGGTGTTTATTCATATCTTCATTAAGATCCCTGAAGAAATTCATAACTGCTATTTTGAATAGCATGCTTCAGTTATTTTACATTTTTCAGTATCTGCTGCAATATGATAATAGTCTTCTAGAGTAGGCATATTATCTTGTTAGTTCATTCTTTATCTGCACTGGAATCTAGGCATCTGGAGTTAGGGCATTTTCAGTGTTTCCGGGTGTCAATATCTCATCTTGTCTTTGTTTGGAGGATGTTCCATACTTTGGTTGCTGTTGCCCTCTCTGTGTTCTGTGGTAAGTATGGCTGTGGTAGAGACTGCTTTTGTGGGTGTGTGGGTGATAGAAAGGAATGTAAGTGGTGTAGGAGAAAAGGCCAACAGAGTCTCAGGAATGGGCTAGGGAAACTGGTGTCTACACAAAGAGGTGGAGTTACCAGGGAGTAGATAAAAGAATGAGAGGAGAGGCTCCTGCAGGCTTCTCTCCTGCAGGAGAGGCTGCAGTAGGATAAAAAATGAGTCTGATGAGAGAGATGAAAGGGTTAGGGGAATCGTGAGTCAGCAGTAGACGTTGGAACCCCTGGGGAATTGAGTTTGGGTGGGAGAAAAGTAATCTTGCAAGAAGACTCCTGCAGGAATAATATGAAATCTGGAAAGATCATAATGGAGAACAGGAAGAATGGTGAAAATTATCTAGAGTGTCCCAAGCCTGATGTGGCTCCTAGGAAACCCTAGTTGAAGTGATTTCTGAAGATCAGTGGCTAACAAAAAGGAATACAGTAAGTTTAGAAAAGAAGTCTGAGAAGACAGACTAGGAAGAGCTAAGATGTATCTACAGAACATATGGTCTTCTCCATTTGGGAGGAATACTCTGTAGACATCTGTTATGTCCTGTTAATGTAAGATGTCTTTTAAACTTGATGTTTTTCTTGTTTTTGTCCAGATGACCTAAGTACTAGAGAAAGTAGAGTAATGGTATTGTCTTCTATTATTGAGCTTGTTTTAATACGTGTTTGCACTTCCATTAATATGCTTTTAGTGAAATTGTTTGCACCAGAGATTGGTTTATCCAGGTGTAGTGATACGATATGTCCCTGATTACGTGACCTTTTATTAGTTTGAAATGTCCTTCATAGTCTCTTCAGGTTAATTTTAGTTTGGGCTTTACTTTTTCAGGTAATAGGATAGAAATGCCTGCCTACTTCTGAATCCCATGACTTGGAATCCTTTTTTGTCTCCATTCTTTCATTGTATGATGGCATGTATATTTAAGACTAAGATGAGTTGTTGTAGACAACAGACAGATGGATTTTGTTTCTTAATCCATTCAATAATAATATGTCTTTTGACTAGAATGATGAGATAATTGATATTAAGATTTTTCTTGGAAGAATGTATTATTATGTATTAAATATATTAAATGTATTAAATGTATTATAAATGTTATGGTATAATACATATGCATATATTTGCTGGTTTGTTTTAGTTGTACATTGTTTTTCACTAAATTATTGCCTTATTGCTTTCTTTCTAGAGTCTCTTTGCTGTATGCAATCTTCTTTTCATTTTAAAATGTTACTTCCATATTGTCTTTCCTGGAATTTGTTTATTATTGGTGGATATGAATTTTTAAGACTGTATTTTTTAATGGAAACTTTTCCTTTCTCCTTCACCATGGCAGTTAGTTTCATTGTGTAAAATAATTGAGGTTGGGTGTCTTCATCTTTTAGAACATGGGGTGCATTGCTCCAGATTTTCACAGCTTTCAGTATTTTTATTGACAAACCAGGTTACTCTGAAAGGTATTTCGTGATATTCAACTTGTGTTTCTTATCTTACAGCTTTCAATATTTTTTCATTGTTCTGTATATTTAGTATTTTGAGTATTATGTGCTGCAAGATGTTTGCTTTTAGTCTTTTCTCTTCGGGGTTCTGTGTGCTTCTTTATTTTTATTTCTTATTGTTTACCTCTTATTGAAAAGATTTTTTTTTTACATAAAATACCATGATTTCAGTTCCTACTCCTTCTTCTCCTCCAAGTTCCTCCGCCTATCCCCTTCCATCTAAATCTACTCTGTTCTGTCTCTCATTAGAGAATAAACAGACTTCCAAGGGATAATAATAAAATAAAATATTAAAAGATAAACCAGAAACTAACCCATAAGTATTGGACAAGACAAATAGAAAGAAAAGAGCCCAAGACAAAGCATAAGAATCAAAGATACACTCATTCACACAGTCAGGAAACTCATAAAAATCACTAAACTTGAAGCCATAATATATCCTTATACATGTATTGCACCAGCCCTTGTGCAGACCTGCATAGGCCCTGTTCATGCTCACTCAGTCTCTGTAATTTCATTTGAACTTTGATCACGTTGACTGAGAATGCCTTTATTTTTTGGCATCTTCCATCCCCTCTGACACTTACATTCATTCCAACTCCTCTTCCAGAACTAGAAACACTAGTTCCTAGGGGTGAAGGCTCTAGATATGCACCAGCTTGACTTCTCCCCATTTAATGAGTTCTGTAAATGCTGTCTTCAGCAATAGGGTCTGGCTGTCAGATTGCAGAGAGCAAACAATAGTGCTGCAATAGCTTGTGTTCTTTGGGGATTCCCATAGGATCCCTTTGGCCAATGACTCAATTACATGTAATTCATTACCAACACTGGATTCTTCATTTAGTCATATGAGATCCCCAGTTAGGGTCTGTCTCCTGCATTATTTGTTGATTACATTTAGGTCACCTTCATATGTCTGTATGTTTTAGTAAACTTCTATTATATAAGGATTCTATATAAACCCTCAAATGGTCCTTAGTTTTAGCTGTCCCTCCTCATATTCCCTCTCCTTCCTCATACTCTCTATTTGAGCTTCCCTTTCCACTGCCCTACAATCTGTCCATAAATATCTATTCTTTTCCCCATTCCTAGGGAGATCCACTCTTCCCCCTATTATTACTTTGTATCTATCACCTATGTTTATATGGATTTTATGTTGCTAATCAAAGACTTAACAGCTAACATCCACATAGAAGTTTATTTTAAAAATTTAAGGTATATACAGTAATGAGATTAATCAACAAATTTGACTCTGAAAACTAAACACTCTTTTTAAGTTTGATTGAGTGACAAATCACCTCAGAGTCCCTAATCTCAACACTTGTCATTCTTGATTACCTCACTCCAGATGAATTTTTTCATCTACATCCATTTATCTGTGAACTTAATGATTTCATTTTTAAGAGCCGAGTATATTTTTTATTTTATTGTTGTCTATAAACATCAGTCAAATCATTTATGTATTAAGAATATGGTTTTATTTTTTATTAATGATATATTTCTTTATACATTCTGAGTAAATAAGTGTGCTGTTATTAACAATGTATTTAGATATCTTCTACAGTTGTAATAAAGTTCAAAATATCCAAATATCTATATTTTGATGAAGCTTGTCTCTTCCTCTCTGCCTGTCTCTCCTTCTTAGGACAATAAATAAATTCATTGATAGTTTCCCTAAAGATTTTTTTCTCCTATTTCCAATGTCTAACGTGTAAACCTCCATGTCATTAAACCTTCTAAATATTCTAAAGCTTTGTGTCTTTAACATATTGACCTATGACTTCCCTCTATAAAACTCTACCTTGCTGTGGAAAGTGACATAGGAGTTTTTGATCAAAGATATTTGTTTTTCCCAAAACACAGAATTTGCCTGTAAAGCATGAACTTTTTGAGTTACATGCTTATCAAAAATCCATTGTAGAATATCTATCAATGATGTGCTTCCTTACATTTTAATTATTCTCAACTTTATATCTACAATTGGGCACCACTCAATTATAAAAGAGATATGAATTTTCTTTTAAAATATCTAAGGTTTAAACAGTACTAAGATTAACAACTTAGAGTCTGAGAACAAATCACCACAGGGTCCTCAACCTAAACAGTTCCCTGTGCTTTTGACTTCCAGTACAATCTCAGGCATTTAGCCTCATCAATTCAGGTTGTGGTCAAATCTGAAGGACTTATAAAATTATTTCCTTCCGTCTTCTTCTTTATTCTTCTCTATGGCATTAATGCTTCATGGAAATTCCCTTTTCCTTTCTTGAGGTATAAGCATATGCACAAAACTCAATGATTTTCATTTTCTGAAAAGCTTTATAGAACAGTAAACTAATTCATTTATTCACAGGTTATTTTGTTTATCTCTGTAATCACAAAACAGTGATATTAAATTCCTCAAAATTTTCACAACTTTTGTGTGTGTGATTCAAAAAATAATAAGCATTGAATTTTAGAGAGCAAGGATGGTTGTACAGGGTGGTGAAGATGGAGGAAAGGGAAAGGAGAAGGATATGATTATAATGTAGTCTCAAAAAAATAAAAGAAATAAAAAACTTCCACAACCCAAACAATGCCTAATATCAGTCTAGATCTGCTTATTTTCAACAATACAAAAATTGACTGATTTCTGTTTCTTTTATATTTTTATTTTTTTATATTTTTATTTTATGTCAATCTTAAGAAATCTAGAGAATCATAAGGACATACTTTAGAAACCTGTACTCTGCCAAATTGTAAATCTAAAAGAAATGAATAATTTTCTTGAAATGTACCTTCTACATACCCTTCTCTATCTAGAAGACATAATGAAAGGGAACCCTTATCCACTATTGGTAGGTTTGCAAATGTGCTCATCAACCATAGAAAGTATGTGGTGAATTCTGAAAAAAGCTAAAAGTAGTTTGTTTTTAGTTAGGGTTTCTAATGCTCTGATGAAACACCATGACCAAAAAGCAAGTTAAATCAAGATCAGATAAGCAATTTATACAGACCTAAAATCCCAAGTGAAATAGAAGCAGTAGTTAAGTCTCCCTACCAAAAGAAAAGAGGGCCAGATGGGTTTAGTGCAGAACTGGTAAGAGACTTCTGAAAGATGAGTTAATGCAAATATTCCTCAATTTATTTCACAAAATAGAAAGAGAAGGAACATTGCCCAATTCATTTAGAGGTCATTGTTCTTAACTACTGATACCTAAACCACATAAAGAGGCAAAAAAGAAAGATTACAAAGCAATTTCCCTGATTAAAATAGGTGCAAAAATTCTCAGTAAAATACTTGTAAACTGAATACAAGAAGAGATTTTAAAAAATCATCTGCAGGCCTCATTCTAGAGATGCAGGCAGGATGGTTCAACATATAAAAATCAATAAATGTAGTTTACCATATGGACAAATTAAAAGAAAAAAAACCCCCCACATGATCATCTCATTAGATGAAGAAAAAAACCTTTGACAAAATCAACAGCCCTTTATAAGAAAGGTCCTGGAGAGGTTTAGGGATACAATGGACACACCTCAACCAAATAAAGGAAGTTTACAACAATCCCACAGCCAATATCAACTTAAATGCAGAGAAACTGAAAGCAATTCCACTAAATCCAAGAATAAGATAAGGTTGTTCACTATTTACATACCTGTTCAAGATAGTACTTGAAGTCTTTGCTAGAACAACAGGACAACTAAAGGAGATGAAGGGGATGCATATTGGAAAGGAAGAATTCAAAGTATTTTTATTTGCAGATATATGATAGTATGCATAAATGACCCTAAAAATTCCACTGGGAAATTCCTACAGTTGATAAACACATCAAGCAAAGTAACTGGATACAAAATTAACTCAAACAAAAAAAATCAGTAGCCCTAGTATATACAAATGTTACACAGACTGAGAAAGAAATCAGGAAAACAACACCCTTCAGAGTAGTCTCAAATAATATATATTATTATGTGATAACTCTAACCAAGCAAGTAAAAGACTTGTATGATAAGAACTTCAAGTCTGTGAAGAAAGAAATTGAAGAAGATACCAGATGGATAGATCACCCATGCAAGTGGATCAGTAAAATTAACTTAGTAAAAATGACCATTGCACAAAAAGCAATCTATAAATTCAATGCAATCCCTATTAATTCCAACACAGTTCTTCACAGATCCTGGAGGGTAATTTTCACTTTTATATGAAAACACAAATACACACACACATACACACACACACACACACACACACACAAACTAGGATGCCTGCTGTGCTTTTTTGTATAGCTATGGGTGTGTCTTTCCTACTTCTATTATCTTGTTAAAGATCTGGTCTATGCCATTGATCAGAGACTCTTCTCTCTCTTCATTTAATGCAAATATTTGGTCTTTTGAAGGCATCAAACATTTCTACACACTGATATCCTTTGCTTTTAAACTTTTTCATTCTCTCCTGATTCCACTTAGATCTACTTTATTTATAAATGGTAATATTCTATTTACTGCAGATTCATTTTACTTGTAAGGTTTTCCCGTGAGTTTTCTAATTAGGATACTGAATTTTTCAATTCCATCTTAATTTTAACTTGTGTATATTTCAATGCTTCTGTCTCTTTATTGAGTTCAGATTTCAAATACTGAGTTACTTTTATTATATCACCCATTAGTGTTTGAATTTTTTGGTCGTCACTCAAACATTTCTTGTTATGTTCTTGGAGTTCAATGAAGTTCTTTTCTTTCTTTAAATTCTTTCTTCTTCTTTTTTTTCTTTATTTCGTTTTTGTTTGGTTTTTGAGGCAGCGTTTCTCTACAGCAACTCTGCCTGTCCTGAAGCACACTCTTTAAACCAGGGTGACTTCAAACTCACAGAGATCTGCCTGCCTCTGCCTCCCAAGTGCTGGAATTAAAGACATGCACCACCACCACCCAGATCCTTCTTTGGATTCTTTAATAAAGTTTAGGTTTCTTTTAAATTCTGTGTCCTTTGTTTCATCCAGGTAGTTTGGAGGAGATGACATAATCTTGTGACTTTAACTTCCAACTCTAGAGCAGTCCTGAATCTTTGTGTCTTTGTGTTTATCTCTCTCTTCCCTGAGAGGGGGTAGTGGTGAGTCTTTTATAATGAAATATAAATGAGGATAAGGCAGAAAACAAGACACTTAATGTATCCAAAAGAATATCACCAGCAGCAATAGCCTGTGGTCATAAATACAGATGCTGGGAAACACCTTAAACAATATATCATGTTCATTTACTCTAGAACTAACAAAATTGTTTCTCCACAGAGGCCTGTAATTTCATGATCACATGTTTTGTCTGTTTCCAGTACCAGAAGAGAATTCTTCTCTGTAGAGTGGGCCTTAATTCTAATAATAAAGTTGACTCTGTTTATAACCATTTGTTTTGTTACTGAATTATCTGGTAATCTTATCTGGCCCTTCTTCCATAGACCATGTAGAACACACTGGTGAGTAGGACATTGAGCAATAAATCTCCCCACCAATGTAACACCTTGTGGTGCTATGTGAGCTATTCCACAGGGAGGGGACAGACAGTCCTAGCCTTATTTCTCCAAGTGTACAACTTAAACATATCTTCAGTAAGAGGGCCTACCTTAAAATTTAGGATGCAATCCACAGCAGTGACAATAGCCTTTATTGTTCGGTGGATGTGAGACATCTGTATTGCTGGGTTTTTCTGAGACAAAGTCTAACTATGTAGCCCTGGCTGGCATGGAACTTTCTATGTAGACTAGATATGCATCAGACTCATAGAAATTTCCCTGCCTGTGCTTCATCCTCCTTCATATACTTCATTTTGCCCAAGTTCAGGTAAATTCTCTAAGACTAGATTAAAAAAATAAAATAAAAAATATTCTTGATATTTTTGAGAATCCAAACAAACACACTGAAATATAATCTTATCTACCTCCTTTTTTCATAACTTCTGTATCTCTCCCACCATGGGATTGCTCAACTTCATGTCTTTTCTTTCCTGAATAACTCAAAAGATCCAGTTGCTATTACCCATATGTGCATGGTTGTAGGCTATCCCATTGGTGCATGGGATACCTACTATTGCCCTCATTCTTATAAATGAATACTTTTCCCTTCCTAAGAAACTACCACCTGCCAATAACTCCTCCTTAACTTGGTGGTCCTGTGAAGAGACACCATGACCATCGAAACTTTTATGAAGGAAAGCACTTAACTGTGGTTTGATTATAGTTTCAGAAGCTTAGTCCATTGTCATCATGCCAGGGAGCATGGCAATTTGCAGGCAGATATGATAGATGCAAGTTCTACATCTGGATCCAAAGGCAACAGGAAGAGAGTCACAGCTGAGAGTTCTACATCAGGATCCACAGGCATGAGGAAGGGAGAGACTCTAGGCTTGGCATGGACTTTTTGAAAGCTCAAAGCCCATCCCTGATCTCACACTTCCTCCAACAATGCCATATTTCCTAAGCCTTTCAAATAGCTTTGTTTACAGGCAACCAGGCATTCAAACCTATGAGGCTATAGGGGTCATTCTTACCAGTTGATGTCAGGTAACCACATGTACTTTTGGGAGAGCTGGCACTGTGACTGTGTTCTTGGCAGCTTTAGTCAGGTCATGCTCTTAAAGCCCAGGCTGGCCTGAAGTTCACAATGTTCCTGATTAGATATCTAAGTGCTGAGATCAGACATAGACATCATGTTTATTGTAGCTTGAAGTCATGTCCTTGCGCTTGAGGTATAAGCACTTTTCCACCTGAGCTATGTCCTCATCACCACTTACTCTGATTTCGACAATTTTCCCCTTGTCTGAAAAATATTCTCTGAAAATTGGCAGTGCTGCTATGTTAGAGTCACAGTCACAGGCTGTCTGACAAATCTCCAGACTCCTGTGATTCTGTGAAATTGTGTTTGGCTGGTGGCATGACATGGACTTGCACATTAGTGACATTTCAACTTGGCATACTGTTCTTTATGTTCTGTTCCTTAGTGTTCCTGTTTGTTCTGTGAAATTAAATTCTAATAAAGCACTGGTTGACAATGGAGATGGAATTGCTGAACTGAGTAAGGAAGCTATAAAGAAGTATCTTAAGACCATTGGGGTTAATAAGATATAGATAAAGAAATTGGCTAAAGACCCAACAGGATGTGTGGACCGTAATTCTGTGGAAGAACTTTGGCAGGCAGTCATGGCTAGGAAGTTGCTTATAATTAACCATTATACACTCACTGGGAAAAATATTCAGGCAGCTTATGGACCCACCAGAGATGTCAAAAGCAAAGAAGACTGTATAACAAAATATAAGAAAGAATTAGCAGAAATAGCCTAGTCCAGACGATGTATATTTTTTCATGAGTTCTGTCTCTCACCTTTTGCATATAATGCTGACTTTGATTTTGCTTCTGAAACCACAAGGCTTGGCACACAGTAATTCTGAGAATAAGTAACCACTGTCTAGAGGTAAGTGAAACGTGCCCTTAGCTGATGTAACAATGTTAATTATTCACTGTGTTATTTGAAAAGTAGAAGCTATGTACTTTTCTAAGAATATTTTTCTTTTGAACTTATGCAAATATTGAAATTTATGAACCCTGTGTGTCCTGGTCTGTCCTACTGATAGTGAAACTTGTGTGTGTATAAAAACAAAAGACTGGGTCAGTGCAACGGACTATTGAGATGATGAGAAGAGTCTGATGTTGTTTCTACTGGCTGTCAGCTTGCACCAGCTCTGACTCCTATATCCTCACTGCTCCCAAGCACACCTCTCAAGTACAGGGGATCCCACCTCATGCTGGGACTGGAATCTGGCTGAAGATATCAATGACTTGTGATTTGGTCCCTTATTGCTAGGGAGATCTGGCCCTGTCTGATGTGAATCTATGTTGGAGTATGGAGATTGGGAGGAGGAGGATAGGATGTAATGGAGTTAATGACCAAATAGAAAATTTTTTGCAGTCAATCTAAGCAAATAATAAGTATAGAAGGGATGGTATTTAAGTCAGCCATATTTAGCATATTTAAAATATATGTATATTAAAATATATAAATATTATACATCAAAAATATAAGAAACAATTAGAAAACTAACAAACAACACCAAAAACTTGCTTGGATTTCTCTTCAGAATGTCAGGAGACAATAGGCAAAAAGAAGAAAGATCACAAAACTAACAAGAATGATTATTTGAGGAAAAAATTATATTTAGAAGACAATTGTTCAATACCTTTTAATTATTCAGAGGTATTGCTTGTAGTGTGCATTGCTTATGGTACATCTAATTATCTTTGCTTCACCAGATTAAATCACAATAAAATTAGGAACTTAGGAACACAGACCTGGAAAAGGTTAGCACCACTAACAAGTCTTGTTTGGAAGACATCACCTTGATAAAAAGATTTTTAAAATGGTGAATTGTAGAAAGTTCATCTGATATAAGAGGCATGAATACATATAAAATGCATAACTACATAGAAATAAATAGAAGTCACATCACAATCACATACATATATATATAAAAACATACGTACACGTTACATACACAGTGCACTCATACATACATACCACACACACATACATACACACACACTATATACATATGCACAAATAAACACATGCATGCACACATACATACACAGACAAATTTGGGGTATTTTATTGAGACAGAATTTTGTTAGGTAGCCCAAATTTACCATAAATTCATGATATTCTTCCTTATTCTTCCAAGTGCTGGTATTACACACAAGTGGCATACTGTTGAGGAAGAATTTATATTTAGAAGAACTTCCAGTACACCAGATGTGGTGGCATTTGGTGTCCATTCCTTTGTATGTGGCTGTCAAGGTCAAAAGTATTTTGCTGAACGGTGGCCTCCCTTTGGGGACAATCCGTATTTTTCTTTTAAAATCTGAAACCTAAATTGGGCTTAGATTCTCAGGCTAGCTCTGAAAACATCACATCATAACTAAGCATTTCTTCATGTGAGGCTAACAGTGGAAGCTGGGACTCCTCCAGTCTTTTGAAAATCCTTGGTGATTTATTTAGAATCTAACTATAGAAGTCTGTCCCTCATGGAGGAAGAAATTCCCACAGTCCAAACATGTGTGGGGCTAGCTCTGTTCTCAACCATGTCTGTTTTTCCCATTAATGAGCTGACTCAGAGCTCATTGACATAGGCAGGCCTGTCTATTGTCCCAAGGATGCACTACAGTAGGCACAGCATGCTCTTCCATCTAGAGGAAACTCATGTTACTATTGTTTTAAAAATGAAAGGCACATGGGTAAGCAGCCTAAATGCCTCTGTACCTATGCCATATTTAAGGCATCTAACAAGAGCAAATATTTTGACACAATTGAGCAATTATTAGTTGCCTTTTCAAAAGGCAATATCTGCCTATCAATTTACTTGATTCTTCTAGTTTTGGAATTGTTCTCATGTTTGTAAAGTGTTTAAATGGCACTTTTACCCTTTTGAAAGCATATGTGAAAGTTTAGATTGACAAACTGTGAATACTTTTAGATGTGAGATGTATCAGTTGAGGTGATACTGCTAAAAGCACGTGACAAAATATTTAGGTTTCTCCTTTAGATAGCATTTGGTTTCACAGTTAGTTAAATCAAGATAGAGCTTTTTATTAATATCTCAAGAGGAGATAGAAATGGTAATTGCTATTGAGCCTGCACTGGAGAAGTTTCTGTATGTTTAAATTTCCTTACAGAAGCTAAATCATACATATTAAAGGCCTGGTTTAAAAAGCAAGCAAACAAAACACATGGAGGGATGCTGGTGTGACAGCCCAGCAGAAAATGTTGCTTCTCCCATGACTAACAGCCTGAGTTTGATCCCCATGGGGAAGGTGAGAACCAACTCTTTCTGCCTGTCCTCTGACCTACAAACGCACAGTGGTATGTGTGCCCAAAAACAAAGACACACACACACAACACACAGTTAACAGAAATTTATAATACTGTTTCAGCTAGAGTTTTTTCAAATGTAGTCAAATATATACCATTTTTATATATGTTTAAAAGAAATACTACATTGATTTAACATTGACTCCCCTCTAATCCCAGAACTTGGGAAATAGATTCAGGAAGACTGGAGTTCCAGGGTACCTGTCTATATACTGAGTTCAAGGTCATCCTGGTCTACATAGCTAGTTGGAGGCCATCCCGATCTACATGAGGCCCTGCCTCAAAAAACCCATATCCAAACAACAGTAAAGAATAAAAGAAAACAAAAGTTGTGCTTCTCAAGGGCTAATAGTGGTTTTATGTGCTGTATATAACTTCTGGTTGTACCATGCAAAATGGTCAATCATCCTGATCACAATTTCTAATCACTAGGATCCAGTGTTGAGGACTGTATTATTAAGCATATTTAAACAATATGAGCTGAATTATAGGGTGTGATGGGGCTTTTAATCTAAAGTATGCCTGGGCTGGGATCTCCAGGGCATGGAATAGAACAATTTTTCTCCTTTCAGCTTTTGAATATCATTTATGTACTTTCTAGACTTTGTGTATGCATACTTGAGGGTGCTCCAAGGTGTGTCTTGGACCAACTTCTCCCACTGGGATACAAAGCAGGGACCTTTCAATCTTGTTCTCACATCCAGTCTTCACAGGAGGCTCTGGCCTGGAAATGCAGGGGCTGACGTTTTGGGTACTTTGCAAGTATAATTTCCAGGCCAGGGGAACCAGCTATGGGAGCAAGGAAAGTCAGCGGGGGAGGCACTCAGGAAGGAGTTTTCAGACAGGACAGGATAAGAGGTTGCTCTGAGGAGCCTCAGGTAGGCACAGGTAGGTGGTGCCCATAATGGTACAGACCACTATGCCTTCCAGGCTCCACATCCAGTGTTTGGAATCTTGCCTTTGCCAACATCTTCCTCTCATGGCACAGCGTTTTGGAAAGGTACTGGGCGGCATGTGCTTGGTGCTTTGGTCCCAGCCTGAGTGGTGTTTCTTTCTGGGTGGTTTTTTTTCTCTCAGAAAAAGGTCTCATCAGCACAGACCATGTCTCCACTCTACCAGGGAGATGAAGTACTAGATAACACTTGAGTCCTCAAATAGCCCTGTTCCTGGTCTGTGAGAGCTCTGAGCACTCTATTGTTGAGGGCTAGTGAGGCACATGATGTAAACCCCAGTATGCACTGGAACTAGCCCAGCGAGGCTCTTGTTAGAAAGCATAACAGGCTGGGATGAAGGAGAGCTGCCCTCAGTTTACTCTTGGAGTGTATTCCACAGAAATGGGATCTCCATGATTAGGTTTTATATCTGATAAATCTATCATCATCATGCTGCACCAGTGCCTTTAGGCAGGACCTCTTTGAGCCTGTGAATCTGCTGAAAAATCACTGTGAAAGTGATGAAGTCTGATGTTCACGTATCACCTGAATTTGCCTAGAATATTTATGGATAGATATTGGTGCTATTGTGATTGTTCTGTGTTGACAGAACTGCTCTTGCTGGATGTAGATCTTTCTGAGGCTTCTGAGGGAGCATGGGATGCCCAGTTTTCCCCAGCAGAGCTGGTGACCCTTGCAGGCAAACTGTGTCAAGACTTCCAACATAACCCCGTCGTCTACACATTCCAGACAGGGAACCCATGATAGACCAAAAGGGTACCACCAAAGTTTGACTTGGTCTAAATCTCTTCCAGTCAGCTGGTCAGGCCTCAGAGTCTTCTGTGAAGCTTTAGTTGTCTGGGAGTCCTCTTTTCCGGTGGGCTCTGCTTACTCTGGCATGGAGGGGCATAGTCAATCTGGAATTTTTCAGGGAGTCCTTAAAACTCATGTTTAGCTGTTTACTACCTTGCTTAAGGAGCTCCCCTGCAGGATGGAATGCTTTAATCTGTGAGGAAACTGTTAAATACATTCTACCCCTTTCTCTGGTTCTTACATTCTTTCTTCCCTTCTTCTGCAGTGATCTCCGAGCCTTGGAAGGGGTCACTGTAGATTTCCACCTGAGGCTAAGAAATAGGTCCCCATACCACAGTAACAGTCAGTGTTCTCAGGAGCTTCACCAGTAGCTATGTGTTGAGGCTGATAACAACAGTGATCCTTGGGTGTGAACATGTGTTTAGGAAGCAGTTTGACAGGCACATCACACCCAACTAGTAAAACCATAAAAATTGTTTCTCCATTGTGTCCTATGACCTCCCCAGCCACATTTTTTTTTGTTCTGGCTTACTGTACCAGATGTGACCTCCCTCTTGTTGAGCAGACCTCAAGCCCAGTCAGAAGGCTTTTGTTGGTCTTAACCACAGTAGACAAGCGACTATTGTAAAAACAGGCACATCCTTCCTGGCATATCAACATTTATCATGTAAGGTACATGACAGTTCTCCACCAGCAGTCTGCATAGCTACGTCTGGCATTACGAAAGCTAGACAGCAGGCTGAGATTTCCCAGTCCAGTTTTAGCTTAATTTTCACATGTCCCTCAGTTGCCTAAGGAGGAGAATGGAATACAGGAGGGACTGAGTAGCTGAGTTCAGGGTTATGTTTAGCAGTGTCAAAGACTTCTTGGGGGCTGATTTCTACAAGATCTAGCTGTCTCGGCATTTACCCTGGCCTGTCTGTGTATCTGGTGGTGTGGATTTACATAAGAGGGGAACATGAGTAGATTTTGGAACTGAATCGATCTACAGGTGTGGAACTATTGAGTGACACAGAAGTCAGAACAGAGGACAAGATCATTGGAATGACTGAAGACCACTTCTAATTCTAATCTATTGACCTGCTCTCAGCTTAGCAGGAGGCAAGGACCTAATGCATTCTTCCCTGTCTGGTCTGCTAGGATGTGAAGGAACTAGGACTCTCCAGTCCTCAGAGATGACCCAATGATCTCAGGAGCTGCAGTATCTGGCTGTGAGCCTTTCTGGAGCCAACACAAGCTCACAGTCTCTGGCTTCATGTAGTGTCAATAACTCAGGCCATGGGTCATGTTTCCTCTTTAGAATCCTCTTTTGGGTGGAGACCAGAGTGCAATAAACTTTAACCCAGTCCTGTCTGTGCTGGCCCTGGACATAACACATTGCTTTTGTTTTCTTTTTTCTCAGCTTTTATTTCATGGACTAAGCATCAGCCCATAAATACCACACTCTTTGAACCTCTCTGTGTACTCTGGTCCCCTGTGGCATGGCATGAGCATTCTGCATTCAACCCAATTCTAGCCAGTCATGGGGGAAATGCCAGACTGGACACTGCCCAGGCAGCTTCTGGTAACCTCTTACCTATGAAATGGATATATGATAGGGCCTGCCATACAGGCTGTGGCAGAGGTTGAGAGGATGCTTAACAAAAGCTCTGATCATGTTTAGGGCAGTAAGCCCCAGTGACATATTCATTAAATTATTGTCAGCTTCTGCTTAGTGTTCCTTTAATATTACCTATAGTTTAATCATTTGATATTAGTTTTTTTTTTCTCTAATCATTTTCTGCATTCTCTTTCTATGTTGTAGATGACTTCAAGTGTCTGGGACTCTGGCACCTCAGATACCAGCCCTTGGCCTCTTCAGGGAAGAGCAAGCAGGGTGATTAATGGTACTGATATGCAACCTTCCCCAGCATTTTTGGGTTCATCCTATATTCTCAGACCTTTGCTGGAGTCTTAATACTCACCCAGTCTGTTCTATGCTCCTCCCACCAAGGCACATTGTTTGGTTTTGTTCCCTGGTCACTATATGAATGTGAAAGGTACCAGGAGTGGCGATGTTACCATCCTGCCAACTTAACATCCACCTGTCCATTCCCTGGCCTCTGTCCTCTGACTACTGGCATCAGCATGCTTGATCACTCTATGCCAGCCCCTGAGTCTTGGATGATGCCCCTTGTACTGCCCTCAAAGGAAAATTTCCTCCCAGTGGATCAACCAGGCCATAGACACCAGCTGGACTCTGGGAAGGATCCTCAAGTTGCCAACATGGGCGTGGCTCTTGCTTCCCACAGTGATCCACAAGCATGCAAGTGAGTCCATCTCACACAGACTGTGATATTCTGGTCTAACATCCTCTAGTATTCAGGTACTGTGTTGGACTGGAAGTATGAAATTTGGCCACCATCTGCATGAATCCAGAATGTTCAGTGAAACCCAGAACTATTGAAGTCAGAATACAGTCTTCCTTCAAACATTCCAGGTTATTTTTCATTTATGTCTATAAGGGAAAAATGGACATGGATGAAAAAGAAGACACATAGGTAGGAGTTAAAATGGTAGGCATTTGCTGCATCCATATGTCACACCCCAAACTGTCCTACCTTACCTGCGAGTACCTGTACAACAGAGGAAGGCATGATCTTTAGTCATGCCCCCCCCCCACCGACCTGCACATCGGTCCAAGGTACAAATGCTAGGAATCTGGTTTTCAGTCATCAAAGTTGCATTTTTGTGCCTATAAGACAACTGTCATGCAACTTTCCATCTTGCAAGGCCAGTGGGTTTGCTGTGTTTCTTAGCAATCTATGAGCATAATATGTTAATAAATGTCCATTTTTATTATAATAAAAATGTTTATTAAAACAGTATCGATATATTAATCATGAGCCATTACAAATCTCAGGGATTCAATACCCTGGGTGGCTGAGGCAGAGAGCTCACTCCAAGGCCTCCTCACTCTGTGCTCTCCTGCCTCCTCCTCCCTGTGCTCCGCCCCCCACTTCCCCAGGGGTTTTTCTTTCTGTTTCCACACAGAGCCTCAGTAAATGAACAGGAACCTCCCAGCTGCAGGAGCAGGTGGGGGGGTTGGGTGGAGGTGTGGGTGTGGTTGTGGGTGGGGTGGGGTATGCGGATGAGTCAGAGTCTTAGAACAGAGTTGTAAACAAGTAGGAAGGGGACCCTTGACATGCTACTGCATACAGGAATATTATCCATAACTAAAACATCCCACTACAATAATACATCTTTTTTTCATGGATTTTATAATTGTCTCTTTAAAAAGAAAAGAAAAAAAAAAAACTTATATAGTCTGATTTCATTACATTCGTAATACTGCCCAGTGTTTCAGCATGTCAGCTGAAAACTCATAATGGGAGCCTTTGTTTTACAGTTTCCAGGAAGATAATGCTCCCTAGGCCTGGGGTGGAATCTTCATCCCAACACGACCCCTTAATTGTTGCTCACCTGAGTTGGCACCAGTTCTTGCATTGCAATGATTGTTCTTCCTTTCAGAGCAGGAAGTAGTTGATCATATTTCCACCCACATGCAGGATTAGGGGAATGTGGACAAGAGGTGATTGGGGCAAGGATGTAAACTTTCAAAGCCCACCCCTAGGAATTCCCTTCCTCTAGCAAACTTCTACCATGTAAATGTTCTGTTGTGCCCACATTCAGATCCCCAATAACCACCAAGGAGTCCGATCTGATGTAAAACACACAGGGTCTTTTTAATTCAGACTCGAGTCCAGGCCATACGCCTCCCTGACACGGTGCCCCCACCCTCACATGGAGAGTTGAGTTTACATAGGAAAAAAATGCAAGCAGGGACCTACATGTCTTAGCGTTTAAGGATTGGCCCCAGGGGGTTGACCTCTAAAATGATTGGTAGGTATTGACTGGGCCTGGTGACCAAAACCACAAGGGAGGAGTGAGGAGGTAAGAAAGGTCTTAAGGAACATGTCTGGTGTTTGCACAGAGAGGTTGGGAATTTTCTGATAAGACTGTTCTCAGCAATGAGGGGAATAGCACTACTGGACTTGATGTTCCCTAGAGGATGGGGAAGACTGTGAGGAGTTGCAATTAAGTTTAGCTTTCTAGCTGACATTTTACTCTTTGTTCTCTTTCAAGGACAAAGAAGTGGGAGAAGCTTCTTGGTTGAGTCTTTTCAGTTCCATAACCATTCCTGGAAATTCACCACCAAATGAGAATTGAGACTTCAAATACCTAGACTATGGGAGACATTTCTCATTCTCTCTTTATCCTTCTCTCTCTCTCTCCGTGTGTGTGTGTGTGTGTGTGTGTGTGTGTGTGTGTGTGTGTGTTTAAATATATATATTTGATCTTATCTCAAACAAGGTGGAATGTGAGGATCAGCATATTACTTCAATGTGCATGGAGACATTCATGAAACCCCTCTCCCAAACATGTACACACACACACATACATACACACAAACACACACATGCCAGTGGCAGTGCACCATGGCAGTGCAAGTAGCTGCTTGACAAGGCTCTGGCTACTGGAATGCCAGGAGGTCATTGCCTTTCTCCACTCCTTTCTCCTGTACAGCTGCTGATATTCTTATTGGTCATGGTGTCTGTTTTACTTATTAATAAAACTAAAAATAACCTCTAATTCAGCCCTTACTAACTGGGAAAGGGATACATCATAGAAAACAAGGACATGGTGATTCTAGCACTAAAAATAATAACAATTTTACTGACCTTCAAGTCCTAAATATATGTGAGAGTTTTTTCATGTCTAATATCTCTGACTTGATAATACACAGAGAATGAGGAGTTGTATTACAAAATGATTCCTGGCACGAAGGACATTGTAAAGACAGGGGCCGAGGAGCCTGGATAGGGGAATTAACAAGTCTGGAAAGACACAGAAACATAGATAACTGCCCCTGAGAATGCTTGTCCTTTTTAAAGAAAATAAAGCCTACCTAGAGGCAATGATAAGAGCATATAAAAAAGCTATAATAAATTATAAACCTAGGATAGATGTGATTATACTCAAAGCTTAAAAATCTGTTTAAGACTGAAACTGCTTAAATCTAAATACTAACTTGAAGCTACAGAGAGCCCCAGAAACAAGAAAAATGGGTAGTTATGGAAAAGAAGAATAGATGCTGGCAATGCTAACGAAATATATGATTGAAGTTTGGATAGATATAGGGAAGAAGTAGAAGAACTAGAGAAAGCTTAAAAATTTATAAATATAAAATTTCTTTCTGGCACCTTTTTGCCCTTCTGTCTGTCTGATATATGCTGAAACAGCAAGTAGGGCACCCAGAAAACTGTCAATGAACCAGTGTGTTAGAGGTTTTCAGAGAAAAAAAACAAGTTGAAGATTAAACTGTTACTATGAATGTTGTTCTTGCTTAGTGTGCCAAACAAATATGGGAATTTTTTACAATGTAACTATGCAAGTTCTATACAGCTTTGAATTTGTTTGACCTTGATAAACTGTAAATGTTACAATGTACTTTTAGTTTAAAAAAAAAGACCGGCGTGATATTGGCCAAGTAAGTGAGCACTAGTGAACCCCCTGGCTAAATCATTAGCCAGTTTTCACTTTAATCAAGTGTCCTTTCACCTCTTTCTTTTCACTGATCCATTCGTCCCTTCCTTGGGTCCTTCCCTGACTCTCATCCTGTTGCTGAGGCTGGATGCCACCATGCAGATGCACACCCGTGCGTGTGCGTACACACACACACACACACACACACACTCACACTCACACTCACACATGTATGTGTTTGGGGGAGGTGTATGTATGTCATCAGCATGCACATTGAAGTAAGATGCTGTTCCTCACATTCCACCTTGTTTGAAAGAAGGTCTATTTTTTGACACTGCATATACAAGGCTACCTTGTCAGTGAACCTCCAGAGATTCTCTTATCTGTATCTGCCTCATGGAGTGGGAGCAGTAGGGCCACATACCCATGCTTTGCCATCCATCTTTATAGGGATTTCTGAACTCAGGTCCTCATATCTACATGACAATCCCCTTACACACTCAGCAATCTTCCCTGCCCAAGCTTCACATTTTGGTACCTGTGCCCCTCTACTACCCATGAGCCTGCCTTTGTTAATGATGCTGCAGTGCTCTGTCTGTTGAGCACATCCATTTTAATTCTCTTTCTCATGGAGAGAAAAGATAACAATCTACTGCTGTGTTGTGTGTGACCTGGAGCCCTGAAGCTTCACTCCATTTATTAAGTGTGGAGACTTTGAAGTTTTTCAGGAATGGGGAGAGACGAGAAACAGAGATATAAGCACATTCCAAGTGGCTACAAATGGCTTTTTGACATCAGAAGATCATAGAGAGTTGGCCACCATATTAGATGGGCATTCTTGTGGTCAGGCAGGCAGCTAGAGTAAGCCTTTCCCCAGGCCCCTGGTTCTGGTCTGAGGCCAGACTATGTTAGTGCTGCCTCTTCTACACATGGACTCAGTGCAGTATGGAGCCTGCCTTTCAGTATTCTCTCCTACCTGTGTACACACTTAGAGCTTACCTAATCTATGAGCAGAATTTTAACAATCAGAGATCCTCCAAGACATTCTTGACTTGGGGGGGGCGGGGAGCGGTGGGAGGAGAAATATAAAGGGCAGCAATAGCTTTCACCTCAAGGCAACCTCAGTGAAAGCTGAGATAAGAGGTAAAAAGTGGAAACACAGAAGCAGGCATTTGACTGAAGCCTGAAGTTCAAGTTACACATCATGGCCAACTGGGGTAGCATGTGTAGAGCAGATTGAGACTCTGGCATTGGACTTTGTGAAGCCCATAGTGTCAAAACCCAGCCTAGAGTCAACAGACATGGATGTTTACTTGGTTTCAGGAGGTTTTATAGGCCATGGAGGTGTTGGATCTGTCCATCATTTTTTTGGGGAGGCAGGCTGAGTCCTAGGAGTGGTTAACTGATTTCTTACAGTCCACTCTGTTTCCTAGAAACAGTGGCTATACCATGTATATGTTGAGTTCCTTCTTACCATTTGTGGTTTGTGTAATTTCTTTATCTTCGGGATGTACTGACCTTCATAGTAGTCATCCTCAGAATTATACCCAGAGGTTGATCCAAGACTGAGAAGTGGTCAGGCAACTTCTAGGGCAGGCTCCAAAATTCATTATCTTTTCAGGTAAGTCTGAAGAGCATTAGTATTTCTGTGGGTCTCTGGGCAGGATAAGGATTCATTTGCAGACTTACTTTATCAGAGTTGAGAGATCCATATCTTTCATTACGTGTGCTTCTGAAAACCTTATCACCCCCTTTCTCAACCAAAAACCACCACAAACATAGGCATTTCAGTGGGCATCCAATTCCCTTAATAGTGAGTAGGCTTGGCACTGGTCAGAGATCTCCTGGCATTACAACCCTCTACCTAATATTTTTCCATGGATCAAAACTGTTGATTTCTGAGAAGCATTAAGATTTCACTTTTAATATTCCAAATTTTGTTTTGAAAGGGCTCAAAAAATCCAAAGGAATGTCAAGACGTAGAATAAGAAGATAGATGGCCATGCCTTCTGGGAGGACTGCAAAGACATGGGTGTATGGTGTAGTAGAGGGTCCTGTGGTAGAGAGATAATGTCCCAAGTTCCAAGGGTCTGTAGAAGCAAAGATGGATATTGTCCAGGGTGGTCCAGGTCTCTGTTATTGAGAGAAGATGCCCACTGTTTTCAAGTGGGCATACATACACTATAGGGCTGATGTATGGAATCATCTGAGGTCTTCTGGTGGGAAAGTTGACAAAAATCTCCAGGTTGGTGGATAGCTCCAGAAAAATGGAAGTGGTGTCTGGGGTCTTCTGAGTGAGAGGGAATTGAAATTTCTAATTATATTTCAGTGGAAACCTCTCCTGTCTACACTAGAGGAAATCAAGGCCATGTTTCCAGGTCATCATGGAACCTCACTCTTCTCATCCACCAGGTCTCTGATAATCCAGGATTAGGGATGTGCTTGGTTATAGGGATCAGATGCATTCTTCAATGTGACAATATTCTTGGAGGAGATAGAAATAAATGAGTTCTCAATCCAGATAGGAGTAATAATATCATTAGAATTCATCTTGGTGAATGGATGAGTTTATTGTGGTGTAGGTAAAGAATTGTTTATAGAGCAGGCTTGACCACCATGAGTTGTGACTCATGAAGCCTGGAACCCTAGCAGGCATCCTTGCTAGACAGATTATCTCATCAGAAGGAGTCTCCTCAGGCAGCTTGGGTATTCAGAGTCTCTACCCCTAATAGTTTTGGGCTGCCTCTATAACCTTGGCAAGGGACTTTGGTGAATATTAAAGTTTATGCTTTAATATTTTAGATAAACCAGATAAAATTTAAGATAAATGAGACTTGAGGTTTGTTTAGTTCCCAAGTCTCAAACACCTCCTTCAATGTTTCAACTCTGAGGAAATGACCCCATGGCAATTCTGTAGAATTTCATGTAAATAGAACCAGACAGTGTGTACTCAGGTTTATTTTTTTAAAATTTGTCATTTTAAAAATGACATAGGATCTCTTTGTGTAGATTGGGCTGGATGCCCTCAAATTCCTAGGTACCCTCCTGCCTTAGCCTGTGGAGTACATTCATAGCAGATGTTAGCTCTATGCTCAGCCTTGTTCTTTACTTTTCTCTGGTGTTTGGGTTATTACCTACTTTTCCATACCAAGACTCAGTGATACCCAGTGATAAATCAGTGATACTCTCTTCAGTTGCTCTCTCTGCCAAAAGAGCTTGGCCACATTAGCGTGACTTCCTCCAGGCTAGTCTGCACAGTGTGCCTTGTCTGAACAGTGTTCACAGCTCCATCAATCACTTAGAAAGTCTTTGATGTATAGATGTAGGACTATGTGAATCATATCACCCAGGGTCCCCTTGAGACGTAACCTGGTCTGATGTGAGAATCAGACTTGTTTAGGATAGAGGTATTCCCTTTCAGTTCTCCAGTGTTGGTGCCAGCCTCATCTGCTATGACAGTACTTGTGTTTACCATAGAGATGAACAACTCTTGCCCTGCAGCCAGCTGAGGGTTTCTGGGTTTTGATGATATCATCTTAGAGCTAGTGTTGCTGGGTGGTCAATAAGGATCAGAAATGACCTGTGGGTGAATATTATTAAATTAAGAACTGGGCTTTTTTGGGGGGTCTGGGAGATTCCTCTGCTAAGTCCAGAATGTATCTGACAGGGTCAGGAAACCCCCAAGTGCGAGGGCAAGTGTCTCAAAGCCTGGCAGAGCATGCACCTATGTATCATATTGTGCTGGTTCTTTTTCAGGTGCAATTGCCTGATGGCAAGGTATCATAGAATATTTTCAGGAAAACCAAGTCAAGGAGCCTTTGTCAAATTACCTGTGTGGAATTGGACCAGCATGTGAAATAAGAAAGTGTGGATTGTGTAAACTGTTCAACAGTAGTTCCAAACTTTTATCCTTTTGTGGCTAGGATGCCACCAAAGCTTCATGTTAGATAGCACTGCTTGAGTAGTTTATGGTAGTTCTCTGTATTGGCAAAGCTTTTGAGAAATGTGTTTGGAATTGTAAGCCCAAGTTGGGTCTGCTCCACACAGGTTTTGATAAATATTGGGTTGTGCCCCCTAGAAGTTGCTGGGCCACCTAGCTCAAGGAAGAATCTTACACTATTGAGCCTTCCTTCACCTCTATACACAGGGCTACCGTCTTCCACTCATCAATTTTGTAAGTATGTATGGAGAGTGATATGACATTCCTTTGTGATGGAAACCCCCGATAGAGTGCTGATCAGCAAAGTTGACTGGGGATGTTCTAGATAGGGTGAAGCAGACTGGCTTTCCTTGACAACTGACATTTGTTGTGTTTCTGAAAGAAATGTTTTATTAAACTGAATTCAGATTTTTTATAATCAAACTTTACACTGCACCATGACAGATATTTGTATCAATGCAAAGTGATTAACGTTAGCTTTTCAGTCCCAGACCAGAATTTGTGGTAGAGTGGTAGTAACTGATGCTCCGTAATCCATCTCTCAGCAATAGATGTTACTGTCTCTAGATGACTTCATGAACACCATTTGGTTGGCATCCCTCTCTTCTGTTAATTGATCCTTCACCTTTGGTTGGTTATTCTTCATTATAAATTCTTAGAAGATGCATTTGTTTTGGAGTTGCGGCTGTCTATGTGATTTGCTATAGATTCTGTGTATCTGATGACACTCTGCACAGCTGCTCAGGTGCGTGTTGTAGAGCACAAGCCATGTATGGACTGGCAGACACTATAAATGGGACCTTAAATTCAGCTGCTTGTCCTGATATCAGAAGTTTCCAAGTCTGTGCATGACAAAGACACATTTAGAGCTCCCTTCTCATAGATTGTAGGTACAAGGATGAGGAGCTACTGCTGTGATACAAGAAAGTCAGGTTCACAAACCATGCCTCTCTTAACCATTATTAGAGAAGGGCATTGTGGGAGAGTGGGACAAGTACTTTGGAATTATGTATGAAGTCCATTATACTCCTCAGCTGGGGACCAGGAAATCCTTAATCCTGGAAGGAGATGCAGGTACTGACAGTGGTCTCTCAGGAGCCCAAGTAGGAGGATCTGCTGCTAGCAAACACTTGACAGCTGACCATGAGAGGACTGGGTCTCTAGGACCCACTCAACTGACTGACTCCCATAGATCTGCGGGGGGTGAGCACCAGTGAGTGCTATGCTTTGGATTTCTGCAAGAGGCTCACACTGTCCTTTGCCTGACCTCTGCTGTTCATATCAGAGTATGATCTTCAGTGTCTTAGTTCTTCTTCCTGTAGCCTACTACAATGGCTGCTGAGGACTTTTACATGGCTCCAGCACTGCCACACATTGCTTGGCCTCAGCTGCTCTCTGATATCATGGAGCAGGTCTTCCTGAATTCCTATTCTTGCATCTTCTGTGCTTGCAGAACCAATACCACATGGATGATGATGCTTTTGATGAGATGTTGAGATATAACTTGGCTCCCCTGAACTCTGTCAGCATCAGCTTCTGTGCTCTGTGCTGGAGCCCTAATATCCTGGCGATGAGGTTGAAGTCTGTCAACAAGGTTCCAGGCTCCCCAGCAGGGAACTTCGGCTTACCAGCTATTCTGCCCCTTCCTCCCCTTTGCTGTAATGGCGACAAAAGTCTTTCATTATGTCTGCATGGCCTAGTGATACCTTAGCTGGCCGGTGTTAGCTGAGAAGGAGAAGCAGCCATTTGTTACTCAAAAGTAATTGTCATTGTAAAATATCTTGCAGGCTTCTAAGTCCTGGCGTGTGTAAAGCTACCCATTCATATTGATAGTAACAGATGGAAGCAAAAGGGGCCTAGATAGAGAAAAAATAAATACGCACCAAACAGCTAAAAACTATAAAATAAAAACCTTTGCCTACATGGCACTCTGCTCTGTTTGGGGCAGATGGAGATATTATTCAGCTAACAGTATTAAGTCAAATGTTCTTTCTTAGCAAACAAGATAAGTCGCAGGAGGAAGGACTCCCAACCCCCATGCTGGGCGTGACTGCATCTACATATGAAACCTGTGAAGGCCTGAGCAACATCTGCATATCAAAAAAACTATTTGGCTTTTTAAACCTCTTCCCAGAGCAATTCTCTCTCTTTCTGGTGTGGTCCCTTTCCCTGGTAATGTATGCTGTAAGTCTTTCCTTCCTTCTCTTCTTGGTGTGGTTTTTCCACTGACAAGGCACGTTGCATTGTCAGTCTCTCTCTTGCCCCTCTCTTTCTTTAATATGTATACTGTTAATTCCCCTATTAAAAACGCTCCTGCATTTTACTTCTAAAGTGTGTTTGTTCCATGTGTCATTTTAAAGTGCCATCAGGCGTGTCATTTCAAAGTGCTATCAGGCATGTCATTTCCTCAGGTCCCATAAAAGAAGGAACTACCCTGTTTGTTTGTCATTCCTCATTTCTCCTACACTCATACTCCCTCCTGCGTAGAGTTTCCGTGAACCCATTTGTGGGAAAGGCTGGTTCCCTCCACAATATAGAACACTTTTGGGGTCAAGACATGTCTGGATTTTAGAAAATTAGGAGTGCTGTGCAATTCCTAACTCAAGCAGCATCCCTCTCCATGTAACAATGAAACTCCTTGCCACTCATCAGGAGGGGGATAGAAGTTAGTTCAGAGTCATGGCTCCTGCCTAAACTCCCAGCATGCTGCACTCAGGAAGGTAAGGCAGGCAGATCTCAGTGAGTTTTAGAACAGCTTGGTCTACATAGTGAGTTCCAGGTCAATCAGGCCTACATAGTGAAACTGTCTCAAAACCAGTCAACCAACCAAACAAACACACAAACAAAAAGTAGTTTCCAGTGTGTATGGATAGGATTTGCATGCTGTGATCATGGTGTAGTTGTATCCACTGCCTGTCAGAGTGTGAGAGATGGGTTCACATAGTGCATCAGTGAAGCCTTAGCTGATTCTTTTCAGTTTCGATAGGTCTTGCTAGGATTCAGACTGGCCTCAAACTCACCACAATCATCAATCTTCAACTGCTAGAATTACAGAACCGTATCAGCATGCTGGTAGGAGTTGGTATACCAGTGCCCCACTTACAGGCCACATTCAGTAAATACTGCTTGAAGAAATAAATTAGTAAGAAATTCTCACCCAGGAAAGTCCCTAAAGTGGCACATTTGGGAAAGTCATAGATTTTTTGAAAAAGAGATGATTGAGTAGAAGCAGGAAGATTGGTAGGACATAGTATCTGTGGAGCCAAGAGTTTGGGAAGGGCATTGAGGAAGCAGTTTCTTTTTGTAGCAGACAGAGGCCATCACAGAAATTCCCAACTGGTGATGCATAGAACAACTGACCATGTAGCTCCCAGCACCAATTAATAAATCTATAACACATGGTTACACATAAGGCTCAGGGAACACTGTCAAAGATGAGGCAGGAAGATTTTAAGAATCAGAGAACCAGGACATCAGCTGTGGGATAATATCAAAGCATCAAATAACACTGTTAACTCTGGAAGTCATTAGGAGAACTGACAGTATTGCATTTTTTGTGAATGTTGCCTCCTTTATTCTCAATCAGTGTAATTGGTCAGTTATTGATATGAATCTCTCTCCCTTCTCACTGCTGTCACTATCTGGAGGTTCACCATAATGCAATAAGGAATAGGTGAGTGTGATTTGTTGATTCATACACCAAAGCATAAAATTGCTCCTTTCCAACACAGCAGCTTCCTACTGTTGTTAATTTTGGAGGAAGAATTTAAAATGCATAGGAAACTTCTCCTGAGAAAAAAAAGTTCAGCTTACACCAATTCATAGAAGTTTCTCCAAGACTGGACAAGAGTAAGAGATAAAATAGTCCCTTTAGGTATCATAATGCCCTGTAATTTTTAAACAGTTGAATGTTTGAGCTGTTGAGAGTCTTGCTATTGGTTATTATTCATATCTATTGCTTTTAAACATTGCATGTTAATTGGCGTCTGTTTCATCTTTAGACATTAGTAGACTACTTTTAACATCATTGTCTAACATCTTCTCTTTTTCCCTTTTCCAAGCCTTCAAAGAAGATTTTTGTCACTTTTTCTACATCTTAAGGAACAGAACTATATTTTAAGGAATCATTGCAATACACACCTAAAATTGTAATAGATGCATGCATATGTAGGGTTTGGTATGTATGGAATATCATTCACATGAATTTACTCCAGTCTCAAAAACAAATAACTCTGTGTACTATTTACTCATACCCTGATTCATTTGCTTACAGAAGTCATTTAGCAAAAGATAATCTCCTTAGATGGACTTTTGAAACAGATTTTATCCTGTTTTAAATAATGTGGAACATGGAGGCAAACCCTAAGAGTTTGTTAAGTGAACTCATTTAGTGGGGTAGGACTATATAACCTCATATCACAATCTACAGCTAAAAGTAAATATGAAGCACAATATAAAATTCACTTCTTCTGTGTTCATGCCCATGTCTTTCCAGTAAATGTGAAACTTTCAGTTATTAAAATAGCTTTTAGTAATAAAAGTATCATTTGTCACACCAGAGTGTTTTTTTAAATTATTAAACTTAGTGAATACTTTTGTGCTTTTAAAATCAAACTCTTTTCACAAGGACATTATTGCTTCTTGAATCATTTTATTTAATCATTAAAAAAGGGAAGAACAGCTCAATGATCATAAGAAGGGGAAGAGAAGGCAAATCAGGAATTTATTATGCAGTATGCTGACTTCACAGGAGAGGTAAAAATTCATTTTGAAAGAAAAGGTGAATTATAGATGATATTGATTCCATGGTCAAGAGGATATAATTCATAATTCAAATCTTGATGTCATCTGTACAAACTTGAACAAGAAAAATTAACACGTGGTTGAGCTTGACAGGAAAGATTTCATTCTTGAGATTACATGAAAACAAAATTAAATCTATCAATGTAGACTATAGAGAAGATGGTATACACAAACTGTTCAATTCCTAGAAAGCTCCTGTGCCTTATATTTTGGGTTCTGAAGGAACAGAGTTTCTATAGGAAATTAGGACATTGTGTCATCCTACATGAGAATTAAGACAGAGTTTTTAAAGAATACATTGAAAAGATCAACAAATTTATATCATATCTGTGGCAAATAATATTCCACAAATCATCCATAAAGTAAAAATTTTCAAATGGCAACATGATTTTTCTTGATGAAATATTAATCAGTATTAAAATATTACCAATTATAAATAATATAGAATTTCTTTATTGTTCTATAAATAAAAATAGTCTATCCTTCATCCTTGTCATAATAAGATTTGCAAATTAAAAGACAAGTAATATTCTTCCTTGATTTTGCCTCATTTTGAAAGCAAGTTTTCCTTAGTCATATGTTTATTTCATATATTTTATACAATATACCCAAGTTCAATTCAAATATAAATGTAGGTAGGAAAATCCTCTCTTTCTACTCAGCTACAGAATGACTTTATATAGGACAGGTATCTGTAAAAGAAAATGAGATCAGTAAGGAGGAACAAAAATGTTATAAGACTTAAAGATATGACTATATTTAATCTGAATCAGGGATCTTACTGAATACACACACACACACACACACACACACACACACACACGCCATAGCAAAATACAATATATTGATATTACCTGTATGCCGGATATCTAGAATGTTTTCTCGTGGAATATGGTGCGTCTCAGCATATTCAGCAAGTCTTACTGTTCATGATTCAAAGGATCACGGTTTTTTCCTGCATTACGTGAATGTCAGTGTCAGAGACATATTCAGTAGTATCCTGCATAATTTACATTGCTTCCTTCATGTCCCTCCATGATACGCATGGAAAATCTTAACTTTTTCAAATTCATCTACTCTGGGTGAGTTAATTCTGTTATAAGAATTTTCTCAAGAGTCATGGACACATTTAATGAAATCTCAATGGTGATGTAACATCACCTTCAAGTATTTCATGATGCATAAAGAATTCAAAGTACTTGTCTAGGGAACTTACTCATCTATATCCTATCCACTTTCAAACACACACCAGAGAATCATCAATTCATGTTGATGGAACCATCACATTTCATGTATTATTTTTCGGCACACTTAATCAAATGGCACTCTAAATGGGCTGAATTTTGGGAAAAATCCATATGCTTCATTCTTTCCACAGAGGAAACATAAACAAAAACTCTTTTTATAGTCTCCTCCATGGCCCTCAGTCTCCAGTGTCCATGCTACTCAAAATTACAATATAATATACATATTGGTCCAATCTGGTAGTCATTTAGTGGGCAGGATATGGAAATCCCATGACACTGTATTTCAAGGATGATTCTGACTTTGTCCTCATTTGCAGAGCAACACTTTTGCTACTATTTTAGCAAATAGTAGCAACCACCATTCTTACCAACAACAAAAATCAAGTTTGTTCTCCAGCTGGCTCTATCCACGTTCACACTGTAAAAGACTAAGTGCTCTGGTGTCTCTCTCACAATTTTAAATTCATTGTCACCTTCAACTGTAATAATACTAGAAATGTTTCAAGACTCAGTGTCACTCTTTTTTACACACTGTTTGTTGTCACCTCTTCACTAAACAGTAATGTTGACCCTGACTCTCGCAGTAATATCCGATTGATTAACATAAGACTAATGTGTGTATAGCTATACCTATAGACATTCATTTTGCATATAGCATCCTGATATAGAGAACAGACACTTCTGTTCTTCAAAACTGATTATGAATCCTGAGGACAAACACTTTGCCTCTTCTCTGAATTTATTATAGAATTATGGAACTCTCCCTTGCAACTAGTTTGGGTATTCCTGACCTTTTTATCCATATATCAAAGCCACTTGTCAATTTCATGAAAAATTTAAACTCTGGTTTCATAACTTGGTGGGCAAAAGTATACATGTTCAAAAATAGAGTGTGCTAATTTGTAATATGAACAAAAGTTTTCACCTTCTCTTATTGATGAAAGGGATGTAAGAATGACATTATTAGATATTACCAGACACTCACATTACCTATGTGTGCATGTCTGTATTTATAGTATGTTTGTGATTTTGTGTGTGTGTGTGTGTGTGTGTGTGTGTGTCTGTGTGTGTGTCTGTAAAAGGATTTTAGGATCTTGTCCCTTGCTACGACAGGACTGCTTTTTAACATCCATGTGAAGTGAGGTAAAGCACTAGACTTGCTAGTATTCTGTGTCCATTACTCAATTAAGATCAAACCAAAAGTCAAATTATATATATGATCAGCTGAAAAGTTTTGCTAATATTTTGGGAATTCTTACAAAAATGAAGAAGTCAATCTGAAATCCTTAAGTAGATTTTTCCAGTAAATTCTTTTAAAGATTAATGTTTATCTTGAATGAACTTAATAATACCTCTACAAAATATGAGAAAATGAAATTTTGGAATAACACCATTAATTTAAATTTTCCATAAATCAAGGATGACAAATCATGTCTCTAATGTTAGTAATTGGAAGCCCAAGGTATGAAGTTTGCAAAGACACTTGAGCCACTGAGATCTAATAGTGAGTGGCAGGCCTGTCCAAAAACAAAGTGAGCCATTGTATGGAACAGAAAAACAGTAAAACTTAGGTATAAATAACTTTCTATATGAAGAGCTATTTTGAGAACATGTTGTTAGAATTATTCACATCTTTATGTGACAGTGCTCTTGTCCATGGAAACCTCAGATGACCCACAATGTTTTGAAGTCAATTTTTTTTCTAGTTCTATGTACCAAAGGGCAGTTGAAGTATCAACATGAATGTGCACACCCACAATGCGTTTGTTAATAGAGGATTGCCAGATTCTGTACTTACACTGGGTGTTGTCTCTTGATTTTGCTTATTCCCAACAACTTTGGTCAGTGTGCAGTGCCCATTTGCTCTAAAAATCAAAGAGAGTAACCATGGTTTATTCTTTGTCACCACTAAATTCATATTAAAGCTCTTCAAGTGATATAGTGCATTTGAGGGACACATATTACCAATGAACCTCTCCATGTACAGAGATAAGACCTAAATGACTATGCTTACCTTACTTTTGCTGATTTTTGTTTAGAATATATAATCCTGTTTTTAATCATAGAGATGCCTTTCTTTATTTGTGCTAATTTTGCCACATATTATGAAGGCTTTGGATGACTTCCTTGTCTAAATTTCACTATTCATTATGTTTTTTCAAAATGATAAATCTATTGTTCTTGTACAGCAACCCTATATATATATATATCCAAAAAGATTTTTTCGTTTTATTATATTATTTATTATTTTATTTTAAACAATTTTAAAATTTAAATATATTTTGATCATATTCTTCCCCTCCCCCAAACCCTACCACATCTCTCCTCCTCCTTACTCAAAAACTTCAGGTTCTTTCTAAAAAACAAAACCCCAATACAACAACAAACCCCTAAACCCAAGAAAACAAAATAGAACTACACCCAAAAAGAAAAAAAGTTGTAACTAAATAAAAGCGCACAAAATAACTGTGGAGTCCATTATATATCGGTCAACTACTCCTGAACTTGAGGCCTAGCATGGAGTAGTTGACATATCTAATGTCACTCCACTAAAGAAAATTTATTTTTCCTCTCCCAGCAGGTATGAATGAGAGTTCACTTGTTAACCTTTGTCCTGGCGGTTAGGCTTTCATTCATTTAAAAAAAAATAAGAAAATAAAATATAATAAGATAAAACATAAAAGTGTCATGTTGAAATTGAATAAGACAAACAAACAGAAGGAAAAGAACCCCAGTGAAGGCGTAAGAATCGGAGACCCACTCATTTTCACACTCTGGACTTTCATAAAACTACTAAACTGGAACCCATATTATATACATAGAGGACCTGTTTGCAGGCTCTGTGCATGCTGCTTCAGTCTCTATGAGTTCATATGAACTTTGCTCATGTTGACTTAAAGGACCTTGTTTTCTTGGTGTCCTTTATCCATTGTGGCTCTTAGACTCTCTGTCTCCTCTTCCACAGAGTTCCCTGAGCTCAGAGGAAAGGGATTTGATGGACATAGGCAGCCTATTTAGGGATGAGTGTTCCAAGGTCTCTCACTCTCTGTGTAATGTCTTGCTGTGGGTCTCTGTATTTGTTCTGATCTGCTGTAGGAGGAAACTTCTCTGATGATAGCCAAACAAGGCACTGGCTATGAGTATAGAAGAATACCACTAGGAGTCATTTTATCATTACACTTTTTTTTCTTTTTAAGACAAGTATTATTAGGCTTTACTCTAGGCTCCTGGGCAATCTAGTTTCAGGCTCTTGGTCACTCAAGCAGTGTCAGGTATGGGTTCCATCTTGCGATGTCGACCTTAAGTCAAATCAGTTATTGATTGGCTAATTTCATAAGCTTTGTGCCACAATTGACCTAGCATATCGTGCAGGCAGAATATTACTGTAGATGAAGAGTTTGTAGCTGACTTGGTGTTTACATTGCTCCTTTGAGAGAGTGCAGATTACTTACTGTGCCAAAGACACTGGAATGTAGATATGAAGGCTTTATGAAGGACCAGCTCAACAACTCCATGTTCAATGAGTTGCATTGGTGCCATCTTCAGCAATGGGGACTTGTTGTCAGTTTGTGGAGAACAGGGTTTAATTCCTAGCACCCACATGGCATCTCACAACTGTCTGTATCTCCTGTTCCAGGGGATCTAACACCCTCACACAGACATATATGCAGGCAAAACACCAATGCATATTAAATAAATAAATAATTAAAAATTTATAGAAACAACAAATCAAATTAAAACCCAACAAATGGCAAGGAATAATAGATAATAAAAATAGGAGCAGAAATCAATGAGCTACAAATAAATAAAAAAATACAGCATATCAACAAATCTAAGAGCTGATTCCTTGAGAAGATAAACAAGATTGACAGCTCCTTTGCCTAATTAACCCAAATTAATAAAGAGAGGATAAAATTGGCTCATGCCCAACACTGCCTGAATGGCCAAGGACCAGAGGCTGGATAGCCCTGAGACCTAGGGTAGAACCAAACATGACTGGAAAAAAAACATGAAATGATTGCTAATGATATTTAGGAGATATTAGGAGAGGCTCCCTCCTGCAGATAATGGAAACAGATATAGAGACCCAAAGTCAAACATTAGGTGGAGAGGGATCCCAAATTGGAGATCTCCATTGGATCCCTCCCCTCAGAGCTAAGAGAAGGAGAAAGAGTGTAGGAGCCAGAGAGATCAAGGTCACCAGAAGAACATGGCCCACAGGACCAACAAAGCAAGGCTCTTAAGGGCTCACAGAGAAGGAGGAGGCAATCATGGAGCCTGCATTCATCTTTTGCATATATGTTATAGTTTTTAGCTTAATGTTTTTATGGGACTCCTAACAGTAGGAGTGAGTGTGTCTCTAACTCTTTTGCCTTCTCTTGGGACTCTTTCTTTCCTACTGGGTTGCCTTGACCAGCTTTGATTTGAGAGTTGTGCCAAGTCTTATTGTATCTTGTTGTGCCATGTTTGTTTGATATCCCTGGGAGGTCAGCTTTTTTCTAAAAGGAAGCAGAAGGGAAGTGGAACTGGGGGAGAGGGGATGTGAGGGGTAAAAACTGGGAGGAGTAGAGTAAAGGGAAACTGTGGTTGGGGTGTATTGTATGAGAAAATAATAATTAAAAAATAAATAAACCAGAAAATATTCCTGCAGACATAAAATTTTTCAAATATTTTAAGGGACACATTAAACACCTGTACATAATTATATATTATATAAGAACTAAAAATAAATGGATTATTTTTCTAGATTAATCAAAAGCACCAAACTTTGGTAAACTTAATTTAACTAAAGTTAAACCAAGAAGAGATAATCAAAAAAACAAAACAAAACAACAACAACAAAAAACCCACCCATAAAACATAAGGAATCAGAAACATAAATAAAACGTTTCCGACCAAAACAATTTCAGGCCTAGATAGATTCACAGCAGAACTCTACTACACATTCAAAGAAGATGTACAACAGATACTTTTTAAATTTTTCAAAAAGATGGAAACAAAGAGCTCCTCGTACACTTCTATAAAACCAATACCAAGTTCAGATAAAGAGAAAACAAAAACAGAAACAGGCTAATAGCATACATGAAGGTAGATGAAATTTTTGTAAAAATAAAACACTTGTGAATCATACACAAGCGCATATCAAAAACATCATCTAGAATGACCAAAGTAGGTTTATCACAGAAATTCAGAGATGGTTCAACATACATGAGTCTATAAATATAATATATCTTACAAATGGTCTTAAAGACAAAATCTGCACTAATATCCCAATAGATGCACAAGAAGCTTATGAAAACATTCTACATAGATTCATGTTAAAAACAGTAGAAGGGATAGAATAGAGGGAACATATCTCAATAAAACAAAGGCTATATATGACAAATCCACAGCCAACATTATCTTGGAGAAATTGGAAGCAATCCCATTGATATATAAAACAAAACAGGGGTATCTTCTATCCCCATTTCATTTCAATACAGTACTTAAAACACTAGAATTATAGAAATTTATTTTTAGTTGTGTTTAAAATATTGTTTTGTGCACTGTTGGGTGAGGGGCTGCCTAGGTCTTGGTGTTTTGTATTGTCTGCAGGTGTTGGATTTATGTGGGGGGTGTTGATTGCTTATGATCTGCACGTGCTATCAGTAGAACACCTAAGGAGTTCTGTATCAATAAAAACACCTGAGTTCAGATGCTCAGGGTTCCATTGTCCAGTATGGCACTTGTCATGACGGTGGTTCCCTCTGCTGAGGTCTGGCAGGGATTACACCTATGAAAAATGCCTCTGTGTCTTGCTTGCTAGTACACTAGCATACACACTAGTGTAATACTAAACACTTGCTAGAACAATCAGACAAGAAAAGGAAATTAAAAGAATACAATTGGTCAAAGTATCACCATTCACAGATGATATTATATTAAAATGATACAAAAAATCCACCAGTAAACATGTATCAATAATGAATTCAGCAAAGTAGAAGGATAAAAAAAATCAATTTATGGAGGCTGGAGAGATGGCTCCATGGTTAAGAGCAATTCCAGAGGACCTGGGGTTCAATTCCCAACACAAACATGACAACTGTCTATAATTCCACTTCCAGAGGATCTGACACCTTCACACCAATGTGCATAAAATAAAATTAAATTAATTTTAAAAATCAATTTATGAAAGTCTAGTTTTACCAGCAACAAACGTGTAAATAAAGCTATGCTACATACATTCCCATTCACCAAAACTTTAAAAAAATCATTGCGCAACCCTGACCAAGGTTGTGAAGGACAAATTAGAAGAAAATATTGAATTATTGAAGAAAGATTTAGAAAGAAAGTAGAAGTGGAAAAACATCCCATGTTCATGGAGTGGTACTAATTGTATTTTGAAAATATAATTCCAAAAGCAATTTACATATTTGGTGCAATCACCATCAAAATCCCCATAACATTTTTCACAAAAATATAAAAAATGTCTTAAAATTCATATTGGACCACAAAGATCAAAGATAACCAAAACTAACAAACACAGGTCTCAAAGTATGATATGATAGAGAGTTATGGTGACTGAAACATATGGCACTGGAACAAATACAAACATGTAAACAAATGGAGCAGAATAGAAGACTTTGATAGGAATGCTTGTGACTACAGTCTCCAATATTTGACAATCATGTCAAAATGTGGAAAACAAAACAGTATCTTCAATAAATGTTGGGAAAAGTGCATATCCACAAGAAGAATGAATTTAGAACCATTTCTATTACCCTGCACAAAATATCAACTCCAAATATATCAAAACCCTCACCATGAATTCTGAATCACAAAACTTTTTATAAGATAACGTGGGAAATACTCTACCTAAGACATAGGTTAGTGTAGGAAGAACTTTCTGAACAGGAACTCATTAGCTTGAGAGCTAAGGTGAAAAAAATGTAAAATGGGTCTCATAAAACTAAAGAGCTTCTCTACAACAATAGAAACAATCAGCCAAGTGAAAAAGAAGCACAGAGTGGGCAAAAATATTTACCAACTGTACATGTGATGAAGGATTTATATCAAGAATATGTAAAAAACTTATAAAATCATAATCCAGAATAAAACCTTAAAAATGGGTTTTTATGTAAACTGAGCTCTGTCGGAAGAAGAAATTAAAATGGCTATGAAAAATCTTAAAAGTGTTCAATGTCCATAGTTTATTAGAAAAATGCAAATTAGAACTGTCCTGAGGTTTAATCTTATCCCAGTTAGAATGATAAGATTAGGAAAACATCTGGCAACAGCTCAAGCACTACTGCACAGAAAACTGAACCTCCATTCGTTGCTGGTGGGCTCGCAACTAGTGCAGCAACTATGGAAATCAGTATGGACAATACTGAAAAAAGAAGATCTACCATGTTCCCCAGATATGTGACTTCTTGGCTCACAGGAGAAATGCTTAGCTTCTAATCCAGAGATATTTGGTCAGACATAACAAGAAGGAAATGGAAGCAACCTAACTGTCTTTGGACTAACTAATTTATACTGAGAATATGGTTTTTGAAAAGCACAATGTAATTCTAATCAGCTACAAGAAAACTAAAATTATAAATTGCAAGTAAACAGATCAATTTCAAATATATTTGTAGTAGTTCACTACAATCTTTTACCTTCAATTTAGGGAAACAGAAAGGATGGGTAGAAAGAAATTTTCACTGCTTTTGCAGGTGGTCTTGATATAGAATAAGATAAAGGTAGAAATCTTTACAGCCTTTTTTAGGTTGTCCTAAGCTTGGAGAAGAGTAGGGTCTCACTATCTGCAAACTCAGTCTTCACAACTTTTGTTCTTTTAAGTAAGAATCAACACACTAATGAAGGACAAACCAACCAATGAGCCACCAACCAATACTCAACCCAGCTCTTGGGGCTTCAGACCTTTTATACCTTAAGCAAAAGTGCCCATAAAGTCAAGTGGTACACAATGCCAAGAACAAGCTACACATGCCAAAACAACTACACCTAACCAAATTATAGCCACCTGAATAAGCATTCTAAATCCAACTCATAATCATCTACCATAACTGGGACGGAAACATAAATGTAGTCCAAATGCCATTTTGCATTTTTAAAGAAACCGAAATAACCAAAATTAAAAAAAAGTGTTCTACTACACATATTACACTAAGTAAAATTAGACTCCGGTACATAACCTAGATTAGCCACAGGAACCAGGAAAGTAAAAAAGGACTAAGGGGGAAGGTGAGGACTTTAAGGGTGGAGAATGGCAGGAAATCGGTAATATAAACAGAAAACAGGAAAAAAAAGGGTGAGGAAATCATCTATATTATTTTTCCGATTTTTCATCCTCCACAACTCAAATTCTAGTTTCACATGCATAGTACTGGGAATTTGTGAGGGAGTCCATGGCTGTGGTTCTTTGAATGAGAATGGCCCCCATAGAGTCATACATTTTAATACTTTGCCCCCAGTTAGTGGAATTGGAGGTGAGGCACGTGATCTTACTGGAGGAGGTATATGTTGGAGTTGGCAGAGGTGTGTCAGTGGATGTGGGCTTTAAGGTTTCAAAAGACTGACACACCGGACCCAGGCTTGTGCTCTATCTCTACCTACAACTTTCAGATCAGATGTGAGCTCTGAGCTATTGCCCTAGCACCATGCCTGCCTGGCTGTCAGCACAACCCCACCAAGATGGTTATGGATTAACCCATGAAACTGTAAGGAAACCCCAAATAAATGCCTTCTCTTATAAGTTGTCTTAGTCATGGTGTTTCTTCACAGTAATAAAAACAGTAACTAAGCAAATGGCTGTTGGAAAGAGCATTATTGCCACTCCTGGCATAACTTCTTTAGTGTATATTTATATTTCCATGTGTGTGGGTGTGGGTGGGTGTGTTTTTTCTTGGGTATTGTAGTGAATAAGAATAAATGTAATGGAATGTATTGAATAAGAATAAATGTAATGGAATGTAGTGAATAAGAATAAATGTAGTAGCATAATAATGTAAAATGTGATGACCCATTCAAGTGTCTGACATAGGGACTGCTTCTCAAATATGGCAGAGAGGGGAAGCAGCTCCTCAGAGTCCTCAGTGACTTCTCCTACTCTGTCACTAAGCAGACACTAGATTAGTCAAGTATATCCACCCTGCTTCTTAAATTCAGGTCATGGCCTTGACCCTGACCCTCATCCTCCAATCTTGCCAAACTTCACTGTGCACACTGATAATGTCTTTCTCTGCAAAGGTTTTTTCTTGAGGGAATCATGGCTCAATTGAGAGGAATTGCAGAATTATCTTAAGGTGTTGTTTCAAGAGCCTATTTTGAATAAAACAAAGAGAAATAAACAATGATTTTTCAAATATTCTTAACTATTAACATGTTTCCTAACATATTGGAAAATGTTAAGAAGCTAGTCTGTAAAAATGTCTTTTGCACACACATACTTCACATATATCTATGAGAATATTATAATGAAACCTGCTTTTCTGCACATTTGATATATGTTAATGAAAAATAAATTTGCTTGAAGAAAACTAAATTTAATGGCAAATTTCACTTTCAGATTATCTTAGTAAACTTGATTATCCCTCTGAAAAATTATTGACATTTTTGAAACATACTCAAGGGATTCTCCTCTTTCTTTCTTCCTTTCTTTCTTTTTCTTCTTCTCTTCCTCCTCCTCCTCCTTCTCTTCCTCCTCCTCTTCCTTCTTCTTCTTCTTTTTCTTTTTTGAGACAGGGTTTCTGTGTTTTAACTCTGACTCTCCTGGAACTCACTCTGTAGACCAGGCTGAAGTCACAGATATCCGCCTGCCTCTGATGCCCGAGTGCTGGGATTAAAGGTTTGAGCAACCATTACTAGGCTGGATTTTCCTTTCTAAACTTGCCACTTCACCTATTATTAATTCTTCTACTTATTTCACAGGTAGAATAAAGGATCATCAGCTGTGTACATAGGACCTGATCAACCTGTTTTTCATACTGCTTATGAAAGGAGGGGAAAACCCTCTCTCCTAAATATGCTTTGAATGCCGAGGTTGCTGACACCATACACAAAGAGGGTATGGAATAGTAGGGCCTTCTGGGAGAGCAAATGAAGTCCCCAAATTTCTTCTGAAAAGTTTTAGAGAACAGGGAAAGGAGAGTAGACCTGAGGTTTTGATCTGATGGGGGTGGGGTGAGGCTGTGGTTACATTCTCACTAGCACTAAAGGAAGGGAACCTTAGAATTTATTGATAAGCTGAAGTGGATGCATCTCTCCTATTTTCCTGCTAAGCTCTGAACATGGTTTATAAAACAATCTTTCCACTCATATATCCAGCACAGGCTCTTGGAGAAGCCAGCAATGTGAAAACATCTTGGACATTGACATCAAAAGCCCCAAGAGAGAAAAAAAAAATGTTTCTTTTTGACAAAAGACTAGGAAATAGGCCTCTAAACAAGACAGACAACTTTAAAGACAATAATCACTCTATTTCTGCCAAGCACCAAAGAAAAACATTGAGATCCCACTCGTGTCAACAAGGACTGAGTAAGAAGCCAGACAGTATTCTTGCCCAGCCTAAACAAGGCAGATACTATTTTACCTTTTCACTGCCACAGTATGTTAGCAAATGTCAAGGAAGCATCTGGGACTTCCCTCCCAGTGGAATTGAGCCCTCTCTCAGTGGGGGCCACATGAAGAGCAAGAAAATCCATCCCCACCTGATGATGAGACACCCCTGTTCTTCAGTAAAGGTTGTCAGAGGCAGCCTAGTGGGTCAAGAGTTTGATCACTGATTGCTAATCCAGGATCAGGAAAGGCCACATGGGGAATGGTAAAAAGGTGACCCATTTCCCCTCTAGGATGGTATAGGGAAAAGCCTAATGGAGAGCTTCTCCTTTGTTCAGTAGTAATGAGACACTCCATTCTGTATCAGGGAATGGGGAAGCCATACTTTATCCCCAGAAAGCAGTAATAAGGCAACATCTCCTTTCTCCTGAGTGGTGCATTATCAGAAAAGGCTTACTGGAATGGATTTAATAAATTCCATATTATTGTAATATATTACCCCAGATGTCTAGGATACCAATGAAAATTCAATGTCACACTAAGACCAGAAAATTCTTAACTTGAATGGGCAAAAGGAATTGATAGAGGGAACAGAAATACAGCATGTGCCGGGATTAAACAAAAAAAAAAAATCTTGTAGAGGAACAATGAAAATGCTTCAACAAATCATTATGAATACTCCAGAAACAAATGAAAAGAAAATACAATGTCTCAGCAAAGAAATAGAAAGCATAAAGGAAAACTAAAAGGAAAGTTTAGAAATGAAAAACATATCAACCAAAATGAAGCAGTGGAATGCAATGTACAGAGGCTAGAAGCATTGAACAGAGAACCCTAAAAATTACCAAATCTAAACAACAGAGACTTAGACCACAAATGTAAATAGGTCCTCAAAGGCATGTAGGGCTCTAAAACATAGCCACAATCATTTATCATTTAGAATTTTAAAGCTATTCCTTAATATCATCTGTGTTCAAAACATCTCTGACTACCCAATAATATTTTGTTATAGTTGACTTGTTGAATTCCACACATAATTCAAGTCCACACATTGTACATGGTTACTATATTTCTCTAAGTGTTTTTAAAATATCTATATTGTCTCTTCCTAGTTTTGGTTTGTCCTGAAGAATTCATTTTGATGAGTGCATGCTACTTAAACATGTTCTACTCTCCTTTGTATCGCCTATAAATTGATAGTTATCACTACAGATTTGATAGATCTGGATTTAATTTTTAAAACAAGGCAGGTTTAGAGGTGATCATATCATACTAAAAAGCAGTGTGAGGTTGTTACCTTATCTCTAATGTAGAGAGTCAAATCCCCAAGCTTTGTACATACCAGGCAAGTGCTATACCGATGAGTATACCCAGCCCATGGCTGTTGCTTTTTGTCTTATTAAGGTTAATCCTAGCTGGGCCTGGTAGAGTATTTCTGTAATCTCAGCATTGAGAGGTGGAACCAGGACAATCATGCACTAAAAGCTGATCTTGGCTAGATAGGGAGCTCAAAGACAGCCTAAGCTACATATCCAGGCACTGTTCCAAAAAAAATAATGGCTAGGGATGTTATTCAGTGCTAAAGAACTTATCTAACATGGGTCTATTACCAACATGGCAACAGCAACAGCAAAAAGGTTAGTCAATCACTTTTCACCTATATTAACTTTTCTTTTAAGAATTTTAGCACTAATGCTGGTCACTGCCTAACTTTATAATTTTTTTTAAGAGTTGTCAAATCTTAGTCAATTTTTACAAACCAATTTTTTAATGTGTTCATTTTAATGTTTCTTCCCTGTTGAAAATTCTCCAATTTGTTTCCCTTAAGCAGAGAGGGAAAAGTTTAAGAGTTAAAACTTCAAGTCTTTGAGGAAAGAAATTGAAGAATATCTCAGAAGATGGGAAGATCTCCTGGATTCATAGGATTAACATATTAAAAATGGCCATCTTATCAAAAACAATCTACAGGTTGAATACAATCCCTATCAAAATCCCAATATACATGTTTTTTGTTTGTTTTTGTTTTTTATTTCAAAACAGGGCTTTCCTGTTGTAACTCTGGCTGTCCTGGAACTTACTCTGTAAACCAGGCTGGCCTCTGCCTCCCAAGTACTGGGATTAAAGGCATATGCCATCATCGACTGGCACAATTGAGATTTTCCCCCATGTGGTTGCTAGAAATTGAACTTAGGACCTCTGGAAGAGCAGTCAGTGCTCTTAACTACTGAGCCATCTCTTCAGCCCCAAATATAATTCTTAAAAGACCTTGAAAGGACAATATTCACCTTTATCTGGAAAAACAAAAAACCAGGACAGCTAAAATAATCTTAAACAATAAAAGATCTTCTGGAGATGTCACTATTTCTGATCTCAAGGTGTCCCACAGTGCTATGGTAATAAAAACCACATGGTATTGGCATAAAAACAGACATATGGATCAATGAAACCAAATTGAATATGTAGACATAAATCTACACATTTATGGACATCTGATCTTCGATAATGAAGCCAGAAATATACAAGGGAACAAAGAAAGCATCTTTACCAAATGATGCTAGCCTAGTAGTTTGTCTACATGTAGAAGAACACAAATAGATACATATTTATTACCCTGCACAAAACTCAATCCAACTGGATCAAGGACGTCAACATAAAATCAGATATACTGAAGCTGATAGAAAAGAAAGTGGAGACTAGACTTGGCACAAGAGACAACTTCATGAACAGAACACCAATATCTTAAGCACTAAGATCAATGATTTCTAAATGGGACCTCATGAAACTGAAAATCTTCTGTAAGGCAAAGGACACTGTCAATAAGAAAAAGGGGAAACCTCAGAATGGGAAAATATTTTCACCTACTTCACATCTGATAGAGGGCCAATATCCAAAATATATAAAGAACTCAAGAAACTAGATATCAGTAAAACAAATAATCTAATTTAAAAATGGGATATATATCTAAACAAGAATTCTCAAAAGAGAAATATCAAATAGCTGAGAAACATTTAATGCAAATCAAAATCATTTCGAGATCCTTCTTAAATGCTGTCAGAATGGCTAACAATAACACAAGTGACAGCTCATGCTGGCAAGGATGTAGAGCAAGGAGAACATTCCTTCATTGCTGGTAGGAGTGCAAACTTGTACAGCCACTATGGAAATCAATATGGCAATTGGAAATTGACCTACCTGAAGACCCAGCTGTAGTAATACACTTCTGTGTAGGCTCAGCAAGGAAAACAAGGACCCTTTTCATAGAATCAACCCCTGCCAAACCTCAGCAGAATCAACATCCTGGCCAGCACCAGACTGGACAGTGGACCCTGAGTGTATCTTCTCAGGTGTTTTTATTCTTTCAGAACTCCTCAGGTATTCTAGCACAGGTATTCTAGCACTCACATGCATATCTAGCACTGATAGCACATGCGGATTATTAGCAATCAAACATTCCCACAGAAATCCAATACTTGCAGACAATACAATATGCCAAGGCCTATGCATCCCTTTTTCAAATGGTATACAAAAAGTTAAACACAACTAAAACTAAACTTCCACAACACCCAGCTCTACAATTCCTGGACATATACCCAAAGGATGCTTCATCCTACCAGAAGAATATTTGCTCAACTATGTTCATAGCAGCTTTATTCATATAGCCAGAAATTGGGAACAACTTAGAATGCCCCTCAACTGAAGAATGGATAAAGAAATTGTGGTACATTTATACAATGGAATATTACTCAGCTATTTAAAAAATGACCTCATGAATTTTGCAGGCAAATGAATGGAGCTAGAAAAAAATCATCCTGGGTGAGGTAACCCAGTCCCAGAAAGACAAACATAATATGTACTTACTTATATGTGGATAATTATTGTTAAGGAAAGGAGAAAGGCAGCAATAGCCACAGACCGAGAGAGACTATGCAATAAGGAAGACCCTGTTGGAAACATAGGAATCTCCCTGGTAAAGGGGAAATAGAACAGATGGTGCAAATGGGCTAGGGGAGGATGAGAATGAGAGCAGAGTGGAACAGAGCAGGAGAGGGATGGAGGGAGAGAATATATAGAGAGAATTGGGGAACAATTAGAGAGTGATCTGGAGATCTAAGGCAATAGAAACTCACAGGAATCTATGAGGGAGACTGTAGCAAGGACCTCTAGTTAACTGAGGACAGGGAGTCAAAACAGGCCATCTCTGATGGCCAGGCAAGGCTTCCAGTGGTGGGACTGGGACACAATCCAAGCCATAAAACCTCTGACCTAAGGCCTATCCTCCCCACAGGATCAGTTGGGACAAAGGAAGGGCAGAATACCATGCCAAAGGAGGGAACCCTTGCCTGATGCTGTAGGTCAGGCCAGGAACTAGAGACTGTATAGTCCAGAGATAATGTCTAATAATGTCATTCTCTGCTTGTAGATTGGCACCTAGCCCATCAGAGAGGCCTCCCCCAACAGCTGATGGGAGTACATGCAGAGGCCTTAGGCCAAACATCCTGTAAAGATCAGGGAACCCCACAGAACAGGGGAAAAGAGATTGCAGGACCAGAGGGATCAAGGACACCAGGAGAACAAGGCCCATAGTGTCAACTGACCAGCACTCTTAGGGGTTAACAGAGACTGAACTGTAGACACGAAACCTAGAAGGTCCCCTAGATATGGCTGTCTGGCTTGGTGTTCTTGCAGAACTCCTATAGACTGAAGTAGAGTCTCTGACCCTTTTACCTTGGGACCTTTATGCTCCTGCTGGGTTGCCTTGCCCACCTTTGATGCAGGGATTAGTACCTTGTTACATCTTGCTATACCATGCCCTGTTTGAGTTGTAATCCTGGGAGGACTGTTCTTTTCTGGGGAGAATTGGGGGAGGATGGTTGGTGGGAAGGTAGACCTGAGGGAGAGGGGTGATGAGAGAGCTGGGAGGAATGGAGGGAGGGGAAAAGAGGGTGGGAATGTATTGTATGAAAGAAAAAAATGTTAACAGAGCAGACAGGAGCCTCCATGACAAAGTTCCTGCCTGCTTCCATGTGGGGCTATAGCAGCTAAGTGGGTCGAGAGCATTTAGAACCCCAAGCTCTCATTCTGAAGAGCTGGGAGGAATCTGGCCCCTCCCGTCCAGAGTAGCAGACAGACCACAATCCACAGCAAAGCACTACCTCCTCCATGGGCAGTGTTGTAGAAATTGAGTGTGACAAGTCAAGATAAGGACTTGAAAACCATGCATCCTAAAGTCATAAAAATATACTTTAGACAGTAATGATCCCATGTCAGTGTAGTTGCTAATAAAAAAGAATTACTAGCTAGGTACAGTGGCATTTACCTCTAATTTTAGCATTTAGGAGGCTGAGACAGAGCACTGCAAGTTAGAAGCCAGCCTAAGTAAAATAGCCAGGCATCATGTCAAATAAACAATGAAAAAATAAAAATAAACTCCTAAAGACAGATTTTTTTAGTCTTATCATGCCTTCCTTTTTTTTATACCTCTAAGCCAACCTACATGTTAGCAGTCACTAAGCTATGAGTTGTGAATATCCCTAAAGCATTTTTCCTTCAGCTTCAACACTGGAAACAATTTCAGGACTAGCCAGTTTATCAAATAACATTGGAAGATTTCAATCAAAGATATTTTAATATAAGCTCAAGTAAGAAGAAAGTATGATGCACCCAAGTGTGGACATGAGCTTCTCAAGGGAGGGTAAGCAACTGTCTTAGCATTACCCATACAGACCATTTTGGTGACTCTCAAGGTCCTTCAATAGGTTACTAAGAACAGTCCCCCTGCTCCATTTATTTTTATTTTATATGTATGCCTTGGATGGGGTTGTAATCTGATGAGGTTGCACAAGGGTTTTAGAAGATGTCCTCTCTCTGTAAATGGGGTTTCTAGTGGGATTCCAAGAAAGCCTTAGGTTTACATCTCAGAAGGGGGGGAAAGGTCATTAGCAGCTGGCTGTTCTTGCTTTTTACAGAAGGGCTTCAACCAGATTCCTGAGTGAGGGCCTCTATCTTTATGCATCTCCAAGATTTTCCCTGCCTTTCATCCTGCCTCAAAGCCAGTATGGTGCTGACTGCCCTGGCTCCTGCCCACCTAACCTCATCCCTCAAAGGAAAAAGCAGATACACACCGACCTCATTGGAACAAAATATCGCCCATATAGTAAGTATCCATACTTATTGGTAGGCAGATTTTCAACAATGCTAACGCGTACGATAAAAACTTAGTCTCTTCAGTAAGCAGTGTGTGAGACAAGTGGCCACCCCACACGCCACAGAATGGAGCTATGCCTTAGCTCACCCCACATGCAAAAAGCAGCTCAAAACGGATATTCTAGACTTAGTGCTAGGTAATAGATCAGCTCAGTGCGTGGCTAGCATGCAGTAAGCTCTGTGTTCCCCCCAACACCTCGTAAACCAGGTGGGGTGGTGCACACATGTAAACCCAGCACTTGGGAAGAGGAAAACAGGAAGGTCCAAGGTCAAGGTCACTCTCATCTACACAGCAAGTTCAAGGTTAGCATGGACTACCTAAAACCCTATGTTAAGGGGATGGAGAGATGACACAGCAGTTAAAAGTGCATAGTGCTATTGCAAAGGATCCTCTTCAGTTCCCAGAACCCAGGCTGGGCAGCTCACTTGTAACTTCAGCTCTAGGGAATCTGATGCCTCTAGCCTCTGGGAGAACATGCACTGAGGTGCCCATACCTGTCCGTACCCACACACATAAATACATAATTTAAAAGTTGTGCGTGTGTGTATGAGTGTTTGCCTCCATGTCTTTATGCACACCACATGTGTGCAGTGTCCATGGAAGCCAAAGAAGGAGTCAGATGCCGTGAAACTGCATCTGACTACGTGGAGTAATAGAGGGTTGTCAGGGACATGTAGGTGCTGGGAACCAACCTTGGTCCTCTGAAAGAATAGTGAATGCTTTAAAGCACTGAGCCATCTCTCCAGTGTGGAAAAAGTCAATCATAAACGCTCTCAACACACACATACACCACACACACACACACACACACACACGGTTTTCTGGTAGGCAGAAAGCTGACCCTGAACTCTGGACCCACTCCTGACCCACAGTTTGGTGTCACCTCTCACATCCCAGGAACTGGAGCATAGAAACAGCATTTATCTCAGACAGGCAGCCTTTCACTGCCAGGCTGTAACTGGAGCTCATGGGGGCCATTGGACTTCATTTTCTATGCAGGACCCTCCTAAGCATGAGGAGCCACAAGTATGAGGAGTCACAGGGGCTTAGACATGCCTGAGGTCCTAGATCCTTAAAAAAAAAACCAAAACATTTATTTATTTATTTATTTATTTATTTATTTATTTATTTATTTATTTATTTAGTGCATTTTTGTGTTTTGCCTGTGTGTATGTGTGTGTGTGAGGGTGTTGGAACTAGAGTTACAGGAATTGTGAACTCCCATGTGGGTACTGGTAATTGAACCAGAGTCCTCCAAAAAAGCAGCCATCTCTTCAGCTCCGAGGTCCTATGTAGTAATATACTGCTGTGGTACCTTAGCGGGGAAGACAAGGTGGCATAGTCATAGGTGTAACCCCGGGCAGAACTCAGCAGAGGGAACCACCATCATGGCAAGCACCATCCTCAACAGTGGAATCCCAAGCATCTGAGCTCAGTTGTTTTTATTGATTCAGAAGTCTTCAGGTGCAGATGATAAGCAATCAAACATTCCCCACAGAAATCCAACACCTGCAGACAATACAAAACACCAAAACCTGCAGCCCCTCGCCCAACAGTGCATGAAACATTTATTTTATACATAACTAAAAATAAACTTCCACTATAGTCTTAGATCTTAAACTGGGAAGTCAGGCCTATGTGCCACCTGCTCTCATTGACATAGCCTCTTTTCTACTTTTGTCTAGTTTTTTTTTTTTTTTTGAGACAAAATCTAATACAGCTGAAGCTGGTCTTGAAGCCCTGACCCTCCTGTTTCAGCCTCCCCATGTTGCTCAGCTTCCTTTCCAGTTTAAAAGCAGTGATTTCCAAACAGGTGCCTAAGCCCTTGAGAACAAAAGTGTGCTACAAAAAGTTCTGGTTTAGGCCAAACCTTACCTGTCAAAAACTACCTGAGGAAAGGAAAAACCAAATATAAACAAAAGTTGCTTTCTTCTGCCTTTCCTCAGCCTCATCACACAATCACACATTCCTGGCTTTTTTTTCTTCTCTTTTTTCTTTTCTTCCTTCCTTTCTTCCTTTCTTCCTTTCTTCCTTTCTTCCTTTCTTTCTTTCTAATTAAGCTGCCACATTTTGAACATGACCCATAAGAAAAGCTCATAAAGTGACCAGGAACAAAGAGTTCTGTTGACCAGAAGCAGGTCCACAGGGGCTCCAGTTGTCAAATGCCAAGTGCTGACACAGGGTCCCTGTGCTATCTGAGACACAGGGAGGCTGTGATTGATGAGCTTCACAGCTTCTGGAGATTGCTAACCACACCACGGTCTGAAAGGCATCTGTGGTCAGAGACCTCAGTTATTGTTCAATTCAAAACCACATGAATTCACAAACAGCACTTCCTGATTATCTGAGCCCTAAGAATCCAGGCTGAGGATCCAGGGTCTGGCAATACAAACTCTTCTCTGCCTAGGCCAGACAGTCCTCAGTCTCCTGGTCTACCACTTCCAAAGATCCAGGCTATATAAAGGGCTCAATAACATGGCAGACACTTGGTAAACCAGCAGTCCAACAGCCAGGTGAGCATGGTGGCTCATGCCTATAATCTCAGCACTCTGCAGGTGGAGCCAGGAGGGCTGTCACTAATGCTAGGAAAGCCAGCATGGGCTAGAGTGAAAGTCTATCTCAAAAAACAAAAACTCAGTTGAATAGTCACAAAAACATCAAGTGACTCTGCATTAGTAGTTCTATTAATATTCCATATTCATACTCAATAATGAAGTGGTTTTATGACATTTAACTTCTCTAAAATTAGGCTGCCCTTTAGACAAATCCAGATTTCAGACACTTTGGACTAAGTGAGTCCTAGTCTCTGAGCTCTGGACTGGGGAGGTTAGAGCTACAGCCTGCACCATAGGTATGATTCCTGGGAGCTTGAAGGGTATACAGCACCAAATAGCAAGAAGTTCACAGCCCAAAAACAAAGGCTGTGTGCTATGCATATCCCAATGACAGCCACTCTCCTTAGCATCTCTGCTCTCCCCCTATTAATATCTCAGAGTCTGGATCTGGCTGCATGAGTCACTGGCACCACTAAGAATTTTGAAAAGGAAGGAAGTACTTAATAAAATCCAAGCAGCCAGAGCTCACCAATGTCACAATGTTGTGTCTAAGTCTTACAGATAGGAATTACTAGCCAAGATGGCAGCCATGTCTTTTCATGGTTGTTGTTTGCAGTCACTATGCCCAGCTCAGTTTCAACTCTCAGAAGCTCTATAACTTCAAGTCTTGTTCAGGGCTTATTACAAAATGTGACCTAAAAATATGCTATACTTTCAAAACTCATTGACTCAGCCCCAATCAATCATATTCAGTAAGTCTACATCTAGCCTATCATCTAGCCAAGATGTATGAACTGTTTTTCCTTATCCATCCCTTTCACCTGGCCAGTCCGGAGTCAATAGCTCAAGGCAGGCCCTCTGGCCTAATTTTCTACAGGAGCCTCCAAACCAGTCTCATTCTAGACAGCCCCTCTCTCTTCTGCTCATCCTGAATGTCCAAACTTGGATAACTATTACTGAAGAAGACCCAGCAGTCGTAATTGCCTGATCTAAAATATCCCATGTGGTAACAGAAGTGCTAGAACCTGGTACAGGGCAGAAGACCTTCCAGGCTTGAGACACTGTGTGTGCTTCTCCCCACACTTAGACTGTGCCCCACATCTGTCAAATAAGACACAGGATTTCCAGCACAGAATCCAGCAACTAAAGACTCATATGTATGTCCTAACAAGGGTCCACCTCAGTCAGTCCCATCTTCAGGCTGCCTTTCTGATTGTCAAACATCTACCAAGCACCCACACCAGCATCACAGAGATGTCTTGCACTTTTTTATTGGTTGATTGGTTTGTTGAGGCTTTATAGCCCTGGATAGCCTCAAACTCGCTATGTAGCCAAAGCTGTACTTGAACTCATGATCCTAGTACCTCTTCTGCTTAAGATGATGACCTTCCATTTTTGAAACATTAATTCATACAATGAGACACTATGCAGCTACAAAAAAAGAATGAACACCCTGATATGAAGTTTACCGCAATGTAAGGCTAAGTTAAAAATAAAAAGCAAGATACAGAAGTATATTTAATGCTGCTTTAGAATAAAAATAGAGGACCAGTAACTGTAACATGTTATAGAAACGCTGATAGGGACCATCTGTGCAGGACAGCAGCCATCAGGAGACTATCCTGGGCAAATGGGTGATGAAAAAAGATGAGAGTCTTCTCACTATATCCTACTCAGAAAAATTATGTGAGGTGCTCACTTTGACAGCACATAAACTAAAATTGAAACAGTGCAGAGAAGATTGGCATGGCTAATCTTAACACAGATGACTTACAAATTCATTTAGAGTTCCATAACAGAACAAAAAAGAAAAATTATTTCAGTATATTAGTTACTGAAAAATGGGGAAGGCAAGTGGGGATGGTTCAGCAGATAAAAAGTTTTCACCGCACAGACTTCATGACCTGAGTTCAATTCCAAAACCAAAGTAAATACTGGATGTAGTGGCACGCATCTATAATCTCAGCAGTCCTACAGTGAGATAGCAGGCAGAGACAGAAGTACTCAGAAGCCTGAGGGCCAGCCAGCCTCCAGGACCTCTCACCTCCACGTGTATGTCACGGCACACATGGATACACAGCCCACATAAACCGGAGACAGGAGGCCATAGAAGTGGCTCAGTGGTAATAGTATTTGTTATGCAACCATGAGGACATGTGTTTGAATCCCTAGTAACCACATAAAAGCTGAGCACGGCCACACATGCTTGAAACCTCAGCACTGGAAGGCAGAGACAGACAGCAAGCCAACTCAGTCAAACAGTGAGCTTTAGGTTCATTGACAGACCCTGTTTTACTGAGAAAATACCAGAGGGAAGGCCATAGAAAAAGATACCCAATGGCCTCCTCTGGCCTTTCTACATGTATACTCATTGGCATGCATACACACGCATATACACACATTTGCAAATATACATTACACCCACAATTTCTTTTAAAGAGAAAAGATATTTTAACAGTGATATTTTTATTTATGTGTATGGGTCTCTGTGTGTGTGTGTGTGTGTGCACAATGTGAAATTTGCCCCCCAAGGACCAGCAAGACCATGTATATAAAAAGCAAAGGCACTTTTATTCTGCAGAGAAAAATTGGCATGCTGGGGTCAGACACCATGGAGATGACTGACCCCAAACAGAGAATTATAGGTTCTTTTATTGACAGAAACAGGGGTTTTCCACATAGGTGAGGGAGTCTGGTTTTTAATTAGTGGGCACTGGTGCAGTTCACAAGTGTCCATGTGGCTACATTTATTTTGGCAATACCTGGCAAGTTAGTCATTAGAATCAGGCATCTGGTTTTATTGCCTTCGGGGCTACCTGGTCTGGTGAGATAGCTTTATGGCCTTTAGCCTTCAGGGTTATCTGGCTGAATAGGGCTAATTACCCGTACTATAGTCTTCAGGGCTACCTGGATGGATGAGATAATTTGTCCTTAGAGTGGGGAGTTTTTACTGGTCTTCAAGGTCAGGCCCATGTCAAGGCCTGGAGCATGTACAAAATAGGGTCTCTGAGCATATACACAAGATAGGGTCTATGGGGTCTCTGAATAGGGGCTGTGGTTTCTAAACATATGTATTCAGGCACCCTCAGAGGCCAGAGACATGGGATCCCCTGGAGCTGGAGTTACAAGTAGTTGTGACACACATGAGAACTCACAGTGTTAGGAATCAAACTAGGGTCCTGCAGGAGCAGAATGTGCTCTTAATCCTGGAGCTAGCTCAACTGAGGCAACTGAAGGCTGGGGTGTAGTTAACTGCTATAGTGCTAGAATTCAAGAGGCCCTGAGTTTACTACCCAGCACTGTGTAAATGGAGTATTTAGCTCAGCACCCAGAAGGTGGAGGCAGAAGGATGAGTTAAAGGACCTGAACCACATAGAGACTGGAGGCCAGCCTGAGATGAATGAGTTCCTGTCTCAAAAAAGAAAAAGGAGGTAACCACTTACTTCTAGAATCTTCTTCCCCAAACATAAAACCCCACCTAATCAAGAGGAAAAAACTTCTATGTCTATAAAACAGGGCAGTGTCTATAAAATAAGTGAGCAGAACTCAAAGCTGTCAAGTGGAACTAAAGCAAATACAGACTGAATCATCATAGCCAAGAAGAGCCCAAGAGAGCAGGAGAGCTCCATGTAATGGGGTACCCTGATGGGATTGTTGTGTCCAGCTTTTGAAATCTCCCTTGTCTCCAAGAACCACCAGGAGACCACCAGTTCTGATGCAAAAGCAAGGAGTCTTTATTTTGCAGAGCAAACCAGCATGCTGGGGTCAGGCACCAGGTAAAATAGCCGACCCTGAACAAAGGCTTGCTGGCTTTTTTATAGACAGTAAGAGGGTGTTTCAACATAGGTGAGGTAGCCTGGTTTTTAATTGAGGAACAGAAATGCAGTTTACAAATGTTGAGTTTTGATTGGCTCATGCTCAAGGCGCTAACTGTCCACATTCTTAAGCTGTATCTGGTTAGCCATCAAAGTCAAGACATTTGGTTTATGGCCTCTATGCCATCTGGCCAGACAAGATAGGGGCCATAACTGCACTGCTTCTTTTCTCTGATTGGTTGCCCTCAGAGTGGGGGTTCTTTCTCAGATTATTTAAGCCCCATTTGTCAGATATATCAGTCATCCTGGCCATTGTCTGTCAGCCCTTTGGTTCAGGGAAGGGACTCCTGCAGTTTTTTCCAAGGACTAGGGTAGGGGTGGGGCCCTTTCGAGTCCTAATGGCTCGTGGCTCTTCCATGATGGAAGCCCTTTCCCTCAGAATCGTCCAGGTCTTACAGGATTCCAGAATAAAAAACTGTAAAAATCCAGAAAATCTGAGTAGCGTGGACCTTGGTTAATCAGGGTATGTCAATATGGTTCATCCACTGTGACAAATACACCACACTACTTAATGTAAGATGTAAAAACTAGGAAAATGGTATGAAGATCTAAATCTTCTAGATGTTTTGAGGTTTTAAAGCCATGAGAAAGAATGGTCAATTGAGTATCAAAAATTAGTGACAATGATCAGGTCACCTAGCCTCCCCAGCACACAGGTCTGGGGTTGAAACAACTGGTTTTTATCATACATTCCAGCTGAATGTATCCTGACTTTCTAATTGTTTCCCTCCCAGGACTTCAAACTGAGGCCTAGGAGGGGGAGGGGCAGTTGAGAGAAATGAAGAAAGAACAAGAGCCTCAGGATGTTAGATGGGGTAAAGTGACAAGGAAGGAAATTGTTAAAGTATGGTTCAATCACTTAATAAGAGTCCAGTGTTGAATTTTCCAATGCTCTTTATTAATCACAAGTCATGTCAAATCTCAGGGAATTCTATACCTGGGCAGCTAGGCAGAGACTTTATTTCTTCCCCAAAGGTTCTCTCATCCTTTTTCCATTTTCCTCCTGCCTGCTTCTGCCTCAGACCCTTTAAACTTTTTCCCCTAGGCCCTCTCCACAACCAGGCCTTCATTACAACACAATAGTATCTTAGCATACTCGGCTGGGGGTGATCAGACTCTGATCACCCAGTTGCAGTTCTTTCATATCATCAGTCACCTTCAACTGTAAACAGTTAGTTCTATCTGTCAGCAGGGATAGCACAAGGGTGTGAATGGGTAGGAAGCAAGGCCTGAGCTCGCTGCAAAGCATCAGGCTTCCCAGCTACAAGGGGTCAAAGCCCTTTCGCAAACCAAAACAGCACACAGGAGTGAAATATCCCACAACAGGAAATCAAGGAAGGAAAGAGGGGGAGGAAGCAGCCAACCTTGGATGAGAGTGGCTGGGGACAGTGGGCTGAGCAAGAGACAACATAATGAGGCTTGAGGGGTAGAAGGAAGCAGCCCACAGCTACCTGGAAGACAGTCCGGGCAGGAGGCCTGGCTGGCCACAAGGGTGAAGTGAAGTCTGTGAGGAGAGATGGTGAAAAAAGTCAGGGCAGAAAGTTAGGAGGCCGTGAGAGGCTCTAGGCAGATAGAGTGTTTTACATGATTATTCTGAGTGAGGAATGAGAATAACTAAAGGGGTTGGTGCAGAAGTAGGTCCTGGCTTTACCAGAGACCAGGAACACATTTGAACAACTCTGGCAAGGATGCACAAGGGATCCAGTGAGGCAGACCCCAAGCTGCAGCACTCAGACTCTGGGATGAGTCAGCTGGTCCTGAGGCAGTCTGCACCCTGCTGACCCACACCTGCATCCTATAGGAAGCAAAACAAGCAAAAGTGTCCTTCCCAACAAGCAGGAAAGGAATACTAATAAGAGCTAATTAGGCCTTGCCCTGTTCTGCCTCAGTCCCTATTATGAAAAGCACCCTAAGGACTGTGGAGTTAAAATGTAAGTCCCAGAGAATTAATAGTAGTCTATGAACCAAGGCTACCCTTTGCATTTCAGTATCCTGGCCTGGTTACCTAAAGGCAGCTGTGAAAACAGCCAAATTCCAGTGCCCCCCTACCTCCTACTCCAAAATCTGCCCACAGCCATGGTGGGCCAGGGACAGGGTGAGGAGAAAAGAGGCTGCCCACTTTCATTCTCTAAATACAGCAAAGACTCTAATGTGCAGGGCATTCACTAAAAGAACATTTGATTGTTTATAAAATAATGAACTACAGCAGTAAACAAGATTCCAGTCACGCAGCAAGAGACCAGACTCCTGCCTCTGTCTTAGCGTGGAAGTGGGCATGGGAGGCCTCCCCTGTGCAGCTTTTCCTTGGTATTGTGAAGACCTTGTGTGTCAGCTTCCAGCCTGGAGACTCTTGGCCCTGGAGACTCTGTGGGTTTAGAGATAGTAGTAAGGGGAATGGTATGGGAAATAGAAGAAGATACTTACCCAAAAAAGGGGACTCACAAACAGGGTGCTCAGCTTGGATATGGATAGAGGATGTAAGATTACAGATGGCAGTAGTTTCAGGGAAAGGAAAAAGGCTCAGTTGCTCACTAGCCTAAAATAATTTTATTTTGTATTCAAACTATTCCATTTTGACAAATGCCCTGCAGATCTTGCACCTGTGTCTTCAGCCCTGCAGATCCTGCACCGGTATTCTCAGCCCTGCAGATCAAGCCCATGTCCTCAGCCATGCACCTGTGCCTTCAGCCCTGCAGATCCTGTACCTGTGTCCTCAGGGCTGCAGGTCCTGTACCTGTGTCCTCAGGGCTGCAGGTCCTACACCTGTGTCCTCAGCCCTGCACATCCTACACCTGTGTCCTCAGCCCTGCAGATCCTGCACCTTTGTCCTCAGCCCTGCACATCCTACACCTGTGTCCTCAGCCCTGCAGATCCTGCACCTTTGTCCTCAGCCCTGCAGATCAAGCCTGTGTCCTCAGCCATGTACCTGTGTCCTCCTCCTGCAGATCCTGCACCTGTCTCCTAAGACATGCAGATCCTGGACTGGTGTCCTCAGCCCTGCAGATCCTGCACCTCTGTCCTCAGCCCTGCAGATCCTGCACCTGTGTCCTCAGGGCTGCAGATCCTGCCCCTGTGTCCCAGCCCTACAGATCCTGCAACTGTGTTTATGACTATGGATGTCTTTCAATTATCCACATCTTGACTGGGTTTGGTTTGAGTTTTTTTTAACTGTGATTTGGGAAGAAGTGTTGAGGAACTGATCCGGCACACTTGACATCTGTCATGTCACAGGCACAGTTGGCAGCTTCCTGAGTGGTGACTCGGTGACGATGACTACAGAGCAGACTTGGGTTAGATCAGTGAGCTCTGTCTGACTCCATCTGCTGAGGACTTCCTTCACCTCCGTCTCCACACCGAGGTCTGCCACCGTGGGTCCCCTCAGTGCCCCATCACTGTGAGGTAAATTCTGTCATCTTAGTGGTTGTGTTACAAAGTTTAGTCTGTCCATCGGTGACAAGGATTCAGTATGTTCAGTTCCTAGCAACTTGTCCCTTCTCATTTGAATCTGAACAGGATTTTATATCTCCACTGTAATGTGTGTAGCACTTGGCAAACTTTTTATGCTCTTGCTGGCCTCCCAGAGTTCAAGCTGTTTCCTTTTACAATCTCAGACTTCATGCTCATTAACAATGATGCATGCTCATGTTTACATGTCATCATCCTACTCATCCATGTCCGACACTTACTCACCATGTTGTCAAGGGGCCTTCCTGTACAGTCTAATGTGGCATGTATGTGTGTACACAGGTGTACACGTGAGTATTTTATAGTAAATGAGAGTGTGAGTGTATGTATGTCTGTGTCTCTGCTCAGCCTTCAGCCCTCACACTGAAATGCTGGTCATAGAAATAGCTGTTTCTCTGGAAACCCAGCATCACACAGACCACATTCTTGGGGACGTCATTTCTGGACACTGTTCTCATCTGTCCCAACTGACCTTTGGGTTAGCCAAGTCCTAGTGCGGGTCACCAAACACCTTGCACACAATGTGGCTGCTCGAACCACGCACTCCCACTGTGTGTGCTGAGAACACTGCGCACACTGGGTTCCTCTGGAAATACAGCATCACGCAGACCATGTCCATCCTGTTCCTCTGGGACCACTTTCCTGCATAGGGAATGGTGAGAGGTTGTCTACATGACTGCATATGAATTCATGTATGTGTGCATATGTATATGTTATGTGTACATGTGTTGTGATCTGCTCCACAGCACCAGGGACAAGCCAGGTGATGTCCTGTTTGTAACTAATGAACAAAGCTGGGCAGGCTAGCTAATTAAGACTCACTCGTGTCTGTCTCCTGAGAAGAAAGCAGCCATGTGGCTGGCATGGAAAACAATTAACCCCACTTGAGTTTCAGAAGCTGATGTGAGGTGAGAGCTCATTTCCCTTCTGGAGCCACTAATTAATGATTCTTTTCCTTTTCCACCCTGGCTCCTATCTCTGCTTCTTTAGCTGGCAGCCTCACTTGTCATTCTGCAATGCTCCTGGCTGACAGTGCAAAGGCAGACTTGGAAGCATATCAGAGGGAGCCACCACCATGCCCCAGGATGCTGACATCTGTTTCTGTTCAGTTGCTTCTTTTGCTGGGAAGCATATCACAGTCTGATGAATATGAGGAGCTGTCCTGAGAGATGCCAGACAGCAACCCAGAGGCACTGAAAATAGAAATGACTATGGCTTCCTCTTGGTAGGGTGAAGCATGTGGGTTTTAATGAGAAAACCCCAAACATGCTGGGTAAACGATAGGCCTTTCCCTGCGTGTGTGTGGATCTCAGGACTAGAGACAATGCTGGAGGCTTGTAATTACCTACGCCTTGAGCTGACCTGGCTGTTTACAAATATAGTCGTCTTTATTTGTGTTATTTCCAAATTGCTGCTCAGTTTCCCATATTACTTTTCTCTTTATATCTGTGGTTATGGCCTTGAACTTCTTCGAGTTGATATGAAGACACAGTTTGGAAGAGAGGGGTCCTATCAGGGCTTCCCAGGGAAGCTGTAGGTCCAGAGGAACAGGAAACCAGAAGACCACTGCACAAGACAAAGAAGCAGGCAGAGGAATCAGCACTTATACAAAAAGAAATGACTCTGGTACACTGCTTAGGACACTTCCTTTCCAGTCAGCTGGTTGAGTGATCCAAGGTCAAGCAAGAAGTAATTTTAAAAAAATTGATGAGATGCGTTTATGTGTATAAGTAGTTTAGGTGGATGGGTAGGTAAAGAGGTTGTCAGGATGGTAAATAGGTAAATAGACACATGGATAAGTAGATGAATTGATGAGAGGGTAGACAAATAAAGAAATTTTGAGATGAACAAGAGATTCAATCAACAGTTTATTCATGTGTTGAAAAATTCATCCATGCTGGTCCAGAAAAGGTTTGGAAGAGAGAATCATTAAGTCTAAAAAACGGAGATTCTGGCCACCAGAATGATTCTATTTGGGGACAGAGATGGGTCACCCAAATTTACCATGTCTCAGTCCAGTTAACACTTATTAGGCACTGACCATTGGGTAGTTTGAAAATGAGATGTATGTGGGTGTGCATCTATGGAAGTCAGAGTCAGTTCTCTCCTTCCACCTTTTTTTTTTTGTCCCTTTTTCCTTCCACTTTTATTTGGGTTCTGGAGATCTAAATCAGGTTGTCAGGTTTACCTGCTTGCCAACCATCTTGCAAACCCAAGCAGGGAGTTTAGTCCTGTGGGCTATTTCAGGCCTTCTAGACAGGACCATGGCAGATAACCTTAGTAATGAAGTAGGTTTTACTGTTGATTTAACTAATTTTATTATTATACTCAGTATCTTTTTCTGTCACACTGGATAGTTCCATTTAACCATGGATAAACCTTTCTTTCCAGACTCTTCTTTTTCTAGATTCTGTGAAAACTACCACTATAGTTGGCAGTTACCAAGAAGAGGTTGCAATTGCCAAGATTACTGTTTATCTTCTAAGAATTAAGAAACTGATTTTGAGTGGTGATATCATCTCTTCTTATTCACTCCTGTGGCTTTAAGCTGAGTTTCTTCTGTCCTGTAAGTTATTGAGTGATCTCTTCAAGCAAGACCATTTGGAGTTCTAATAGATTTCTGGTGTGGTTTAGTAACCTTTTGCTGGTGCCTTTAGAACTATGTTAGAATCCTTTAAATAGCTGTATCATTCTCAGCTAGTTAACTGTCACAAAGCCAAACTTTCCTAGATGGCTTGGATTTATTGTCAGGATCGGAATAGCACATTCTTACAGGGTTTTGCATATAATGTGGCAGTGATAATTCTACTTAATATTCAATAAAAGCCAGGCTGGGCGACATAGAAATACTCTGTCTCAACAACAACAGCAAAGGAATTTTTTTGTTTTGGTTTTTTTTTTTCTTTTTTGAAAAAAAAAAAAGAGAAAGACAGGAAAGTACATTATTGATGGTGAGGTGAATTGAGTAATTGCTAGTCACATAACCAAGAAGCTGGATCCAAGGGAAAGGCAAGCATGCTGGAACAGCAATTAGGAGAGAGATAGGAGGATGTACTGGTTAGAATCAAGATGGCCTCCATAGGCCCATAGGGAGTGGCCCATAGGGGGTGGGGCCTTGTTGGAGTAGGTTATGGCCTTGTTGGAGGAAGCGTGTCACTTTGGGAGGGCTGTGAGGTTCAGAAGCTCTATCTAGACACAGTGGACGACACTCTGCTTCCTGATATAGGTCTCTCAGGTTCTCCAGCACCATGTCTGCCTGCCTGCCTCCATGCTTCCTTCCATGCTGACAATGAACTGAACTTCTGAATGTAAGCCAGCCCCAATTAAATTTCCTTTTTAAAAATTCCTTTATAAGCTTTCCTTTATAAGAATTGTTGTGGTCATGGTGTTTCTTCACAGCAATAAAACCCTAACTAAGGCAGAGGATCAAGGGTTTAATACCAGCCTTAGCTATATGAGACTCAGTTTTTAAAAATTTTAGATAAAGCAAATAAGGAGAATATAAGACCTGTTAGGTGTTTCCTTTCCCTGCCCCCTTTAAAAAAAACAGGGGTTCAATGGGCAGGATTTGTTTCTGTCATAGAACTGCAAAATACCCCAATGATACCTTCACACCAGGCAAACCAGCATGAAGTATAAAGTAACCATCAGACAAGGAATGTGTTCCTTTTATAGAATATTTATTCTCCCTTTGGGTCTCTGCTGAATCCATGTGCAAAAAGAACTATTTATATATTTGTATGACATCCTTTTCACTTTTCCCATGCAGTAAATAAAACAACTAAAACTTATTTAAGGGATTTTAGTTATGACATGATGTTGTGGAAGTTTATTTTTAGTTTTTTAAAATAATCATTTTATGCACTGTTGAGTGAGGAGCTCCCTAGGTCTTGACCTTTTGTATTGTTTGCAGGTGTTGGGTTTATGTGGGGGGACATCGGATTGCTAATAATCTGCATAAGTTATCAATAGAAAATCTGAGGTGTTCCGAATCAATAAAAATACCTGAGCTCAGACACTCAGGGTTCCATTGTTGAATATGGCGCTGGCTATGATGGTGGTTTCCCTCTGCTGAGGTCTGGCAGGGTTTACACCTATGAATATGCCTCCGTCTCTTCCTTGCTGAGCCCACACAGTAGATGTACAATTACAACATGACCTCAAGCCATTTCTATGAGATTGGGGCATATATTTCTTAAAGACCTGAGATAGATGCCATTGGGTCAAGTCAAAGAACAAAGAACAACATTTTAAAAAATCAGACAGGAGCTGGGGAGTGGTGGTACATGCCTTTAATCCCAGTACTCAGGAGCCAGAGGCACAGATCTCAGATCTCTGTGAGTTTATGTCTTGCCATATCTACATAGTACTCCAGGACAGCCAGGGATACATAATGAGAGGCCTGTTTAAAAAAAGAAAGAGGAAAGAAAGAGAGAAAAGAGAGGGGGGAGGGAGGGAGGGAGGGAGGGAGAAGGAAGGAAGGAAGAAGGAAGGAAGGAAAGAAGGATCAGACAGGAAGCTCCATCTCTGCCAGGCACATTGTGCTCCCATATAGTACCATTGGGGGCAGGGGAGCAGGGTGGGAGTTGACAGAGAGCATTGGTATTCTTCTCCTTTTGGCTCACAGTGTCCCTGGTTTCCTCAGCATTTGTGCATCTGGAGAAAGCACCTAGTACAATTCTCACAGAAGCCCTGGAGGACACAGACTATGCATTGAGTCTCTGAATATGAGGCCAGCCAGGAACAAGGGCACTTGAGGTCACTCAGTTTGTACAGTGACAGTTGTGAGGATGTAGCTGAGATTCCACAGAGGTGTCTATGTAAGTCTGGTCTTGTGTGAGAGTCCTCTAGGCACAAGCAGAACAGGAAGTAAATGAAGAAAAGAACACCACATCCTGTGACAGACACATTAGGGTTTGTGAGCTATTGCCCAGAGCACACCAGTGTAGCCATACTGCTTCCTGTGACAGACTTACGTGGTCTAGAGCCTGAGAGAGGACACCACCCTGCATCATGACTCCTGCTCCGTGCCACAGTTCAGATATACACAACTAACCAATAAATGAGCAACACTTTTATGGAACCCCCTCTGATTGACAGAAAAACCAGCTCATAGTGGTTATGTAGTTGGGTCCATATTCACAGAGCTGGCAAAATGAGGAATCCGCCCTATCAAGGCTTATGTCTTTCTATACTCTACTCTGCTTGTGTCCTGAGCAGGCACTTTTCTACTCCCATCCTGGGAAATACTGTACTAGAAATGAAGAAAAGCAGAGAATAGTCTGCTTTCAGGGCAGGCCAGGTTAACTCTCTTGTCTTCAGCACCTGTGCCTGGACTGTATACACCTAATCAAACTGTGTGGCTTACAGAAATAAACAAGTGACAGCTAACTGAAGGGAGGACACAGTGAAGCTGAGAGTAAATGAAATGGAGAAGAAAAATAACAGAGAATCAACAAACCCACCTAAAGGTAACTAGATTAAAACAACCACAAAATTAATAAATGATTATATAGACTAACAAATAGTTGAGGAGACACAGGTTAACTAAAGAAATAAAGCAGGAGCCAAGTGTGTTGATGCAAGCCTATAATCTTAGTACATGGGAGGCTAAAGCAGGAAGATCTCCAGTTTGAGGCCAGCCTAGGCTATGTAACAAGACCCTATTTTATGGGAAGAAAGAAGGGAGGGAGAGGAAAGAAATTAACATTCATTTTATAAAAATAACAAGTATTGCCGGGTGGTGGCGGCACACACCTTTAATCCCAGCGAAGCAGACGCAGACAGATCTCTGTGAGTTTGAGGCCATCCTGGTCTACAGAGTGAGTTCCAGGACAGCCAGAGTTACAACAGAGAAACTCTGTCTTGAAAAAACAAAAAACAAAAAAAAAAATAATGATAATAATAAAATTAAAAATAAAAATAACAAGTGCTATGAACAATTCTACACCAGATAAATTGGATAAAACCAGATTAAATGGACAAATCCCTAGAAATGTGCAAATTAACTAAACTGACTCATATAACACATTTAGACAGTGAATTAAGAACCAAGAACCCACCAACAAAGAGAAGTCCAGAATCAGATAGTAAATTCTACCTAACACGTAAAGAATTAATAAGCCTTTCCTAACTAAATCTATGAAGCAGCCACTACTCCAATACCAAAACCAGATGAAGATAGCTTGAGAAAAAGAAAACGACAGACCAAGAACATGTTTTAGTATGCTGCAAAGTTCTCAACAAAATTTAGCAAATCAGACTCAGCAACACGAGCGTTGGTCATATAGCTCAGCAGGTAAGAGTACTTGTGCGCAAGCATTAGGACCTGAGTTCTAGTCCTTAGAACCCACGCAGATAAATCAGACACGGCACTGGTAGTTCGCCTATGCGCCAATGGATGGTCCCAGACTCATGTGCATATGAGCAGCACTATTTGGACTTGGCTATTTAAAAAAAGAAGACATGAAGTTGAGAGAAGGATGGGTCCAGGAGAGGTAGAATGAGGGATAAGGGGGTTGAATATCAAAAAATTACATGGCATGCATGTATAAAATTCTTTTACATTTAAAAGAACTTGGTGACAAATCCTTTTTTAAAAAATGTTGTACATGGCTGTGCATGCACCTGTACTCCCAGCACTGACCAAAGGAAGGGGTTGGAGAAATGAGACAGAAGGATCACTGGGGGTTGCTAGTCACCAGTCTAGCTCCAGGCTCAGTGACAGACCTTCTCCCAAGGGACTAAGAGTGATAGGACACATCTGGCCTCTGCACAAGCACATTTGCATACACACACAAAACACACAGAGACACATAGAATAATAATAATTCAGCAGTACATTAAAGGGACTGTATGTCAGGATTTAGTGTGATTTGTCCCTGGAAAATCAGTCAGTATAATACACATTACAAAAATGAACAGAGAAAAACTCATGATTATCTCAACCGATGCAGAAAACATTTTTCAGAAACTCAGCACCTTTTCATATTAAAAAACCACAATAAATTAGAGTAGGAAGAAATGTTCTCAAAATGACAAAGGTCATATATTAAAAAACCCTCAGCTATCGTCATACTCAATGGTGAAAGACTGAAAATCTTTCAATCTCAGATCAGTAACAAGACAAGGACATTGACCTTGACTGCTTCTGTTCAACACAGTAGTTGAAATTTTAATCAGAGGAATCAGGCAGAAAGAGATGAAAATTTCCAGGTACCAAACGAAAAGGAAGAATCAGATGATTTCTGTTCACAGACAGTATTGCCTTATATGAAGAAAATCCTAAGGATTCTATTCAAAAGGAAAACTGTTAAAGCTAAAAACTGAATTTAAGAAAATACAGGAAACAAAAATCAACACTCAAAAATCAGTTGCATTTCTACAAAATCACAGTGAATAACTCTAAAATCAAATTAACAAAAGAATTGATACCAGGCTGGGACTCAGATCAGTGTCTCCATCAGCCATCATCAGAGATGCTTCTTCTTGCAGTAGACAGGAACTAACACAGAGACCCATGACTGTACAGTGTGCTGAGAGTAAGAGACTTTGGAACCCTCAGCCCTAAATAAGGTGTTTTTATCAAATTCCTCCCCTCAAGGCTCAGGAATCCATGTGGAAAAGGAGGTAGAAAGATTCTAATAGTCAAAGGTGGTGGATTACTCCAAGGAAACAGTATCTTCAAAACACAACAGGACTGATGCACATCAAAACTCATAGAGACTGTGGCAGCACACATAAGACCCGCACAAATTCAAGCTAGATGGTGTCCTAAAACCAAGAGAGGTAAGTGGATACAGTCTCCCATCCCTAACTAAGAAGCAATCTGTAATTGATAACCACTGGCAAAGGAAAAATTAGTTTTCTCTAATGGCGGATCACTGGATATATTAGACACACTTCTGGGTAGGCTCCATGCCCAGGAGTAGTTGGCCAAACACAACATGAACTCAATGGTATTTTTGTAGAATTTTTGTCTCATTTTGCTATGTTTGAGCTTTTTTTTTTTTTGGTCTTACTGGTCTTTGTTTATATAGTTTGGTTTCTATTTTTGTGTTTTGGGGAAAGTTTCTGTGTGTGTGTGTGTTTCTTGTTTTTTCTTTTAAAGAGAGAGAAAGAGAGTAAAGTTGGGTGGATGGGGAGGCAGAGAGGAGCTGAGGAAGGCAAAAGTGTGGTCAAAACATATTGTATGAAAAATAATTACAATTAAAATAATAATAATAGAAAACAATTGCAGGGTTGGAGAGATGGCTCAGTGGGTAAGAGTGCTTAAAGCATTTCTTTTCCAGAGGACCTGAGTTTGGTTCCCACCAACTAGGTTGGGTGGTATACAACCCCATATACCACCAACTCCCAGAGATCTGATGTCCTCTCCTGGCCTCTGTTGGCACATACACTTACATGCACATATCTATATATCTGGTCTTCAACCTTCCTAATGCTGTGACCGTTTAATATAGTTCCTCATGTTGTGGTGACCCCCCCAACCATAAACCATTATTTTCGTTGCTACTTCATAACTGTAATTTTGCTACTGTTATAAATCATAATGTAAATTTCTGCTAAGCGGGATGGTCTTAGGTGAACCCTGTGAAAGGATTATTCGACCCTGAAAGGGGTTGTGACCCAAAGGTTGAAAAACTGCTGCCATAAAAAAAATCAATAATAAAAAATAACAAAATATAGGATACAAAATCAGTTGTTTTTCTACAATCCCACAATAAAGCCCTCCAAATGAAAATTTAAAAAATATTTAACTTTCAACATCATCAAAATGAATAAAATACTTAGAATAAATTTATTCAAGGAGGTGAAGACTAAAAACTGTACAATATTGGCAAGGGGAATTAAAGAAACTGTAAATAGATGGAAAGAAACCTCATGTTCATGGGTTATAAGATACAACAATTTTTAAATTACAATAGTCAAAATACTTTACAGTCAACACAATTCCTGCAAAATCCTACCATATTTTTTGAGTTTTTAAAAATACCTCTCCCTCCCTCTCTTCTTCTTCCTCATCTTTTTGATTTATGTTTTTTGTAGAAATGGGAATCTCAAAGGACTCTGAACAACCAAAATCTTGAGAAAGAAAACAAAGCCAGTGGCCTTACACTTCCTGACTTTAATGTATATACAAAACTATAGTTTTCAAAATGGTATGGGACTAACATAAAAACAGACACACCAGCATAGCACAACAGGAAGACTAGAGATGTATAAAGCCAAATGATATTTGGCAATTTATTTGGCAATTAAGTGTGCGTTTAGGCAGGGATAACCACCATAGCTAAAAAGAATCATTTGGTTTTAGTCAATCAAAGTCTGTATCTCATTATTTTTAAATATCAGTAAGGAAAATTCTAACTCATTTGTTCTAGTCTGTTTTCTGTTGCTTTAACAAAATACCTAAGGCTGGATATTGTACAAAGAAAAGAGGTTTATTTAGCTCACAGCTTCAGAAGTCCAAGAGTAGGTGCCATCACCTCATTTCTGGTAAGGCCTTCTTTGCATATTATAATGGGAGTATGTGCAAGAAAGCAAGGAGTACATGGGAAGGGTTCAGAAAAGGTCAGGCTCACAACACATTAGCACAGGATTTCCATGAGACTAGCATCAATCCCTCCGAAGACAGTGCCCCTGGAATCTGATCATCTTTCACTAGGCCACACCTCTTGAGAATTCCACCATTCCACATGCTACATTGAGGACCAAGCTTCCAACCACAGGCTCTCAGGGAGGAATGCACTCAAACCAAAGCTAAGCCATTGAATGCTTTTAGCCTACTCAAACACTGTTTTTAGTTTTCGGTCTCCCCGGCACGTTCCGCCACAGCCCTATCCCAGCCCGGAGCTGGCTGGGAAGCCGTTCGGTATCCGCCCTAGCCAGAGGCGAGAGGCTCAAGCCGAGAGCATTGGGGAAGCCCCGGGGACGTTTCTGACGTGGGTTCCTAGGACCACGTGGTGTCGCCTGACCCCGCTTGCTGAGAAGGAACACGAGACTGAGACGGCATCTGGTGCACCCGAACTCATTTCCAGGCTTCTCCCCTCGAGCGGGGAAGCCTTAATTAGCATGGCAGGGGGAGTGTTCCTAAGCAAGGGACCCGCCCCAATGCAGACAAACATGTTCCTTTAGCTTCTTGTGAAGCGAGCAAGTTATATTATTCTGGCTAGGGACCTTCTCGGGCTGGGAGAGCAGGAATCTGCCAGCATCTCATCCTTCATCAACCTTTTTCAGGGAGTAGGGGCACTTGGCCTTGACTTCTACTGCTTTCCAGCCTACGGGTCCCACAAAAAACCATATTAATATGTGAGCTTATATGCCAATGCTGTTTTGTGTTCCTTCTATTGTTCTTAAGATTAAAATAGTGACTCTTCTTGTTTCATTGTAAATAGAAGAATAACTTAATCTATCACAACCACAGCTTCTAACTGTATTACAGATAGAAGTGAACCAGCTCTTCAAGGTTCAGCTGTGATCATGCAAGACAGCAAGGTGACGTGACTTTCTTTTCTTCTTTATAACAGAAATGACTTGTAAATCAAAATTTTTATTAGGTATTAAAAGAATAAGGTAGAATTGGTAAGAAAAGGTATTAACAGAATATATATCACAATATACAAAGATGTCAAAGAAAGTATTACTTGGAATGTCAGCCAGGTGATATTCTTCATGCAGCTTAAAACACTGAACAAAATATTCTGATGATTCTATTCAAGGCAGACATAAAATGAAAATGAAAATCTAATATGCTTGCTGCCAAAAAAGTGACAAATTCATACTTGGCACATCATGAAGTATTCACAGGTCTCAACATAAAAGCAAAACTATTATATCCATTTGAGAATCATTTTATTATAGTTTTTGCTCATGAAATGGTTTCATAATGCAGACTAGAGGTAGTGGTGGCCAAGATGCAAGGACTCTGCCGAAGGGATCTGTTAAATTCAAATCATAAGAAGGAAAGTGGGTGACAACTAGTGAGGACAGGCTGGTGACTTTATAAGACTAATTACAGAAACCAGGAAGAGTTCACCAGAGAAAAATGTGTACTGGTATCTACTTTTTAGCAACGTTTGTGTTACTGTGGCAAGGGAACTGTGGTGTTTAAATTATAAAGCAAATTCCTCAATTTTAGTTTTACCTAGAGCTAAAATAATAGATTTTTCTCACAGCTAATTTGCATATAGCCTTTATAATTGTACCAGGAGGGCACTTGAGCTCCCATTGCATCACTAAAGTGCAAATTGCACTGTGAGACACCCTCAACTGCTTTACCACTGTACCCCAAGCACTGCATACCCACTTGAACAGTCTGGTGTACAACTGCTGACTTACAGGTATTTGTTGAAGGAATGAGTGATTTTTCTTTAGAAGATGCCACTTAGCACTTGAAAATAATGATATCCTTCAATAAAAAAAATGAAGACATGACTGCTCCAAGGTATGCTTGAGAAGGTATATTGTATTTATGAAGCAGAAAACAGCTAGAGCATCTGGAAGGGTCCAGGCTGAACTAGGCCAGCAGACCGAACCAGATTATGAGAGGAGAGAGATGGGAAAGTGCAAGAATGGAAGAGAGAGGAACCAGGAACCAAGAGTCAAGAGTGAGCCAGGAGACCAAGAGACGAAGAGACTCCATAGAAAAAATGACTGAGTTATATAGGGATCAGAGGCTGAGGGAAAGGAAGCCCAGCTCCTGAGGCTAGAGAAGTTTAGGGTAGGGGGCAGAGTATGCCAGGCAGGATGACTCTGTAACAAATACTTGCAATGCTGAGAGATGCCGAGAGAACCTGGCAGCCAGTGTCTGCTTTGATATGTTTGTAGGCATCTCAGCCATCTGTCCTGGGTTCAACTGAGACCTAATAATCCTCTGAACACGAAACTAATATACAATAAAAATGAAAACCTTCAGCCAGCTGTACAAGTAACACCAAATATGCCTGTGTGTATGTGGAGGAGGAAATTTGAGACTGTTAACAATCAAGCTAAGGACATACTGGCATGGAGTCATAGCAGAAACAAGGCTGCAGTCAAGAAGATAGGAGCTTGGTTTTCACATGTTTCTGTGAAAAGGTACACAGTGAAATGGGTACCTGAGAAATATGGAATAAGGCTCTTAATTTTTCTGGTTTTCTTATACTTATTAAAAGAAGTTTCATGAGGTAACTTTTTTTCTGTTTAGATAAATGGATGAACAGGAGGACAGAGTTGGGCTTGATGTCTGGGTGAGTGAGTGATGGATGAAATGATATGCTAATGAATAGATGGGTGAATGGAACAGTGGGTGAGTGGATAGATGCATGGATGAGTGGGTGAATGGATAAGTGGATGTGTGGTGAACGAGTAGGTAGATTGATATTCATCAATGCATGGATGTGTAGAACAAGTAGGTGGGTAAGTGGATGGATAAATGGGTCAGCGGGTAGGTGGATAGGCGAATAGATGCATGGATGTATAGATGAGTGAATGGGTGGGTGATAAAGGAGAGAAATTTAGAGATGGACAAAAGAGTCAATCAACAGTTTATTTGTATGTTAAAGAATTTATTCATGGTAGTCCAATAAGATGTAGAAAATAGAATCACTAAATTTGAAATATGAGGAGATCCTGGCCACCAAAATGGTACCCCCACCTGACAGAGATGTGTCACCTAACCTTACCATGACTCAGTTCAATGAACATTTATTGGACATTGACTACTGTCTAGTTCTCAAATGAGATGTGAAGATCCTGAGTGTTTCTATTTGTGAGTATACAGTATGAGTTGAGTGGGATTAAAAACAAAAATGGTTAAGCACAGTGGCACATACCTTTAATCCCAGCACTTGAGACACAGAGGCAGAAGGATTATTTTGAGTTCAAGGTCAGCCTGGTCTACACTGTGAATTTCAGGACATCCAGAGCTAAATCATGAGACCCTGTCTTGAACAAACAAACAAAACAACCCACAAAATGAAGCAGTAGCTTAAACAATACAGACTCATTCATCTACCTGTGCCCATCTACACAGATGTGGTAGGCCTGCTCTACAGTGTTCTCCATGGACAATTCATGAGCAGTTCAGGTCAGAGTAAGCTCAGTGTCACCGAAAGCAATCCTGAAACTTCTGTGGTCTTGTAGACATGAAGTTGTTGTTCTCCCTGATCTTGTGGTCACTGTGAGTCAGACTATGTACCACTAAACTTATTCATTGGCAACCCACTTAAAGCAGCAGTTCTCAACCTGTGGGTCATGACCCATTGGGAGGGGTCGAAAGACCGTTTCTCTCATGGAGGTTACCAAAGACCATCTGCATATCAGATATTTATATTACAATTTATTAAATAGCAAAATTACAGTTATAAAGTAACAACAAAAATAATTTTATGGTTGGGGGGTCACCACAACATGAGGAACTGAATTAAAAGGTCACAACCATTGACTTAACCATTGAACTTAAGGAAGGTTGAACCATTGACTTAAGAGGCTATGGATGAAGCTCAGTTGATAGAGCATTTACCTAGCCTGCATAATGCCCTGGGTTTAACCACATACACCAGGCATGGTAATGCACAACGGTAATTTTAGAATTCAGGGGATTCATAAGAACCTGTTTTAAGTAAAACAGGACTCAAAATTCACTTCCTTCAACTCACTTCCTTTTTAACAATCACTTTTGGGTTGCTGCTCCATAGGAAATATGCAGAGCTGTGCATGGATGCTCCTGAGGTCCCTGTCCCACATCTGAAAGGATGGTCTTGGAACAAAAAGAGGAAAGGGGATATCAGCATAGGGGGAGGGTCCTAGGTGTCAGCAGCTGACTCCAGACTTCAGCCCTGTGATGTAATAAGCTTACCCTGCAGCAAGGCAGAGAGTCCACACTTCTCAGAAACCCGGATGCAGGGGCAGCCTATGCATCAGCAAAAGGAAGTATCCATTCTATCCTTATTTTCCAAGCATGTGCCTGGTACAACATATGTAGCTGGTCTGAGGCTAGCAGGTAGTTGACCTGTCCCACACCTGTACTCTACCTGTCTCAGAGAGGAGCAAAGGCTGAAAGTTCCTGATATGCTCCAGCTCACATGTGGGATCCACATGGCCCTGCCTAATGCCAGGAGGGGGAGAGGATTCCAAAATGTTTGGGAAACTGTGGGCCATATCTGTCCTAGCAGCTGCAGTTTTCAAGGTCCAGAACTCAGGATGTCTCTAATCTTCACCATCCTCATGATGGCCTTGTCTGTGAAGAAGGCAAAGCTTCGTCATAGCCTAAAAACATACTAGTGCTAGGGCAATTTCTTAATAGTGCATGAGGTGGCAGACACAATTAGCACTACAGAAGTCACTAAGATACATAGAAACTTTCAGAGCCAGTGAGCATAGCAGTTCTTAATCAACACTTCCCTACTTCAGTATTTCTGACTTAACATCTCTGATTTAGATTTGTTTGCCAAGGAAAGGGGAAAACATGGACAGAGCTCTTGTCAGTCCAGCACAATGAAAATACCAGAAACCTAAATACAAAAAGTGCACAGCACCCTGTCTTTTGATTGTTACCAGTGATCTCATGTTCCATGGAAATTATAGGGATAGCCATTCTCAGTAAATGTGTAATTTGGAGGAGAAAGCCAGAACTGGCACAAAACCCATTTCTACCAGTTGATTTTCAGATGTTCCTAAAATAAAATAAAGCAAAAGTGATTTCAAAGCTCTGAGAACCCAAGCTATTTGAAAGAGATGGCATATAAAGAGAGGAAACACCTGCCACTGGCAGCCAGGATCTCAGGTGCAGTGGGTGCTGAGTTCCACATCAAGAGCCAGAAAGGCTTCCTCTGTCATGCCAAAACACCCCTCACTGCCTAGAGCTCGGGACAGAACCCAGGTGTGGTGATCTGGATGAGAATGGCCCCCATAGGCTCACATGTCTGAATACTTGGTTCCCAGTTAGTGCACTGTTTAGGAAAGACTAGGAGGAATGACCTTGTTAAGGTGTGTTACTGGCTTTGAAGCTTCAGAAGCCCATGCCAGTCTTGCTCTGCCTCCTGCCTACCAATCAGCCAGTGCCATGCCTGCCTGCCTGCCTGCTGCCAAACTCCCTGCCATGATGATCATGGACTAACCCTCTGAAACTGTGAGCAGGCCCTCAATTAAATGCTTTCTTTTGTAAGTTGCCTTGTTCATGGTGTCTCTTCAGGCAATAGAATAGTAACTAAGGTATCAGGTATGTGATCTAGGAAAAGACCAAAATGGCACTTGGTAGGGTGGCACACCCTTCCTGAGACCTCTTGTCACTGATTCCACTATTAACTCAACTTCTGACTTTGGAGAACAATTTCAGTGTACACATTGATACCCATCGAACCCAGCTCCTAAGCTAGGCAAGAATCCAACGCCCCCATCCTGCACTTCTGCCCAAGGGGTAAGATGGAACAAGTCTGACCACTTGCAGTCATTACCACGTGTCTCTGAATACTATCCCACTTTGCAACCCAAACTTGCACATTTCTATATGTGAAATATAAGTGGTAATGAGACCCTTAAAGCTACCTGCATAGTCTTCTCAGATCCATGTGACACCCCTTTACTACCTGGCTCTTGCTTGTCCTCAACAGTGATGGCTCTCAGGGTATGTCTTATGGCTTTTGGTTTAGTAATTGTTGGAGAAGAGGGCTGATTGCTTTTCTTCTGGGATCCAGTCTGGATTAAAAACTATTGCTGGTTATATATATCCTAGTCTGAAACAATTACATGTATGATTTTTTTTCTTCCTTTCATGACAGTGTTTGAAATTTCACAGAATGTTCCAAGTTCTGATTTTTATCTGATTATTTCCTTCTACATCACACGTTTTACTTCTCTACCTATCACATTCTTGTGTCATGTTTAGAGCAGCATTCAATAAAAATACAGTGAGAGGGGTTGGGGCTATAGCTCAGGTGGTAGAATGCTTTTCTTGCATTCACAAAGCCCTGGGTTTGACCCCTAGGACCACATAAACTTTATACAGTGGCAGAGGCCTGTGATGGACAATTAGGAGTTCAAGGCTATCCTCAGGTACCTAACAAGCTCGAGGCCTCACCTACTTTCACTGTCCTGATGCCTCTGTCCCAGCACATGTTCTTAGTACTGTCTGGATCTTACTACACTCCACAGCTGCTCCTTCTCGTGTCCCTGTCCCAAGACAATACTAATACCAAAGGCATATTAGACTATACGAGGCAGCACAAGAATCCAGAGGCCATCTCAGGTAGCAATGGTGGGCAGGGCAGCTGAGGCAGCAATGGTAGACTGAAGTTCTCCCAGGATGATTCTGTCTTGGTTTAGGGTTCTTTGGTTTGCTTGAGCTTTGTTGTTATTTGAGACAGGATAGCTTCTTGATAAACAGACTAAGCTGACCTTGAACTCCACATCCTCCTGCCTGTCTCCCAGGTACTGGGATAACAGGTGGGCTCTACCACATCCACAGAGCCAGTTTATTTTTAACAGGAAAAGAGAGTCCTTGCAGGTACAGGTCACAGGGATGGATGACTAGAGGCAAGAAGAGGAGGCTGTAAGTGATAAGGGCTAGACTAAGAGACAGTGAGACAACACTGGAGAGCAGGTGGTTCAAGGAGCAGAAATCCAAAGCTTGAGAGGAACTTGCATAAAGGTGGCTAATGACCTAATGGGAGTGGAAGAAATGGAGTATCAGAATTTTAGGGGTGAGAAGAAAAGAAGTCTATGATGCAGGAACCTTAAGAAGAAGAGAAACACAAGAAGGTCATCCTTACATAAGAAGGCCAGAGAGGAAAACTGAGGACCCACCACAAGGCTGGGGCTCTGGATCATGCACATAGGAAAAGGGTAGGATGCACACAGCAGTGGGCACTTCTATCAAGGGTTCTTAGTGAAAACAAGGAGCTGGTGGGAATGTGGGAAGGTCATAGGGCTAGGCCAGGTTGGTTTAGAATCAGAACATTCTGTGTATCTGTAAATACAAGGTAAAGTAATATGAAAAAATGAGCAGGGGCTAGACTAGAGGAAAGCAGCTGACTGGACATGTCACAAAAATGCCACTGCAATCTGCATGCTGAGTCAGAGCATCACAGTTAACAGATGCCATGGGTCCCCATGAGACCACACTATCATTCAGTCCTTAAAATGGCCACATCTTCCGGGAGGACATGAAGGCATAGCAGGCACATGTATGCCAAGTCTGCTTTCTTACCTGTGTGTGCTCTGTGTCCTCAAGGTACACCAGGCCAGGTGCTCCTTACTAGGCTCTTATCCTTCCATGGCCTCATTGCCAAGAGCTTTTAACCCTAGACATCAATGTTTTCACCTCCAGAGAGCCAGGCCTGTGTCCTGCAATTTTAGCCCATGACAGTTTTTGAGACACAGCCCCTGGGTCTTCTAGTGAAACTGTTTCCCACTCTCACCTGATGTATTCACTATAGAGCATTCTACACACTTCTTGCCTTCTCTTAACATGCTACAATCAACCATAACTTCACCATAAAACCATTATTAAAGCTATGCTGCCTCATGAGTGATTCTTGTCAGATGAGCTGTCTTGATAGCTGGACCAGTAAGAGGTAAGTAGAGGATTTAGAGAGAATCCATCACTGAGGTCTTACGCTGCCCTAACAACTAATCTGGCTCCTGGAGGGAAAGAAAGGAAGAACACTAAGAGACTCAGATCTCAATGAAGTAACAACAACAAAAGGTGTTGGACTGGGATGGTAATGAGGGCCAAGGGGACATGACAGTAAAGAACAAGCTACATGAGAAACTGAGGGACAAGAGGTGAGTCAGAGGGTAAATGTGGAGGCAGGCTCCTTGGAACAAGGGAAGCTAAGGGACCTCAAATGAAGAGACTCAAGTGCAAGGCCTCTGTCAGTGCCTGACGGCAGGAGACCAGAGATGGCAGTACTGTGATGCAGGGCCAGATGTCAGCAGGGTCTCAGGATAGACCCTGAGGCAAAAGGCATGCCCACAGGAACAAAAAGGGAGGCTGGGAATGGGTGAAATCACCACAGGAAGAAGAGGCAGGGAGCAGAGGCCTGATACCCAGAAGTAAAAAGAGAAGAGATTGACTCGGACACGCTGCTTAGGAGGATAGGAATCACATCTGTCAAAACTGCATACTGCCCACCACATACAGAATGTGGAAGAAGATAGTAGGAAAAGTGAAACAAAGAGGAAGCATATTTAAAAGATGCTCAAGAGAATGAAGGATCAAGAAGTGACAAAGCTGTCACTGAATAGTGGCTTTTCAAAACACAAAAGTAGGAAAGCTTAGCTGGGCGGGCACTCTGGAGCAAGCCTGTGATCCTAACATTTGAGAAGCTGAGGCAGGATAATCAGGAGTTCAAGGCCTGCACTGGCTACATAGCAAGTCAAAACCAGCCTTAAGTTACATGAGACCCTGTCCCAAAGTGAATGAGCTCAGAAGTACAAGGCTGGAAATAAATCAGAGCAATCCCTGTGAGCTGCCATCAAAAGCACCACTGAAAACATGAAGGGTGTGAAAGAAAGGGTTCTTGAGGAATTGAGTCAAGAAGGCTGCAGAGGACTGAAGATCATCCACTGTCACCCACAGGGAGTAGTTGAGGGCAAGAAGTTACCATGTCCTCTTTGGTGTCCCCCTTTCCGAACATTCTAGACTTCCCTGGCAGTGCCTTCAAAGAAACAGAACAAAGATTCCCCACATGGAGCCATCTCTGCCCCAGCTCCCCTCACACCTAATGCCCCATATCACATGTTCAAAGCCAGAAAACAAGTGATTTCAACCAGTTCTAGATCAACAACGTCCACTCCTGTGGGCCAGCTCCTGCCATGCAGGCAGGTCTCATCCCCCACCCCAAGACTTGGCTTTTCTGTCTCGCCTTATCAGTGGATCTGAAGAAAGTAAACATTGCACCAGGACTGTGTCCTTGCTCCTGGCTTAGAGGGATACTGCACACTTGTTGAGTAGCTTGGGGATTTGAGCTAAAGCAGGTCTACAGGGTTACTACCCAGCATCAGCCCATCTGACAGCCCACCTCAGTCTGAATCTCTCCACAAGTGCCACTGGAAGATGTTGTTCTGCCCTCTGATTCAGCAAAGCAGAACTGGAAATGACTTGCTGGGAGTCACAGAGAAGTGACCGCTGAAACGGGAACCTCTCAGGGCCCACACTTCTGGTACAAGCACAGTTGAAGGCTCAAGATCTCAGTCCCCTTCCAAGGGCAAATTCTTCAGCCAGAGTTCCATGGACTGCACCACAGCACCACCATCAGGACACCCGAGGAACTGCCATGCCAGCAACTGGATTAACCTGGAGCAGAGAGGACAAACCTGGAGCAGAGGAGGCAACTAACTCCTGCCTTGTGTCATGATTAACCCAAAGCAGAGGACAAATCAGGCACTATTCTGCCAGGGTAGGGGGGTGAGGGTAGAGGGGCTAGATACTATAGCTTTAGTTCCATCTGTCTACATCAAGAGGCCTGCACCACATCTCCAGGTGACCAAGCCTACCTTGAAGGTTCCTGTAGCAACTTCATAAGTAAAACAGAACCTGTCAGTACACAGCAAGAAGCAAAAGGTACTTGTCCACTCAAACCAGTTCTAGTTGCCCAACACTTAAGGCCTAAGCAGAGGGAGAGGAGAGACAAGCCAGCCATGCAAAATTGTCTCCCTTCAAGTCAGCCAAAGCAGGAAATAAAATCAGACATGGGACATAAAGCACAGGTTTCTCAAGGGTACCCAAAATATCCAGTTTATAATGTCTGTTCCACCCAGAGTAACTCAGAAAAGTATTATATGAAAAATAGGGGTGGGGGCCACTGGTGATCCAGCACTAGGGAGATTGTGTAGGAACCTCATGGTGAGTTCAAGGCCAGTGTGTGTTTCATAGTGAGTTCAGGACAAGCCTAGGCTACAGTAATAAAGGCCTGTAACAAAAACAACAAAAAGGGAAATTTGCTTATGGGTTATCCTTACAATCCTTTTTAACAGTTTACATCTTGACTGAATGAAAAGAGGAGACTTTCCAATATGAATTCTACAGTCAGTGAGAAAAAATAGCCCACATAAGAAAGACTATTATGTAAGAAAAATAATTATGTGAACAAAATCTACATAATAAGGAATGCAAAAACATACTCTTTGAGCAATTAACTCAATTGAAAAGAAAATAACATAGTTCTTTTATCAAAGAATAAAAATTAATGTTGTGGGACTGGAGAGATGGCTCAGCAGTTAAAAGTACTTGCTATGCTTCTAAAAGATCTGGGTTCAGTTCCTAGCACTTCCATGACTGCTTACAACCATCTGTTACTCCAGTTCCAGGAAATCCAATGCCTTCTTCTGGCCTCCATGGGCACCAAGCATGTACAAGGTATACACACGTATATGCAGGCAAAACACTTCATAAAGTAAAAATAAATAAATTTTAAAAAATCCTGTGACATCATTTAAAAAAAAAAAAAAAACTTTTAACGTAGCCCCATTGCCTAGCATGCAGAGCCCTAGGTTCAAACCCCAGGACCATATGAATCAAGTGTGATGGTGCAAGTTAAATGAAGGCCTCTACTGTAGGCACCTCTTCAACTTTTCCTTTAAATAAACTAGGATGTTGGGACCAGGATGCTTTGATTTCCTCCCTAATTGACAGCTGTTAGATCTTTCCCTGGTACCCAACTGGCTTAAGCAGAGTACTATCAGCCAAGCAGCCAGCCCAACCCTGTTTATGGCAGTCTACTTACTTTATACACTATGGCTATATGGAGGAAGCTACACTGCAATCACATATGCTGTTGCACACAACTCCAGCTCCAGAAGAACTATGACTGTTATATCAAACACTCTGCAATGAACTTTTTCAGCAAGGCCCAGTAAACGTTAGTAGCAATTTTCACTCAGACCAGTCAGGGAGCACCTCCCTAGGTGGCCAGAGAAGGTCTGTGACTGGTGTAAATATCTTTGCTATAGATTCTTTTCTGGCTATACATGCAGTGTAATCTATTCAGCTGACTTTTGAGTCAGCCTCCAAACACCTTTCTTTGTTGTACCCTAATGTTGCAACCAACAGAAGGCTTCTTGTAAGCAGTCTTTTGCTGTTGTTATTTTTAAGACAAGGTCTCATGTAGTGCATGTTGGCCTCAAATTCACTAAGAAAGACTTTGAACTCCTGATCCTTCTGTCTCTACCTCCCAAGTACTGGGATTACAGGCATGTACCACCATTACCTAGCTCAAACAATCTTTTCTTGCTTGCTTTTGGTATTATTGGTAAGAGAATAGGCTGAGGTAATAACATAAGGAGATAGAAGCAGTAGTGGTACCACAGATGGTCATAGTAGCAACAACAGTAGCAGTGAAAGGATAATTAAAGAGTTCTAGAAAATGACTTGGGAGGGAAGTAGAGGGGGGCCAGAGATGACAAAGTCAATGCAGAGCTTAAAAAAAACAAAAAAACAAAAAAACAAACAAACAAAAAAAAAAAAACTGCAGGCTCTATAAACTGACAATTCCAAAAAGCTGCCAAGGCTTAAACACCAAGAGACTTAAGGCTCAAGAACCATCATTGTCAAGGGCCAAGCATTTCAGATATCCTAGGACTGAGAGCTACAATACTAAAGGTCTCAATACCCAAGGCTCACCAAAGAGCTGTAACACCAGCAAGTGTTGCATGCCACCAATGCCTGCTGCTGTTGCTCATGGCTACTAAAAGTGAAGGATTATAATAGCTGCCAAGTGCTTAAACTCACAGCAGTTAAGCCTTCAACTTAAATACCAAGATCCAGAATTCTAAGACTTGCAAGGCCTAGAGTTTCCAACTCTCTAGGCCATAAACTCTGGGTCTACCAGTCTAGTTCCTATGCCTCAAGTACTTAAGGGCTGGTAACCGCCTGCACCAGAACTTCTTGCCCATCCACAATTCCTGTCTGGATAGAATAAGCCAAGTGGTGACAGACTCCTTGAGGAAAACTACTGTATATATACACTGTATATACTACATACACTGTATATACAAGGTATATACACTTTCCAGACTCTGGAATCTAGAGGGTAAGTTGGCAATATTTACAGAAGTCTATTAAAACTGATATGGCTTTCTAGTCAGGCTAATTGGTGGTACATACCTATTATCCAACTGCTAGGAGGCTGAAGCAGGAGGATCAAGTTCAAGGTCAGCCTGAGCTATAGATAAGATCCTGTCTTAAAATGCAAAACACAGTATTCTAAAACTAAATAAACAAACAGCTCGTGTGAATTTGTCTTAAGAAATAACCTAGTTTCAGGCAATATTTATAAAAGTAAAAAATTCTTATATCTGACAATGGGAGATTTATTAAATGAAGGAGCTATGTCTACTCAACAGAATACTATGTAACATTAAAAAGTACCAAAATATTTTTATTGACCCTAAGATATAACAATTATTCAAAAGAAAACATTAAGTAACTTTAAAAACACATTTTGAACAATTTACTGTATATTTCTGTATATTTACATATCTATATCTATCTACATATATATATGTGTGTGTGTGTGAGTGTATGTGTGTGTGTATATATATATATATATATACACACACATATATATATACATATACATACATACACAACAACAAAAAGTCTAAAACAAGGCATTTCCAGGTAGTAATAAAGGTTGTTTGGGTAACTGAGAATATTGAGAGTTAACACTATTTCTTGAACTGAGTAGGAAAAGTGTTGTAATGAATTTCTCAGACTGAAGTGGGAACAAGCAGGAGCCCTGGTTCCTGTGCTAGAGCATCTCCCTACCAGACATCAGACAGGTATCTACTACCCTGTCCAAGGCCCTGACTGCTTTCCCAGGATTCTCAGAGGAAGGCACAAGGGTGGCAACTGGAAAGTGTCTCTGTGCTACTTGAGGAATTTAAATGGCAGAATTATTCAAACAGGATTTAAGTACAGATCCATGTATCAGAAACACCCATTCTACATATTTTCCAGTTAGGAGAAGGAGATAGAAAAGGACCACATTAGGTAGTCATAATGGTCAGAAAATTTTCCATTAAATTCATCTCATCCCAGAGCCTATTTCCAGGTTTCTTATGCCACACTTAGTTACAAAAAGATGTATTGAGGCATGAAGGTAAAAGTGTGAGCTTAATATGAGGCCCTAGGTTCGATCCTTATCAATTCTTGGAGTGGGCTAAGATATTAGAGAACAACAAAAAACCCATGTTATAAAAACATATAATCCCCAAGGTGGGCATGGTGGTACATGCCTTTAGCCCCAGCAAGAAGAAGGCAGAGGCAGGTGGTTCTCTGTGACTTCCAGGACAATCAGGAATATACAGTTTGAGACTCTGTCTCAAAAGAAAAATATATGTGCGCGTGTGTCCTTGTGTGTGGGTTGGGGGGTGGTGCAGGGGAGGATCCCCATGGTTGTTGATACTGGGCATGAGAACTTCAAAAGCCTTACATCCTCCACAGCTCTGAACCGTGAAGTCTCTACAAAGTGTCCCAGGTAACTGTGCTTCTGTGGTGTGGCCTAGGCCGTGTATCTTTTCTCTCCTTCATGCTTGGCTTTGTGGTACTTGAGGTAGTCATTGTGCAGCTCCTTAAAGACATCCCGTGCTCCTGGTTGTAGTGAGGCCCGCAGAAACTGGATATCTCGCTCCATGCAGAGATCCAAGATGAGATAAATTCCCTCCTGCAGCAAGTTCTTTACAGTTGGGTACAAGGTTACCTGGGAAGGAAGAAGGACTAAGCACAAACCAGTAACAGACAAGGCACATGCTGAGAAGTCTGGACCTCAGTCAGCAACATGAAATTGGTGCAGCCACAGATCCCTGGGCTTCAGACTTTCTAAGACAAAGGCAGTTTCTACAAGTAGGATAAATGGCCAATGAATGAAAACATGTCCCAGCAGCTTCAAAACTTATTGGATGGAATTCACATTAACCACTCACTACTCATCCCAAGCTAGCAATATGGAGAGACTGTTGTAAACTTGATCTGGAAGTAAAAGAGAAAAGTACTAGAAACATCTTTATATGTTTCACTGGGACTCCTCACCATAGAGCAGACAAAAATAACCAGGCCTGTGGGCTGTGGCATCTCCTGACCAACAGGAACTTCCCACGACATTTGTCAGTCCCTCGAAGGCCCTTCGACCAACACCCAGTCTACAGAAGCACAGGGAATGAATGCAGAGATCTTTCTGGCTGTCTTTGCTCTTGAGCATTTAATTAAACCTAAACATGCTGCCTGGGAAAATTTATGGCTCTCAGTAGCAGTTTCTAATGCATACGGAGAATTTTCTTCATTACTAAATTAAAAAATAAATGAAAGATAAGACCTAGACTCCTGCCAATGGATTCTAGGATGAAATGGCCTTAAATGATTCACAAGACCTTTTTGTTTTCAAGATTAAAACAAAACAAGAAAAAAAAATGAACAAGTTTAAATTAGAGATGAATAGTGAACCCAGGTAACCAGATATTTTATAAAGTAAATCTCAGAATAATATGACTTAAGGGTTCCAATTATCACTTTCCTTTTTGGCCCTCAGCAAACTGAAATTACTATGTCTCATTTTATTCTCCAGTTAAAAAGTACAAGCTTTTCTCTCATCAAAAACTTTTATGTTAATGACTCACATACTTGGGAAATATCAAGCTTTGATAAAACTGCTAAATACTCATAAGGAGATAAAATTACAAATTCTCATGTCATTCTAGGACAACTGGAAGTATCTTCTCATGTACTTAGCACTGCTGTCCCCTCCTGCCCGCAACCCAGGAAAAGTTGCTAAGATGACAAGAAGCTTTTTACATGTCAGCAGGATGTGGGTTGGAAAGTTACTCAACAGGTAGGTACACTTGAAACAGGAAAGGAAGCAATCTAGAAAGGCTGTTCAACCAAACCTCCCTGGAGAAATGCTGACATCTCTAGCCAAACACTCCACTACAGTGCCCATCAAGAGGCCCACTGCAATGTCCAGAGACCCAACTACCATTCATGCAAGAGGCCCAATACCAAGGTAGCCCACCAGACTGGCTATTTCCCAGACAGAAAACATGTAATTGTGTTTATACAAATACAAGGAGAATGGGACATATATCCTATATTTACCTGACTCTCTGACACACTGGCAATCATCAATCAAAGTAAAGTTCCAATGTCATTTATAGTCCTGAACCAGTCTGACCAGTGGCTTACTGAAGTGTTAAAACAGTGCATGGACATATACAAACAAGTAACTCTCTTAATGATGAATTCATCATTCAAAACACCAATTCCAAAAGTTAGATTAATTTGAACAAAATTCACCAGTAATAAATTTCCCAGTGTCTCTACCCTAAAGTCTGTTCCAACTGACTAGGAGCAGCTGAATGTGATGACTATCCCAGGCTCCTCTTTTCCAGCCTCTACTGGTCTGGATCCCTAAGAATTCTTGTTCTTGTCTGTCATTTCTTGCCTGTCAGATAACCAAGAGACAAGGAAATAGGCCCAAGTCTGTGCTGGAGCCAGAGACCTGGGAGTCCTGAACCAACTTCAGCGAGGGGATTCAATGACCCTTATACATCCCTTAGTCCTGACCATAACACCATAAGGCTGCTGCCCACCTCCCCCCACCACACATCCCTTAGTCCGTACGGCTGTTGATCACCTTCTCTACCCTCACATACCATGTACAGGAAAGCCCACTGCTGTTTTTGGTAAAAAACCATGCTTTAAGAGTGTGAATAGAAACCTCTGATAAGAATGTACAGCCTGGGATTTTACCTTCTGTGCCTCTGTCACATACTGGGCCACCAGGAATGGGGAGAACGTAGTGAACTCCTCAGCTCGAGTAGCAATGTGGCTATACATCCTCTCCACCAGGCGTGCACACTCAAGAACCACTGGCAGGTCATCCAGGCTTCCTAAAGATGGCAAATGATTAGCTTTGAAATGGCAAGAGCCCTACAATCTTACTATAAATAGAATGACTGCACCCCTCTACTCTTTCCAGACTCTTACTTATTCTGTAGACAAAAAGGTATAAGATATGTCCAAATACAACAACAGTTAAGAATACTTACAATATTCAAATCCAAGTGTTTTTCTAAGGGGTCTGTGGTAGCTAATTTTCATTGTCAACCTAATGGGTTTTGACAGTCCTAACAGACGTATCTCTGGGGAGTGTCAAAAAAGCTGTTTCCAGGGAGGACTAAGTGAGCAGGAAAGACCACTCTGAGTATGAACAACACCATCCCATGGACTGGGGTCCTGGGCTGAAAATAGGTAAAAGGAGTAGGAAAGCCAAATGAGTACCAGTATTCATCTCTCCCTACTTTCTGACGACAGACACAATGTGACCAAACACCCCGTACTTCTGTCCCCATGATGGACTGTAGCTACTCACACTGTGAGCCCAAAATTAACCTTTTCTTAAGTTGCTTTTGTTGGTATTTTAGCACAGCCAGGAGAAAAGTAACTAATACAAGATCTAACTAGAAAACTAATTACTTTTCAGGATGAAACCTATGATTGCTATTGTTATTTAAAGGAGTCAGATTGCTTTAAGACAGGATCAAATGAAAATTATCTTTAAGAGTTTATTGAGAGGACTTAAAAGAATTCTGAATTATGTCTTTTCCTTCGTATTTTTATGTATTTGTCTGTTTTAGAAATTGTCTATATATAGTTTTCCTTTCATTGGCAAATGGAGATAAGACATATCCCCCACCTTACTTCTGTCTTTCCAGAGTCACTTCTCATTCCCAGTCCTCTCTCACTATTCGGTGTAGGATCATCTAGTTCCTGGGCTCCACAAGCCTGCCCTGCCTTGAAACCAAGGGACAAAAGGTAGATTGGTGGTTGCTCAGGGTCAGGCCTACTAAAGAAGCACAGGAACTCCAACAGGAGTTGAAACTATCTATATTTTGACTGTGGTGTGGCTTCATTTGGTTCTTAACTGTGAACACTCACTAAATTGAATATTATAAATAGACGAAGTTCATCATGCATACATTAAATCTCAATAAAGCTGACTTTTATTATTATGTTTTTTGAGAACAAACATGTAAACATCTTTTATAAGTGCAGTTTTCTAGGTCAATACAATTTCTATGAAATTATGTTAACATTTAGGAGGTATTTGACAAGGCCCACACTGTAGCCATGTGCTTCATTATCTAGCATTCTGCTGCTTCTTTTTTTCAGACAACATGAGTAACTAGCACTGATTATTGCAGCCACTGACTTTATGCATAAGAAAGAGTGTACTAGACCCCAATAAAGAGAATAAAACTGTTGAACCCTTGTAGGTCAAGCCACAAGAAAACAGACAATCTTGGGATTAGAGAGGACTGAGCTAGGCCAACATGAAGCACGTACTTCAATGCATCCTCAGAACATGTGACAAGGGATAAGTTTGATGTAGCAAGGGGCCACACTGCACTTCACAAGTCCACACCTGTTTGCCTGTCTGCTTCTCTGGATAGACCAGGAGAGACATCACTATCAGAATAGTATCTTGGGAAATAAAAGACCTTAACTGGAACCAAAGTCATCACACACCAGCAAGTCCATCATATCAGTAGATTTTTAATATTAGGTCAACACATGTACTGTGCCATGCACAAAAAGTGGTGACAACCAGTTACGCCACTGGCTGTCCACACCTAGGCAAAGTAACTGGAGAACTACAAAATCTGTCAATAGTGATCATCCTCTCATCTCCTTTCCCCTTCCCTTCTTTCCAGAAAATGAACTGTTTCAATCAGAGATGCCAGAGGTACCAACAGTTTAGGATACAGTAAAATGTGATGATCTGAAATAGTTAAAAAATTATCTCGAGCCAGTAGGATCACTGTTAGTTTGAGGCTAGTATGGTCTACATAATGAGTTCTGTAACAGCCAGAGTTACATAGTGAGACCCTGCCTTAAATAAAAAAATTATTTTAAGAGATGTCCTGGTTGGGTTGGATTGGGTTTAGTTTTGTTTTGTTTTTTGTCAGCTTGACATTAGCTTGAGTTATTTGGGAAATAGAACATCAACTAAAAAATGCCTTATCATATTACCTATAGGCAAGCAGATAGTACATTTTTAAATTAATGATTCATGTGAGAGAGCTCATGCCACAGGGGATAGTGCTACCCTTGGGCAGGTGGTACTGAGTTGTATAAAAAAGCAGGCTGAGCAAACCATGGACAGCAAGCCAGCAAGTAGCATTCCTCATGGCCTCGGCTTCAGTTCCTGCCTCTAAGTTCCTGCTCTGACTTCCCTCAGTGACAGAGTGTGGCCTGAGAATTGTAAGCTGAAGTAAATCCTTTCCCCAATAAGTTGCTTTTGGTCATGGTGTTTTTAACCACAGCAATAGAAATCCTAACTAAGACAAGAGGCTGGAGAGATAGCTCAATAATTAAGTATACTTGCTGCTCTTTCCAGAGGATCCTAGTTCCATTCTTAGCACCCATACTGGATGGCACTACCTGTAACTTTAACTCTAAAGTATCAGTCGCTCCCTTCTGGCCTCCAACAGCATTAGCATTGCACACACAATTCACACAGATACATATACATATACATAATTAAAATATTTATTTAGCAAAATATCTTTAAATTTCTTGAATATTTGATATTTCTTGGATATACTTGATATTTTGAACATTTCTCACATGAACTCAGTTTGGTGGTTTTATTTTCAGTTAATACTTATGCCCAGAAACACTGCATGATAAATACATTTGAATATGTGCACCTGATGCCATTACTCTGAATTACCTTTGTCTTTCTGCCGTCCTTCATGCATAACTGAAAACAGTAGTCTATTAAATGAGTTCAAGAAAGACGAGATGGCCTTCAGCATCACCTGTGATAATAAAGGAACAAAGAAGTGGGTCAGTGATCTTTTGTCTGCTTACCTGGCAGGACATACAGAGATGTATGCCCTGCTGTGCAGCACAGACACTTCTCACATATTTTGCTAAAGTGACTGAGTGTCTGGCTCACATCACACTCCTTAATCTTTAACATTTTAGGGAGTAAGAGGAGTTATACATTGCACACCTTTCAAAATTTGTGGGGTACCTTGGTTTAAAATTTGCTGAGTCTGTGCTTTCTCTATACTGGTTCAAATAAACCCTAGAAACACACAGATTGTTACTATAAAAAAAAAAAAAAAGCAGGCTGAGCAAGCCATAAGGAACAAGCCAATAAACAGCACTCTACCATGGTCACAGCTCCTGCCTTCAGGGCCCTACCCTGTATGAATGAATATCTATCCTGGCTTCCTTCAGTGATATGGAAGTGTAAGCCAAATAAACCCTTTCTCTCCAACTTGCTTTTGTCATGGTGTTTCATCACAACAATAATAACCCTAATTTGGACACTGAACTTCAATAAAAGGGACAGAGAGAATTGACACAAATTTATCCTTTGATCTTCAAACATGTGTGCACACTTACTCTTAGATTATCAAAATACTTAAAAATATCTCAACATGTATTATACATGCACATACATAATATTTATGAGTGTTTATTGATTACATGCTTTAGTGGTGGTGCATGAAAAGAACTCTAATCAAAGGTATCAATAGGATCAGTCTAACACTCAGATTCAACCAAATAGCACTGGTCAAATCGTTCATAGAGCCTCCATATCCTCATCACTAAAATAGGATTATCACATGCTTTACAGGCTTAGCATGAGGTAAAGCAGCAAATGTTCAACAAATGCAAGCTGGCCATACTCTCTTCTTTGAGAGCTGTGTTCCTAGCCTCTGTGTAACATAAATAGTATCAGACTATAAACTCAAGACTCTTACTCCCTCTACCACTTGAATTATAAACCCAATATATTTAAGCAAGGTAGTGACTTATATAGATATCAGCAAATAGAGTAGTCACTAATGGGGCTTCTTTGTATAATAATATACCACTCAAAGTGTTAGACTTGGCAATGAACAATTCAAGCAGCCTGAAAAAAAAACTCAAGTATTTCTATGTTTACATACCAGAAATTATTAGAAGCAAAGTCTGCAACAGTGGAGCTTTCTTTTCCTGTTTTTCTTTAGTTTTCTGTTTGTTTTTATTTTTAGTGGTAGTAAGGACAACCCAGGGCCTCACAAACACACCACTGAGTAGCCTCCAGCCCTTCTGCTATTCCCCTAGAAGCTGATATTCCCAGCTCATCAAGGGGCAGCTGCAGGGCTCTTCCTCTCACCTTAGAGTGACACTGCAAGATGGAGAATAGCACATTGTGCATCTTCAGAAAGACACTACCAAATTCGAATGGCTTCAGGTGGTCCAGAGGGACTGTGAGCAAGATGTTAAAGACCAGACTGACATGGTGAGGATTGCTGATGGTCTCCTCCCCTTTCCGAAGCAGAAGAGCCAGAACATCAAGAATAGGCTCAACTACTTCTAGGGCAGCAGGCTGCTCCTGGCAGGCCTCTCGGTGTTGCAGCTACAAAGCATGATAGACAAAGAAAAGAAAGTGAAGGTGATCCTCTAAAGAAATAAAATCACTGAAACTCTAGGTGACAAAGGTAGTCAGTCTGCCTGTGCTCTACAAGAATGTGGTGTGGCCAATAAACAATCTAAAGGAACAAGGAAGCTATCATCCAGTCTCCAAGGATAACCTACTATGGACCTGGCTACTTCAGCCCCACTTTTTGTTGAGTGTATCTACCATGAAGACAAGCCGTTTCTTAAAAGTTAACAGACAAATCCAATTTCTTACAAGGAAGCTACATGTTAGGCACATATAACAGTGTTTTCTTAAAACAGATTCACAATTCCAAATCCTGTGATTGTAATACAGGTCTAGTTAAGATTTTCAGATACTGTCCCAGATAATAAGAGAATACAGAAGCCACTCACCATTAGAGCTGTGACTATCTGGGGGCAGGTACGCCACAGCAAACTCAATTTTTCTCCCTTGAGTGGACATTTGAGTAGTAAGTTGAGCAATCTAATAGCACACAAAACAACCTGAAACAAAAGGGCAAACTTTAGCACAGAAATAGCCAATCCTCTGAGAGAACCCCAAAGAAAAAAATCTTTTGTTTTTTGCTTTTTGAGACAGAGTTTCTCTGTTGTAACTCTAGCTGTCCTGGAACTCACTCTGTAGACCAGGCTGGCCTCAAACTCACAGAGATCTGCCTGCCTCTACCTCCCAAGTGCTGGGATTAAAGGCATGCACCACCATTGCCCAGCTGAAGAGATCTTTTTTCTGGCGCTGACATGATAAAACAGAGCCCTGTTATTAGGGACAGGGACAAGGATGGCCTGGTCAGGATTGAATTCTAAGAGCAAGGGCCATCTTTTACATTTGTGCATAGATAAGAGACAATGATTATCAGTATAACTCCAGCAAAAACAGAGCATTTGGGGAGTTTCTCACTAAATCAGGCACAAAATTGGTCCAAGACAGCAAGTTCAGTGAGGGACAAAGAATGGCCTGTTCATAGACCCCATTTTGTCAAGATGCTTCCACAGGATTATTACTTCACTGATTAAGAACTACACAAGGGTGCTGTAAAAGTTGGCTTAGTAGTTAAGAGCACTGACTACTCTTCCAGAGGACCTGGGTTGGATTTCCAATACCCACATTGTGGCTTATAACCATCTAACTCCAGTTCCAGGGTATCTGGCCCTCTCACGTCCTCCACGGGCTCAAGGCATGCGTAAGGTGCACAGATGTACATGCAGGCAAAACATCCATACACAGAAAGTAAAATTTTTTAAAAATTAAAAAAAAAATACATAAGGAAAGGATTAAATGAAAGATTAGATGAGATGCTGTCATGGCAGGCAATGCTTTTAAACCAGAGCATAAATAAGAAAGGACCTACTTTCACTAAATGCTTCACCCTCTTCCTCCCCTAATACTGTGAAGCAACACAACCCCAGCCAGATTCTGATTTCTGAACTTTTACCTTGTCTTCTTTCTCTTGACTGCACACATCTGCAAATCTGAATGTACTCAATTTCTTGCATACCTACAGGATACATCTACCCATTGAGGTCTGGTGCCCATTCATTTTCTCACAAACATACCCTCTGCCCCAGTAGACCAATATACTCCTATCTCATGCACACCCACTGCCCCTTTAAATTCTTCATTCTTCAATATTCAGTTCAAGTTTCCTTTGTCTATGAAGCCTTCTCTGATTAATAGGTATAATGAAAACTTGGGATTTTTTTCCCCCCTAGAAACTACTTGCTGAATGGAAGTCCATAGACCCAGAGTCCTTCTCAAAACTGTGCCCCAACTGTGCTCTATAAAGATACATAATGTAAGTTCCAGAGATAGTCAAGTGTGGCAGGCTGTTTGTGGGGATGGTGCAGGGCCTCAGGCCCTTCATGTTCATTAGTGTGTGTGTGTGGGGTGGGGGGGTCCTGAACTGTCTCTGTGCCCCTCTGCTCTGCCCTGCCCTCCCTAGAACTCATAGCTACCTCCTAACTCCCCTCTAATCCAGATCAAAAAGCCACCACTGGGCATAGTATTACATACCTGTATTTAGAGTATTTGAGAGGAGGAAGCAGAATATAAATTTAGGACATGAGTTGCAACGGCAAGACCCTAGCTGAGGCAAGGGAAGCAGCAGCAGCCTAGATCAGAATCTATAGAGGCCTTTTTCCTCAAGTGCCATGGGGAACATCTGATCAGACAATCCTCAAGATCATCCTGGCCTGTGAGCTGTGTAAGGCATTCTACTGAGAGCCCAAATGCTTCTTCTTTTTCTCTTTTTCAGTGCTGGAGTTTGAACCAGGGCCTTATGAGTGCAATATAGATATTCTACCAACTAAGCTATATACCCAGAGTTTGTGGGTGTACGCAGATACACACACACACACACACACACACACACACAGAGCAAGTGATTCTTAATTCTGGGCTATAACTGTATGGCTAAATCAAGTACTATTCAAAGTGTGTGAGGGCAACTCTTCCAGAAGTCCACAACCACGTTCCCACATGTATCTTATTTTCTCACAAGCATCTCTCTTAATCTTTCTTCATTTTAACTCTTTTAATAATGTTTCAAAACAACTGTGGTAGATGAAATGAACTTATAGACTTTTATATATGGTCTTTATGTATATTGAGAATATATAATACTTAGTATCTCACGTAATAAGAGCACATACTTGTAATTCTGAAAAATTCCCCTGTGAAAAATAAGGACTCTTCAACAGAAAGTATACAGTCCACAAGTGGGCTCCCTCTCACAGGCTTCTGCTCTGCCTCCATTCTGTCAGTCAAATTTGTCTGTTTAGTTTTAGAAGTGACACAAAATTCCTTCCATCTGGAGTAAACACCTCTAGGTCTATAACAAAATAAAGAAGCTATCTACCTGCAGATCCAACCTCCATGCCTGAGTGATGTCCAGCCCCTGAAGAATAGACTGAAGTACCATCCCAAAGTCCTCTGTTGTCCCAGCCTCAAACATTTGGGTGAGCAGGGCTCCCAAATGAGGCTCAATATCCTGAGTGACTGGAGCAGAAATGCCTGGACCTGCAGGGAAAAAAAGCCAAAACTGTTAAGATGCGATTGCCAAGGTATCATGAACTGTAAGCTGGTTTCAAAGAAACCTTCATGTTTCCTCCCTATCCCAGTGCTTTGAGCCTTACCTCACTTAGTATTTCCTCCAGAGTGCTCATTACTCCAGCATATCACTAGACAGCCTGTTGGTTCAGATGTGTGAATATGCTCAACTCACTTTATCTGAGGCTGTCACAGAGGTCTGAGGTACCACAGGCCCAGGAATATAAAAGAGAGGCTTAGAACTGCCTCATCTCACCAGAGGTAGAAAAGGGGGATATAGAAGTTTTACTTAACGAACTGACAGCAGCCACAGTTTCAGATGCCAGTTGCCATCCTAAGACACTCACCTGGAATGCTGTCACAAGCTTTAACAAAAAATTTGATGTTAGTCCCAGTAAGGGAAGCACCAATCCCTGACTTATTTACAGAAAAAAAGATAGACCATCACAGTTAGGGTCTTTTCAGTTTATCTACACTTGAATCTGGGACAGAAAAGTCATTGACAGGAAGCCAACAGCAGTGCTATTCAGGCCACACATTCAGACCTGGTACTGGCCCAGGTAGACCAGGTGGCTTCACTTCTTAAAAGTCCCACCCTTGTAGCTTCTCTATGGGAATCAACTCAGTACACACTCTGCTCAGCATGAAGTCTTGCCCCCACAAAATCTAACCTCAAAAGACTACCTAATTTCTATTCTAGCCCCTCAGCAACCCCCAAAAATGAAAGGAAAGCCTTTGCCACATGTGGTATATACTGACTAGTTACGAGAAGACTTCTGACCTGTTCATCTTTGTCTATTGAGGGAATAACTCTACCTAAAATATTTTTTAAAGGTTATAAGTTTGGATTTTGAGACAAGGTCTCACTATGTACCCTTGGCCTGGAACTCATTATGCAAACCATGCTAACTTCAAACTCACAGAAACCCTCCTGCCTCTGCCTCTGGTGTACTGGGATTAAAAGCATATACCACCATGCCCTGCCAAAAAGAGTAATTTTATCCTACATTTTTTTGTTTTATATTAATATTTTTAGATATTTCTAGATAATTTTCATAAGTATTCCAATGGCTACATAGGAATCCCTAAACCTTTGATCTATTATGACTTTAGGTGCAAGAAGACATCAGCTTTCTCACTAGTCTGTGTGCTGGCCTCAAAGGGTGATACCTCATCAACATATAGACAACACTATAGACAACCAGATAGGTTAGCCTATCTTACTACACACACAAGTTATTGACCACATTGAATTGGAATGCTAAAGAAAGATTTTATGTAATTTATGGAGGTTAGAGAGATGACTCAGTGGTTAAGGGCATATAAAATTCACACAGAAGACCCAAATTAAGTTCCCAGCATCCATGTTGGGCAGCTTACAACTATGTAGCTCCAGCTCCAGAGGATCAGCAATCCACTTCTGGACTCCACAAGTATCTGCACTCACATGTGCACAAACCCATACACAAACACACACACATACACGATTAAAAAAAAAAGCTGGGTGTGGAATTTGAGATTAACTGGTCTATATAAAGAGTTCCAGTCCAGCTATAACACAGTAAGACCCTGACACCAACAAACCATGAATGTACACAAAATAATCCCTAAAATATGAGAAGCCTAGAATGGTGTAGTGTGCATATAAGAGGGAAAGCTGGAAAGGTGACTGCCTACATGTACCAATATAGTTAGAGGAAATGATGTCCCAGATGTATGGAGGCATGGGCGCAGTGGCAAGCTTTCTCATATGATATCTTCTGAAGCTTCCAGCTATCACTTTGTTCAAGAGAGTAGGCTCAGCCAGATGTGGTGGTACACACCGGTAGGATATGCTGAAGAGATAGAGGCATGAGAATCATAGATGGTAACTTGGCCCACATTTATTTAAGCTTCTGCAGCACAGAATCAGCTCAGAAAGAAACACCTTTCTAGGGCTCAAGAGATTTCTCAGTGGTTAAGAACACCAGCTGCATGCCCAGAGGACCCAGTTTCGATTCTCAGCACCAACATAGCAGCTCTCAACCATCAGTAGTAACTCAATTCTAGGGAATCCAACACCGTCGTCTGGCTTGAGTGCACCAGACATAAACATGCTACATAGACATACATGCAGCAAAACATCCATACATGTAATTAAAAACAAAACTCACCTGTAAGAACTTTCTGCACAGAATAAAAGATGGACGCAAAAACAGAGCTATCCTTAGAATGAAGCTCTGGAGCCAATAGGAACAGAGTTAGAAATCGCAAGGCTGCCTGGAAAGACTGAGTATTCTCTGACACGGCTGGCAACTCCTCCAGCAACTGAATGTAGACATTCTGGTAAAGGGTCACGTGAGAAAGCAGTGTTCTGTCTGTATCCACCACTTGAGAAATTTTGGGTTGTCCTTCTCTGAAGTGTTGGCTCAGGTCTACTTCTAAAAGCGTAGGGACAGCTGAAAGGAGGACTGAAGGCAAGCGGTGGCCTGTAGTCCCAGGCACTGAGCAGAGCTGCAGCACAGCACCCATTTGCTCCATGGCCTGCTGCAGAAGCTCAGGTAGTGCTGCCGGTGTCTCCTGTAGCTGCCTCCGCTCCTTAACACAAGGCTCCAAAGTTTGACACAACTTGGTTAGAGCCACTAGAATCAGTTGCCTGCCCTGAAGGCTCTGGATTTTCAATTCTTTGCTGGAAGCTCCCTTACTATACCTTGAGAGGAAGGCAGTGATTTTCCCAAAATTGAGCACCAAGCTCAGCTTTACTTGGATAAGCATCTGCATTAGCTGCTCCAAAAACATCCCTGACACTTGAAGAAGCTGCAGCCAAGTGGGATCATCCTCTTTAACTTGAAACTCGGTACTGGCTTGCAACAGTGAGGTCAGCACAACCTCAAAGATATCACTAACATACATGATCCTGAACACTGAGCGGGCATTCCTTCCCCTCTGCAGACCACTAAGGAGCTGGTAACACGTCACCAAAAACTGAGGTGCTAGTGGGCAAGAGCCCAATGTGGAGACAGCCATGGAGAATAGCAGGAAAAAAAAATGCACGTGGTAAGATGGCAACAGACTGTCCAGGTGGAGGGTGGTGATGATGTCTAAGAGCTCCAGGAGGTCTTTTAGCTGCTCTTCATCCAGCTTGATAGGAAAACCACTCTTGACCATGGAGAGAAAATTCTGGGCAATTTCGCCCCTTGGTTCTACACCTTCAGGTGTAGGTCCAACTTTTGCCAATTTGGTTTCCCAAGAAGCCACAACTGTGTGGTAGTCCTTTTCAAAAAGCCAAGGAAGCTGCTGACTAATAAGATTCAAATCATCTTGGGCACCAGAGCATAGAATACTAGAACATTTTGCAATGATACACATCAGGAAGGCAGAGTAAAGGGACTGCATCTCTGGAAAAAGAGGGCTGTGCAGGAGGGCTGTGGATACATCTTCAAGTGTGATACATGGTTCTCCATGAGCCAAGCTTCCCTGGGCTTTATTTGCTGGCAAAGTTCTTAATAGGACAGTGGCCACATATCTCACATCATCCAAACAAAGGTAGGGTATTAAAACTGTGAGGTTTGATACAATCAAGTGCCAGTGTGCTACAGGATATGTGGAGTCATTCATTGTCGATACCTGCCTATCCCAGGCAGCTTCTGTCTTCTGACTTAAACAGTCTCTGCTAGAATCAAGAATGTGGGCAGTGTCATGCCTTAAGGTTTGAAAAACTTCTCTAGACTGAGAATTAGTCTGCATTAAAGTCCTTTTCACCTTCTGCAGATACAGCTGTTCTAAGCAGTACCTACTCAGAGAGCTGGACTGGGCTACACACTTTTCCACCTCCTTCCAAAGCTGTGTTTCCACATCTGGTAGCAACAAAGGGAGGTTTGAGATGTCCAGAGGAGCCCCAGCCAGGGGCCCTGCCAGAGAATAATACTGACTGCAGTGCAAACTGAGGGTAGTGTCCACCTGAGCCCAGGTATAAGAGAGTAAGAGTGCAGAGTCACTCACCTTCTGCTGCCACAGCTCAGGCTCTGAGCTCCAGAGGTCCAAGAGAAGGCCTAAAAGAGGCTTCACAAGCTCTCTCAGCATCCTCTCCATTATGCACTGTGTCCTTCTGATAATGGGCAGGGGTGTGCTGTTGTCCAGACTCCGCATGTTGAGCATGATGCAGTGCAACAGAGAGCTCAGTGATAGTGCCTTCAAAGCTATGTCAGTATCACTCTGCAAACAAGGTATGACTAAAGACTGGAACTTATCCAGCACAAGTGTCCATGTATCCAGGATCTGACTCAGTGGCAGCTCCAAGAGACATGCACAGAGTGCTGTGGAGGGACCTGAGGCAAGCAAAGGCTGTCTCAGTGCCTCAGCAGCAGGACGGCAGATCACCCCCAAAACCTCTTCAAACAATCGTGGCACCTGTCGGAGCTTGGCATATGTCTGGAAGACAGTGTTAATAAGTACCTCCTGGGCTTTTTTGACTCGAAATTCTGTTACTTCTGCATCAATCCAAGCAGAAGACAATAGGTCATCCAGGTCTGGCTCTAAAATCAAATGATTCAGAGACATCAAAATCTTGAGACAGCGAAACCAAGCTGGAACAGGTCCTTGTGAATAGTTGATCAGCAGCTCAGCCACATGGCGGTAGAAGTGGAATTGTGTCTCCCCATGCTGGATTTTGTCAGCAGCTACATTGTAGATGTTGTTGGTGGCCACTGAGTTAAGCAGCTGCTCTATAGCCAGAAGCTCTGTGGTCCAATCTGATAGGGATAGGGCTTCCATCTGGCCCTCCTGTAAGTGTGAAATCTGCAAGCAGCCAAATAACCTGTGGAGAACCTGAAAACAGAGAAACTGGTTTTCTTCCCTAAGGTATGAGTCCAGAAAGAGTCTGTACAACAAAGACACTGAGTTGGCCACAACCAAAGCATGCAGGTCTGACTTGACGTAGCCAGGCTCCACCAACCTTGAAATCACAGTTTCCATTGGAGTAAGAAGACTCTTCAGAACCCCCATCTTTGTGTTACCTTGGTGCTGCTCCAAGAGCTCCTCTTTATAGGATGGGAGTAAATCATGTCGAAAAATTCCACCTCGAAGAACAGCATCAATCTTACTCCTGATATCTCGGCTCAGTATCTGCCGTAGCTGGCCCTGGCCAGCCTGTGCCCATGTGCCCCCAAAAAGCAAGTGTCTCAGAACTAGGCAGGGCTGGAGGAGGTGGCCAGTCATATCCCCAAAGACACGTCTTGGGTTGGCTTGCTGTTGCTGAAGCAACAGGTAGTGATCAAGAGCCAGATGAATCACCTCAAATAGCTGGGCTGCCATAGCTCCTTCTGGCTGTCTGCAGGCAGACCAGCAGAGCTGACTCAGCAAGGCCACAGTCAGCTCTGGTTTGGCTGTATAGATGACAGCAAGGGCAGGTGCTGAGAGGATGCCCTGACAGCAACTTAGGATGGTGCAGATATTCCTCTGGGATCCCGAAACTGAGAACTCCGCTATTCTCTCATTTATGATCTGAGTATTAGAAAGAAATAAAGCTTAATGATACACTGAAGCTACAACTACTCAGAAAGAACCAATCATTCCTCTCCCACGTTTTGATGAGAAACACACATTTTTCTACCACTAACATGAACTTGACACTTACTTAATGCATTAATAAAAGGCAGAGTTTTTTCTAATTCCTTCACACATCCATCTCCTGTCAGTATCAATTCTGAAAAGGTTTAGAGCCTTTGTAAATACCCAAGTCCAAAAGTCTGAGCTTTGCAAAGCTTAAAAGTCAGTAGTCAATTCTTTTTAGGCCCTAAATCTTTAACTCATCTCAGTGGTCATCAGGTAGCACTTGAGCCATGACCCTGTAGCCCTATTATATGCATAGTTATAGTCATTACATTTTCCTATTTAAAACACCAAAGTAGGGCTGGAGATGTACCTCCATTGGTAGAGTACATGCCTACCATGAATAAAGAAGCCCCATGTTCAATCCCTAGCACTACATAAACTGAGTGTGCCTATAATCCCTAGTACTCAAAAAGTATAGGCAGGAAGATCAGAAGTTCAAGGTCATCCCTCAATTACATAACTAGTTGGATGCCAATCTATGATATATGAGAATCTTTTTATCATACAGCAGAGCCACTGTTATCAGCTCTCAAAATTCACTGCTAGGCCAGTGATTTGCCCCCAGCCTTACAGCATCTAAGAATCAAAGCTGTCTGAGATGCTATTAGCAACCACACAAAACAATCATTATTTCCACTCAAATATGTACTAGCTTATTTTTCAAAAAGTTGCAGCAAATGTACTGAATCCTTAGATGTCGACATATCACCAGTGGCCTCGAGATTTTTTTATTATATAAATCAATTAAAAAAATACTTTCCACACTCAGACTTCAAAGCATAATTTATGTTTGAGTTGTATATGTATCCTTTGGTAATATTTTCTGTAACTATTATAAATATACATTTATTTTTAAAAATATAAGTATCATTTCTTAAATATAGAGCTATTTTTGATCTTCCAGTCTTGCCTTAGAGGGCCACTCAAAATGACCCCAATATTAAAAAGTGTCTCAATGAAGGGTGTGGTCTTAAGAATTACTGGCCGCTCATCTACTTTCTCATTCTCTGTTCTGTTCCATTCCATTCTCTGAGACTCTGGCTGAACAGCTCTACAATTAGGCACAAATCCCAATACAGTCATTTACTATTCATAAAATAGTCAGTTATATACTTATGACTTTTGAGTCTGTCATGTAGTTAAGTGCTCATTAGTACTTATTTTTAATGTTAACACCTATTATTATGGCATTTGAAAATATTGTTTTGATAATGAAGTTCCTATTATGATTTTAGTCAAAAACATTTAAGATAATTCCTGTTCAGATTTTGATCCTTGACCTTCTTCCAGAAAACTGCAACAAGTGTCTATGCATATGTGTGTCAGCATAATAATATGGTAGCTACCTTTTCCACTTAAAAAGTAGTCAAGTGTGCTCTGATAGTACACACCTGTAACCCCAGCACTTGGGTATACAAAACAGAGGACCATGAGTTTGAGGACAGACAGTAATAAAACTTGTTCATAGGCCAGGCATGGTGATGCATGCTTTTAATCTCAGTAATCAAGAGGCAGAGACAGACAGGTCTCTACAAGTTCAAGGCCAGCCAAGTTCATGTAGAAAGTTCCAGGACAGCCAGGGCTACATAGAGAGACCCTGTTTAAAAAAAAAAAAAAAAAAAAAAATTGGGGGGTACTTTTACTACTTACTTTGCCTCCCTCCCTTAACTTGCCATTTCCCACATATTCACATAATTGATTCCAAAACAATTAAGTTTAAGCAGTAACAGAAATTAAAAAAGATACACATAACACAAGTCAACAGAAGAGACCATTAATTTACCTTGACAAGGGAAATCTGAAGATTTATGGTCTTTCCATTCTTAAGGAGCTCTTGCAATTTCCTACTATGTAGAATGTTATCTACATAGACCCAGAGCTTTTCAACAATATCTTCTTGCAGTTCAAGTTTTTTCTTATAAAACACAACCAATGACTGTCTTGCCCAATCAAGTAAAACCTGGATTTGTAGAAAACATACTGTGAAAATGAAATTCTTACATGAGAGATTTTCAACATAAGGGCACACAGCCATGACCAAATTCTATTACAAGAAGAACGAAAGAACTTTCCTTTAAATCATGTCTGCATTTCAGCTAACACTGAGGCTGAAACAGGAGGAGCACTTCCGTCTACAAGTTCAAGATGAGACTGGGCAACACAGCAAGATCCTATTTTAAACAAATAGGATGACTATGGTTACACATGGCTATTAATATCAATACTTGGGAAGCTAAGGCCAAAAGAACTCAATTCAAAGGTAGCACGAGATGTATAGTGAAAGCATGTTTTTTTTTTTTAAATGCTAACTTGTGTTAATGTTACATAATGATGTAGGTTTTGAAATCTTGAAATCTTGAAATGCTTATTAAGAAATAAAAGAGGAAAAAGAATGTTGTCTCAGTCCGGAGTCAATGAATAGTTTCAGTGAAATTAAATTATTCGATGGCCTTTTTTAAGAGAAACACAATAGATGTCCAAAATTATCACAGAATCACATATGCAAATCAAAATGACAATAAGGGATAATTTAAAAAAAAAAAAAGGGAATGAGAGTCAGAACACTAGGATGTGTGTGCTCATTTTTCCCAAAACATAATCTACCTCACCCAGGAGACATAAATAAGGCAAAGTGATGCACAAAGGCTTTATAAGAAACTGAGCTGTACACATACACTTTCCATTATTGTAACGTTTCCTCAAACACAAAACATTGAGAAAAGGTGGGGCCTCAGATCTCAAAGCTGTGTGTGTTTGTGTGCATGAGTGCATGTGTGTATATGATTATGATGGAACCCAGAGCTTCAGGCAAGCTTGGCAAACACTATAACACTTGAGTTACACTTAGTCGGCCCAGGCCCTCAGTTTTACTCTCCAGAACTGTCAATATGAAGAGTGATTGGTTTTAAAAGGAAAAAGGATAAGGACAGCTGGGGTCATAATCAAACTGCCTTCCAGGATTACCCTTTGGATTCATATTGTACAGTGCTTACCAGAGAACTACCTACCAAGCTGCCAAAATGATTCAAATGTGTAGTAGATGTGGACACTGGTAGATACGAATGCTACACTTCACACTACTCTAACAGTTATAATCCATTTTGATGCATCTTGTGGTATCTCCTTTAAAACCAGCATTGGGATGTACGTCAACCCAATTCCATGAGCTTGTCATCCTATAATTGCATTATCTACCTTTTAGCCACAGAAGCTTAAGAAATACTAATAGAACACCATTCTTGGTACCTACCTATTTCTAGCTTGGCCTCATACAAAGACTAACACTTCCCAACCTTCAACCTAGCAAACTGAAAGATCCCACTACTTTTTCATTCACATTACTTTTAGTTTCCTCCCTAACTTGTTTTCTAGTCTTTTAATAAATGTCAACATCCAAGTTGTACATGTAATTCTTTTAGATAATAAAAATGTAAGTTTTACATTAAACTTACTTGTTCTTTATTTGGTAGAAAGCACTGATGGGAAATCCAAGCAAAGTGAGCTAATTTTAGTTTATCTTCCCAGGAAGTTGTCTTGCTTTTAAGTTTAAAGGAAATGCCAGAATAAACAGCAGCCATTGCTACACGTCTTCTACAACTAAAAAAGAGAAAATAGTATTATAATAAGGCCTAACTAGACAAGTAGAAGAAAATGAACACTATCTTTTAAAAAAATATTTATGAGTATGTGCCCAAGTGTATGGATGTATACCACAAGCCCAAGAAGATCAGAAGAGGGCACAGATCCTTTCAGACTGAAATTACAGGCACTGTGAGCCAGCTGCCATGTAGGTTCTGGGAATTAAACAGCTACCATGTAGGTTCATGTTCTCAGCAAGAGCAGCCGGTGCTTTTAACCATCTCTCCAATCCCTTCACTATATACCTTATTGGGTACAATTGGAAAGCAGAAGAGGCAGGCAGATCTCTGGGAGTTTGAGGCCAGTCAAGGATACATAGAGAGATTCTGTGATTGGTTGTGTGTGTGTGTGTGTGTGTGTGTGTGTGTATGTTAATTAAAACCCGATTTCAGCAAAAGCAAGCAGATGATAGATTATAAATAACTCCTGCTGTGATCACACATCACATACTTAGGGAATATAGGAATTCAATAAGACAAAATCAAAGTGTGTAAATTACTTATGGACTGATAATCACCATTCATGATTTAAGATTGAAAGAGATGCTTCAGCACACAGCTTCTAAAATATGTATCAGGATTAGCTTTATTAAATAAGCAAATACGCAAGCAATACAATAATTAAAAGAAAGTAGTTTCTCAAGGGGAAAAAGAAAACAGGTGTTGTGCCTGAAGAAATGGCTCAGCAATTAAGAACACTAGTTCCTCTTGTAGAGAATCGGAGTTCTGTTCTTAACACCACACGGCAGCTCACAATTATCTGTAACTCAATTTCTGAGGGATTCTTTCAATTATCTGTAACTCAATTTTTAAGGAATTCTACTTTTCCAGAGGACCCAAGTTCGATTCCCATATCTCACACTGTGGTCCACAACCACGTATGTACACCTCTGCAGGTGTACATAGAAAATATGCAGGCAAAACACTCATACAAATAAAAATTTTAAAAAGAAGGTTCTAGATTGATACCTTCAAATTCTAATACCTCCCACCGGGACTCCCTTAGTTAGATTCGGGCTCCTTCAAGTATAACTCTCCTAGATCTAGGATCTGGGCGCTCTCTCTCAAGCCGGACTTTCTAAAGGGGAGGCTCCCTCAGATCAAGAGTCTCTCAAGTGAGGCTTCTTCAGATCGGAGCTCTTAAGTAGGGTTCCCTTAGATCAGAGATGCCTCAAAATTACCTGTTTGGGGATCCCTCAGATGGCGGGAAATCCTTCAGGCAGCCTTCCTCAGAACTGGCAGGGTTCCCTCCAGTTGGGGTTGGCGTCTGGATCCACCAAACTGGCGTTTCAATGCAAAAACCAAACTCTTCAGCCTGGCGCTCACCTGGAACCTCTACAGCAACTAGCCACACGTGAGGGAGGCGCTTCCGGCAGACGTTGACGCCAACGGCTCGGGGCGGGGAGGGGCGTCACGCAGACATCGCTAGCGGAGCGCCGAGCGCGCCTTGGCCGCGGCGTTGCGCGTCCGCGGCCTAGCCCGGCGTGCCTGCTCTGTCAGGCGGTCATGGGGCGGCCACCGAGAACCGCGGGCGCGGCAGGACGTAGGGCGCGGGGACCCGGCTAGCCGGCCGCGGTACGGAGTCCTACAGCGGGCAACCGATAGAGAAGCAGCCGGTGCCGGGGCGGCGGCGGGGCAGCGGGAGCCGCCTGGGATGTTCAGTGAGTGCGGGCGGGGCGCAGGGAAGCGGGGGGAGGGGACGCGGGGGAGGGGCCTCGGGCGGGCTGCTCCGCGCCTCCTCGCGCGCGCGCGCGCGCGACCCCGCACGTGGCGGCCCCGGCTGCGTGCGCCCGGAGACCCCGCGGCCCCGCCGCGCACCCTCGCGCGGAGCCAACCGCGAGCTCACGAGGGCGCTCGGCGGAAGTGGGCTGCCGACGGCCGGCTCGCGGCTGCCGCCGTGAGTCGCAGTCCCGCGGACCTCGCAGGCGCTGTGGCTCCGGCGTCGAGAGGTGAGTCCCCCTAGCCCGGATCCCGGATCCGCAGGTGGATGGCCTCAGGGGTTTCCCGGGAATCCGGACCAGGTGTTTGGAGACCTGTCCCAGCCTGGCCCGCCCTACTGGAAAGTGAAGTAGGAAGGAAGTCCGCCTTCTTTAGGTTACAGACTTCTTGGCTACTTAAACTCGGAGGGGCTGGGTGTCGCGGGTGGCGCTGGTGCCCGCAGAGACTAGGATTGCAACCATGTAGCTAGCTAGCTGCCTCAGTTCCTCCTCCTATAAAATGGGATGGTAACTGAAGACTAGACCCAGCTGATAGTGGTGGCGCACTCTGTAATCCCAGCACTCTAAGTAGGCTGAGGCAGAAAGAATGCTGCGAATTCTCGTCCTGCCTGGTCTACAAAGTGAGTTCTGATCCACTCTAAGCTACTGAGTGAGACTTGGTCTAAGTATATATACACATAATATGTGAACCTTGTTTAATGATTTATAGAGCGAATATTAAACCAGAAAAACCGTAAAACCAACTTGTGCCTTCAGTATTTTGCCATCGATAATAAATTAGGTTCGTGTATTTGAGGACGGCCCTTTCAACTTTGAAATTTGTGTATATTTCTGTCATTTGAAGAGAGGTTAAGGCCTCTCCTGACTACTCAGTAACTCGCTATTTTTGTTGTTTCTGCACTTTGTATGTTAGAATCTATGAAAGACATCTGGGGACAAAAATAGGAGCTTTGCTTTTTTTTAATACTTGTTTTAGCTTGAACTTGTGTGATGCCAGAACTGTTCATTGCACAGTACTGGAGTGTTTCCAGACATCCACATAGCCTCAGCATCTCAGGTGGTTAACTTCCAGGTGCTCATTCTCAAAACAACCATCAATGCACGTTGTACTTCCCTAGGAGTCCAGTCTGGGACCAGTGGACTGGCGTATTGAGCTGTCAAGAGTGTAGATTCATACACTGCATCCAGATGACTGAATTCCCATCCAGGATCTATGTGATTTTGAGCGAGTTGTCTGACTACTTTGGGCCTCAGCTTTCCCATCTGAAGATTTACCTGCCTAATAGAGTTGTGAGGGTAAAAGCAGATACTCTGTGGGAAGTAGTTAAGATGGTGTCTTAGAGATGGAATATGTTAAATAAAAGTTAGGTATCAATGGTAGTGTAGGAAAAACAGTAATGTGATGTATACTGTGGTGGTGCTCCAGGCTCAGGCAGTGGAAGGGTAAAGATGAGGAAGCCATGGAAGGAATAAATAGCCAGGCTGAGCATCAAGATTTGTTCTATCCAGGTGAGCATTTGTGAGGGTGCCTTCATTCATTGGAGAGGGATTGGCCAAACTCTTTTAAGTTACAAAGGATTGGCCTCCATAAAACTCGAGAATACTTGTGTAACTCCCAGTAAAGTGAGAACTGAAAATTGGTCAGTTTTGACCAATTGAGACAGTTGAGAGCAACCTCAAAATGAAATGGTTGGGTTTTATTTTTCTTAATCCTCCACACTAGTGAAAGCAGTGAGGTTTTTTGTTGTTACTTGTTTGTTTTGTTTTTTTCCAGACAGGGTTTCTCTGTGTAGTCCTGGACCAGGCTGTAGACCTCAGAGATCCACCTGCCTCCACCTCCCTGGTGCTGGGATTAAAGGCATCCTCCACCACCATGGGTTTTAAACCCAGTACATCACATTGGCTTTTTGGAAAGAATGAGTGTAATAGAGTGGTGTTAGATTGAAGTAGAGAAGGCCATTTCTACTTCTGTGTCTAGCTTATATAGTTGGGCTTTTTAATCTAAATTTCAAAGCTTAGAGATCACTCAGATAAGACATGAAGAAGCTATGGGTTGTTCTAGGCAATATTCTTTCCTAAACCATATTTTGTATGTACCAGGTTACAAGGCAGGTTTCTCAGAGCAGTCTCCCTGTGAATATGCCAGGTCTCTGCCACCAAGAACACTTTTTTGTTTCTCTAACACCAAGATGATCTTCAGGAGTGCATACTAGGCTGAAGTGAGCCCAGTGGTGCTGGTTTGGGACTTTTGTTCAGTCTCACCAAATCAGTTATAAAAACAAAACAACAGAAAAATGAAATGTCCACTGATGATTGCTGGAGTCATATCTCAGAGAGCATAGTATAGATCATAAATACATACACAGAAAATAATCTAGAAATGGTGGTTCATTCTTGTGATACCAGTACAACGGAGGCAGTGGCAGGAGGTTAGAAAATTCAATGTGAGGCTGGCTGTGTACAGAGTTTAGGCCGTTAGGACCGCAGAGCAAGAACTCTGACTCAGAGAAAGAAACACACACACAACAAACAAACAACTACTGTAAGTGATGAATGAAAACGTACCTATCGATAGCTTGGACTGAGACTTCCAGCAAGAACAGCATATGTGGATTTGATAAATCAAGAAGTGCTGTTACAGCTGGGCGGTGGTGGCACACGCCTTTAATCCCAGCCAGGCAAGAAGACGGTATGGAATCGATAGGTTAGAATGTTGTGGACAAAGTTAGTTGACCGGAGAAGACGTGGAAATCTTGAAGGTAGTGATAAAGAAATCAGCTTTTTTTTTTTTTCTTTCTTGAGGTTTTTATTCTATGTGTATGAAGTCTGCACACCACATGCACAAAATATCCTTGAAAGCCAGAAGAGGGTGGCAGAACCCCAGAGGCTAGAATTACAGACAATTGTGAATTGTCGTGTGGGTTCTAGGAATTGAACCCAAGTCTTCTGGAAGAGCACCCCTGAGCCAGACAAGTCAGTTTCTAATGTTGTCTATTGGGTATTGTGGTTCCTAAGTATGAACTTACATAGCCGCCACCACCAAACTCCAGATTCTTCTATTTCATCCTGAACCCTAGCAATAGGGCTCATTTACAAGATCTTTTATTTCTTAGGACACCTTGGGAGAAAGCACAACTACTGTTGAAGCATATTGCTGTGTCTGAGCAAAGATTCACTTTGAAAGACAATCAGGGTTAGAGGTAGAGATAGATCAGAAGTTCAAGGCCCTACTTGGGAGTTATATACAGTGAGTTTGAAGTCAGCCTGGGATACATGAGACAGTCTAAAGGAAAAAGGTCAAGGTTTTTTAATTTATATGAGATACAACTGAAACTTCATAATGTGCCTCACTTATTTTTCAACTTTGACTTTTTCCACAAAGCTAATTGAATATATTCTTATGACAATATAAATACTAGATTTTTTTCGATCCACTTTGATGACCTTTAGATAGATCTCTCTTGTTCCAGGTGATGGCACATACCTGTTATTCCAGTACTCGAGAGGTGAGGCCAGGAGATCCTGAGTTCAAGGTCATCTTCGGAAGGTGTAGAGCCACCTTGGGCTACGTGAAACCCTATCAAAAAGGGGGGGGGGGAATGGGTGGGAATTAAATAGATTGAGTACCTTAGTAAATGTTTTACATGGCAAACAAAAGGTATACAGTTCCAGACCTTTTAAAGCACAAATTCACAATAAGGAAGAAAAAAAAAAACCTTAAGCATAAATTCACAATTAGAAAAAATACTCAGCTCTCCATACTCCCCAAACTGGCCCGTAGTCAGCAACTCTTAGGAACTAATTTGAAGATTGTGTAAAAGTTAATTTCCCTGGATTTACCTTAAACTCATTCTTCTTGAAGCTTCCATTTTAAAGAATTGAAGGGGGCAGGTCTGGAAAGATGGCTCAGGTTAGGAGCACTGACTGCTTTTCCCAGCGTCCTGAGTTCAATTCCCAGCAACCACATGGTGGCTCACAACCATCTATATTGGGATCAGATGTCCTCTTCAGGCATGCAGGTGTACGTGAAGATAGAGCATTCATAGAAATAAAATAAAAAGAATTGAGTTCTGTTACATAGTAGTATTTTGGCACTGCACAGAGCTGAGTAGTTACTACTTGGCTTGTCTTAGTAGACTTGGTACATTCTCTGCCCACTGTATTTGATGGTAAGTGAGTGATGCTGATGCAGTGTATAATGATGGCCAGATTTACCAGGCCTTATTCCAATATCCTCATTATAGGGAAGTGTAAAAGGAGTCTTCAGTTTGTCCTTCCTGGTGGTTACATGGAATGATCGTGTAAGATTTTACATTGCAACTTTGTTGAGTGTTAGTGAAACAGAAGCAACCATTAAGATACATAAAAAGAAGGGTAGTTGCCATCAATTTTGTGTGAATCGAAAACTGATAAGTCTTGAAATTTTAACCAAAGAATGTGTAATTCTATCCAAAGCCCTTTACTTCATTAGTGTTTTATTATCATTGGGAAACTGGGCAGGTATCCCAAGATGGCAGTGTAAATCTCATACCAGAGTCTTAGGAGACTTCGGTCTATTTTAAGGTGAGCATTTGTGAGCAGGCGCTCGTGAGCAGGCGCTCGTGAGCAGGCGCTCGTGAGCGCGCGCGCACACACACACACACAAACAACACGTCCATATATGGATATTTTGGCATAGAAGCCAATTTCTCTGAGGCATTCTTTCATTATTTTGCTTGAAATATGTGCATCAAACTAGAACCATCTAAGCTGGTTGGATCTATGGTGTTTGTGTTCCACAAGGGCTGTAAACAGTTTCTGAATTGCTTCCCTGAGGATCCTGGGCCCAGAAGCTGTCTCTCTTTCTGTCCTTAGGGAGGATCTCAGAGTAAAGGCAGTTGCATTCTGTCAATCCCAAATGTAGCAAAGCTTTCCTATTTGTATTTTGTTTTTGTTTTCAAACAAAACTAAACTGGATTTTTATGTAGCCTGAGGCAAGGCTTGCTCCTCCTACCTCTACTTCCTCAAGTGCTAGGGTTACAAATTTGGGCCATCACACTTGACATTATTCTGTTTTGTTTTACAACTTTAGCATCTCTTCCCCTCATCTGCAGACACATATGTATTGTCCTATCTATCTAACGGACACTCATCGTGGAGTCTGCTTTCTAATCAGTTGTCTTGTGTCTCACAGGCAGTATTTTTTTTCCTGTCCCAAGAAAGGTCTTGATGAACTCACTTGATGACTAGTGAGGCAGAGGTAGGTGGGTACTTTGTTTTTAAGGCCAGCCAGGGGTGCACAGAGAAAGCCTGTCTTGAAAAACCAAAAAAGAAAGAAAAACGAAAAGCTTGATGGGAATGATTGTGAATTCACATAGGTTACTAGTACATAGTCCCATGTCATCAAAAGCTAACAGTGGAAAATCTGGAAATCTGTTAGTTTTTAAAGTGCAGAATTGGACTATTTAACAGGATTTGAAACTAGACACTCTGGAAAGCATCAGCAGCAGATATAGTATGATGTAGGCAAGGCTGGATGTCTTGACTCTCCTGATTGGGTTACCCTTGGAATGAGTCATGGAATCACAGTTGCTGTATGTGTTTGATTTTTCACTGTTCTAAATCAGAATTTCCAGGGCTGGGGTTACTTATTTATACACATACACATACTGCTTGGATTCTTATATAGCTAGGTGTGAAATAGAGATTCACTGATGCAGTCAGAATTAATGATTATATTGATAGTGGCCACAGAGAAATAATGATTTTTAGCTTCATTGATGGACAGGAATGCCAGAGCCAGCTGGCTAAGTCGAACAGTACCTGATGGGGAGTGAGGATTAAGAAAAAAGACTTAGACAAGAGATAGATTCAGGAGGGCACACAGTGAAATACTGCAGCACCTTGTTTATTTAGCACAGCATATTTATACCCTTCAAAGGGTGTGAGAAGCAGAACGCACAAGTTATGTAAACAGTAGCTGATACTTACCCAAGAAGCCTGCTATTATTATCCTACTTTATAAGGTCAAAGAACGCTCAGATCCTTGCCTTGGGCTCCAAGTGCACCTCCTCCTGCATTCTGCAAAACATCCTGCCCAACCAGCAGTATGCTCAAGGTCAAGGAAGAGTCAGTTCCTTGTCACAATGGCTCCCGACACAAGAAGAGAGGCTCTCAAAGTATCAGAGTCCTGTGCTAGCAATAAAAAAGAAGCTTAATTAAAATAGTTCATCAATACACTGAAAGAATAATAAACCATTATGAAAAGAATTATTAGTCTGGGAATTTATTTGTGCTTTGTTACATGACCAAGTTAACAGCCTTATCATACCCATTGCCCCTCCTTTTTGGCAAATGTCTTGAACTCTTTGTGGTGATCCAGGAATGAAACGCATAGATGGTATATCCTCTGTCTTATAGTTTAATAAGGTCAGTAACATTTTGTTTGTAACATACATAAACTTTTGTCTGTGTGACTCCAGCCATCTCTCTTCTCCCTGTTGTGTGACTTTCAAGAAATTGGAGTGTTGGTCTTCAGAGTATCTCATAAATCAGTTTAGAAGGAAAAAGACATTTACAGATACTCTGGAAGCAGTATGTTAGCCAAATAACCAGGGAAAATGTACTTGGCTATTTGTTCATGCACAATACACTAAAAGGAATTGCAGATTTATAACAATTAGAGCTAGAGTCTTAAAAATAACTTAAAGAAAAAAATAACTAGAGAGAAGGCTCAGCAATTAAGAGCACTGGATGCTTTTCTAGAGGCCTGGGTTTGATTTGCAGCATACATGTAGTAGCTCACAGTCATCTGTGAGTCTAGTTCCAAGGGATCCAATGCTCTCTCTTCTGGTTACTGTGGCTACCTGGCACAAAAGTGATGCATAGTTTTACATGCAGGTAAAACACATGCATTTTCTTTTTATTAATAAAAAATTTTTCTCAATAAAAAGTTTCTGAAAAGGTTTTGGTTTGGATTTTTTGTTTTTTTTCAAGATGGTGTAGCCCTGGCTATCCTAGAACTCTCTAGACCAAGCTGACCTGAAACTAAGAGATCCTCCTGTCTCTGCCACCTGAGTGTTGGGATCAAAGGTGCATGCCACTACTGCCCAGCTGGAGAAATGAAATTTTAAATATTAAAAAAAGTGCAAGCACTCTCAAAATAGAAGTCTGATTTTTAAAAAAAGTGAATTTAAAAACTAAACAAAGCCCAAAATAGTCAGAAGTGTAGTTCCATGCAGCTGTATAAGTGTTCAGAAGCTGGGCTACACAGGGGCTGGCCCTTGATTTAGAGAATGCTACTTTGACAGGCATGAGCATCTGTGAATGACTGTGATGCATGTACTCTAGAATAGGTACCATGTTTTGATCCTGGAGAGGAAGGTGTGTTGGTTTTATTATTATAATAGCAAAAAACATTATCATCGGGTGATGGACATTCTTGGTTATTAACTTACAGTATATATGGAATTAATTGAAACCCGAAAATGACTAAGCACACCTGTGAGAGAGATTTTTGCTTAGTTGGATCATTTGAAAGATCTGCTTCTGATCCAGATATTTGAGGTGAGAAGGCACCTCTAATCTGGGCTACACCTTCTGCTGGAGGCCTATATAAATAAAGGACATAGAAGAAGGAAGCTCCTGCTCTTTGCCTGGTGGTGAGTCCCACCCCTTCACTGGCATTAGAACCGACTTCTTTGGGAACTCTGGCATATATTGAAGACCAGCTGAGACATCCAGTCTAAACAACTACTAGATTCTTGGACCATAGTTGGATTAGCTGGAGCACAGCCTGTGTGTCATTCTAATAAATCTCCCTTTGTCTGTATTAATAGATTCAGTCTATAGGTTCTATTACTCTTGAGAACTCTGATTAATACAGATGGGATTCATAAAACATTATAATGGGTTTCATTATGACATTTTCATACAAATATATAATGTATTTGATCATATTCATTCCCTTATTTACCATGTCTTCATTCCCACTGATCTCTTGTCTCTTCTCAACTGTTTTCCTTTCTATTTTCATGTCTTTAGTAGTTTTTGACGGGGTTTGGTTTTTGTATTGTCTTTCGTTGTTGTCATGCATTAGCTGTTGTTTGTGACCCAATATGTTTCATTAAGGTTGGTTACAGGAGGATGAGTGAGGAGTTAGTATAGGCTTATGGGCACCTTATCATTAACTACCACTGGAGAAAACATCTCTCCCTCCACCAACAGAATATTCTTTTCTTTCCTGCTTTTGGTTGTAATTGAGAGGAGCATGCCAGTTGTGTGCTAGCACATGTGTGGGGGTCAGAACAACTTTGGGAGTTGATTCTCTTCCATCTTTACTTGGGTTTGGACATTCATCTCAGATTATAAAGCTTTGTGACAAGTATTTATACCTGCTGAGCCATCTGTCTGGCCAACTTTCTCTTTAAAAACACGCTAAGAAGGCAGAATGGAGCATGTGGTGATGTGAAAGCTGGAGGACAGCTGCTGTTTTATTTAGAGTGGTTAGGACTCATAGCAAGGAGACATGAAGAACTAAGAAATGTGAGGAAAGGGTCTCTTGGCAGAAAGAACACAAAAACAAGGGTCCTGAGGCAGGGATCCACTTGTGAGACAGGAGACCTGTTCAACTGGAACTGAGTTGTGACAGAAATGAACCTAAGAAATTAATTTCATTGCCTTTGGCCATCTGTACTTCAGTTTCTTTATTTCTGGCAAAGTAATGTTCCAGGCCATGACAGTCCTATAGGTTCTAGTTCATTATGAAGTAGTAGCAGAAAATAGTTTCTTTTCCACTCACTTTTTTTAAAGCCTCAAATGAGTTTAAATTTTTCAAAAATTGTTTGTCCTGTTCAGGTTACTTCCCACCACTTTCCTTTCTTATAACAATATATGTGAATCATTTAAAACACCCCCTTATGTTCTGATCATTTTCTGTGTCCAATAATTACAAATATTTTGATTTAGGTGGAAACACATTGCTTAAATCCTCAACTTCAGGTGACACCTTTTTGTTTTTTGAGACAGTTTCTATGTAGAACAGCCTGTCCTGGAACTCAGAGATCTACCTGCCTCTTCCTTCCTAGTGCTGGAATTAAAGGTGTATGCCACCACACCTGGCAAGGTGACTCCTCTTTTTGTCTTTTAAGAACCATGAGCTGGGTGTGATTGTACACACCTTTAATCCCAGCACTTGGGAGGGAGAGGCAGGCTAATTTCTGTGAGTTTAAAAGACTAGACTGGTCTACAACTACAAAGTTGCAGGCCAGCCAACACTATACAGTGAGCCCCTTGTCTCAAAAAAGAAAGATCTCATGAACTGTGAGTGAGGGGATACAGCTCAGTGGTAGAATGCTTACCTAATTTGTGCAAGGTTCTACGTTCCATCCCTAGAGCCACACAAAAATACCCCCCATTACCAGGTTCTCACCTTGTCGGCATCTATTTACCCAGTGTCTGGGTTTCTCAGGCCTTTGATCTTATACTATATTCCTACTTAAGTTTTGAGCAGGTTTACAGCTAGTGAATAGCTCTCTGATAGAACAACAGAAATTCAAACCTGGCCTGCTTGCTCAATGCTAGAAGCACTAGTGAAAAGGTTCCTAAAGCTGGTTAAATGACAGTCATTTAGGGACAATCTGTGGGATGTGTTACCGGTACTGTTTCCATGTTTCCTTCCATCAGAGAAGCTGACCATATGTCCTTTGGAAAAATAGATAAAATGGAATAACATGCAGGTTCATAATTAGGGAACCCAGGCTTGTGTCCTCACTGAGTCACTTCAGTATCCATCTTTCTAAAATGCCTCTGTGTGATACCTCTGCCATCCTTTACAGACTACTTCCTCTGTTCCTTCTCCACAGGTCATGAAACGAGTGCGCACGGAGCAGGTTCAGGTGGCAGTGTCCTGCTACCTCAAACGCCGGCAGTACGTGGACTCAGAAGGCCCCTTGAAACAAGGCCTGAGACTATCACAGACCCCTGAGGAGATGGCAGCCAACCTTACAGGTACCAGGGTCCTTTGGCTGGCCTGGAATAGGAACTGTCACTGCCCACATGGGATCTCAGCAAAGGGTAGGCTACCAAGTCTCAGCAGCTCTGAGAGGGACTGTCCTCTAGGCCTTTTTCCTGTCCTTCAAAGCTGTGCTCACTGAGCCTTCTGGGGTCCCTGGATAGAGCCATATTTTAGAGCATCCAGATTTGTGTAACTTTTTTACCCAAAGGACTCTGAGTGATAGGTCCTCTCTGCTAGCAAAGAACTTTGCTCCTGGAAGTCAGGTCTATAGGTGAATGAATGCATACTTTAAGATTGATGGAAATACTGGTATCATAGGTACTTCTGAGATTTTTAAATTTTGTTTTGAAATCATATTTCAAAATGACAGAATGGCTTTTACCTTTAGTTTCAGCACTTGGAAGGCAAAAATGAGAGGGTTGCCTGTTTGGAACCAGTTTGGGCTACAGAGTGAGACTATCTTAAACAGCCATGGGGGAATTTTAAAAAGGAAGGAAGGAAATGTGACTCCATCAGGAATATCAAGTGATTGTTACTATATTCAATGTTCAACTAGCTGTTTTATGAGTTCAGGGTTTTATGATACAGTTTTCTATCCTTCTGTCTCCCTCTGGTTTTTGTGAAACAGGTTCTCACCAGTGAGAGCCTGTCTGGCCTTGAACTCTCAGCAACCCTCAGCCTCAGGTATATGCCACTGTGTCTCGCTGATTTTCTTGCACTGGATTTCTGTATGGTACAGGTGATTGGGTGTTTTTCAAGAAATTAGGTGATTGTGATGGACATTAATTAATGGCTTTGTGGTCTGGAGTTCATTGTTTACATGACCCAGCTCTGGCTGTCCTTCACATATTCCCAGTAGCTCCTTCTCCCCTCTTTCTTTGTTCCTGGACTTCTGCTCTCCACTAACATATTACCGCTGCTCCATCCTAGCAGCAGCAGATTCCTCACTTCCTTCTCACAGCACTATAATTATCTGTTTTGCTTTACTATGGAGAAAGTGATGAAATGTTTGAATGGCACACAAAGCCATTCTTCTCTGTTTCAGCTTCTCAAGGATGCCCTGGTTGAGCAATTACCTCCCTGTCTCTAGTGGAGTTCTCCAAAATTTACCAAGTTTGGAGCAACTTCTTATGGACTGCCACAACTCTTGGAGTGCTCATAGCCCCTATTGTCATGTAACATCCCTGGAACCCTGGGCAATAAATCTGCCTTGAATGGGAAGGAGAGAGAGTATTACCAATGGCTCTCCAGACATCACTCTGCAGTGTAGATGCAGTGGCTTTTCAAGAGGCCAGCAAGAACAAAGAGAACGTGAAGCATGCTTGTTATACAGTATCACGCTGAATCTTTCTGATTCATGAGTGATCTGAATCAATCTTCACTCTGTGGGTATTTATTGCATATCTGCTCTAGGCCAGATGGTAATAACCCTAGAACTTGCTAAGATTCCAGTTGCTAGGAGTACATGCTGCAGTGCAGCTGTAGAGAACCATTGTGTGTTGAGCTTTGGCAGGGATCCCTTTGGATCAGGGAATAGAGAAAATGGTCATTTGCATTAGGTTGGTAGGATAAGAAAGTCTTGCCAGAGACTTGGTACTCCCCAGCTTATGGTTCAATAGCAGAAGGAATGAGCCATTTTCTGAGGAACCATAAGGAACACTCCATCAGGTTAAAGGAAGACATGTGAGATCTTTAGATAGATTTTAAGAAAATGACTGGGTGCTAGGTATAGTTAAAGGGCCCAAGTTAGAAACAGATACACCAGACGGGAACCAGCGTAATCTGAAGATATTCAAGAACCTGAAGGGTTTTGACTGATGAAGAATTGGGAGAATACCTGCCTGCTTCCGCTGCCTGAATTCTGCTGGAGAGCAGAAACTCCTCTTCAGGTCCCCTTTTCTGTACTGTTGTACTGTACTGTTCCCTCAGTTCTGCTGTGTTCGTTACTATCCATGCATATTCTAGTGTTTAGAAGTGACATTTTCTTCAGGTGACATCTTAGCCCTTGGCTACTACTAGCTTCCATCTGGAAGTCAAGGTTGGTACTACCTAAATGTGGATGCTTGCTGCAAGGAATTTGAAGGCATTCTTCTCCATTTGCAGAACATCAAGGACTCAACATTGTGTGAAAGTTTGCCTTTAAGTTACAATAGGAATTAAGAACATGGTTTAGACTCTTCACTGAGTAGTACAGAAAGTTTGAGGTTTTTTAGGAAGCATAAACTCAGGCCAGGTGTTATGACACACTCTATAATTCCAGCACAAAGAGCAGAAAGCAAGATTCCTAGGCCAGCTAGGGCTATATAATGAGACCTTATCAGAAAAAGAAAGCATAAAGTGAAAAAGTGCATGCTTGCATACTAAATATTGAGACTACAGGCTTCCTCCTTATGTCAGCTTCCCAGAACACTGCAACCAACCTCATTTCCCAGGAAGGCAAGTGAACAGCAGGTCGCTGGATTCTGACCTGCCCAGAATTGCAGGTCCTAACATCCTGAATAATGAGCCATATTTCCATAATCTCTGTGGTACCCCGTTTCCACATCCAGAGGCCAAAAGGCCCTGGGGAAAATGTTTCTCTGACAGCTACCTACATCATAGTATTGATAAGAAGATAAAGCTGCTGGGGGAAAGAACATTTAGAGAATTTGTTTTAATGACAGGTAGTGGTGCTGAAAGAAATGTGAGGCAAGATAACTCTTTTCTCTGTTGGAAAAAAGAAAGATAAAAAGGGACAGTCAATAAAAAGGTTGAAAATTAGGCCAAGCTGAATTCAAAGTGAGCCTGGTGTACAGAGCAAGTTCCAGGACAGCCAAGGGTATACAGAGAAACCCTGTCTTGGAGGGGAAAAAAGAAAGAGGGGCAGAGGTTGAAAATTAACCTTCCTGTAAGTAAAGCAAAAAAATTAAGTGTAAAGAAAAGATTAAATGGTTTTCAGAAGATTCAGCTTTGAAATTGAGAGTCTCAAAAAATTGGACAATGTGATCAGAAACGAATAAAGAATGTTTCTCTAAACTGGAAGGCATGACCTCTCAGATTGACAAACCCAGGCTATAGCATATTGTAACATGTCAGTATAGGCTAGGCATTTTCAGATAAATCTCTGGAATATTACATGCCTATCCTCTCTGCTTAATTTATCCTATGCTATCTAACTTTCATTCCTCTGCCCTAGTTTTATGGGGTATCAGGAGAAAAGCGAGACAAGCAAGTGTTATCAGCCTCCCCCTGTCTACTAGGACTCTAGAGGATCTTACTTAGAGATGCCATTGGACTCTGTGCCCTCTCTCCATCTTACTGCATGGTAGATAGTAACTGCATTCCTGACTGTCTTGTGTGTCTTTTTTTAGTCCAATCAGAATCTGGTTGTGCCAATGCAGTGTCTGCAGCCCCTTGCCAGGCAGAACCCCAGCAATATGAAGTACAGTTTGGACGACTGAGGAGCTTTCTCACTGGTAAGTACTTTTTAAGAAACCAAATAATATGATTGTCCCTCAGAACCTTTTGTATTACAAGCATAGTGATAGGTTATAGAAAGTCAGACACTTTTGTTTGATTTGTTTGTTTTGATTGTTTATTGTTTATTTTTTCTAGATAGAGTATCTCTGTGTGGTCCTGGCTGTCCAGAAACTTGCTCTGTAGACAGGCAGGCTAACCTTGAACTCAGAAGATTCACCTTCCTCTGCTTCCTGAGTGCTGGGAATAAAAGTATGCACCGTGACACTTTTAACATCCTTATGTGCAAACAGAATTTCTGTGAGAGATCTTGAGATTAAAGTTTACAAGGATAGAGAGAGAACTATGCATGTCCTATTTATTTACTGTTTGCCTGTGGCTTTTAACACTGTGTTATATCACTTCTGAATAAATGAAAGCCAAATCAACCATGGAGAAAAGCATCCTTTAAGTGAAGTGAGTTTGAAATGCATATCATCTCTCAAGTAGTATTCATAAATCCAATGAAGAAGTTAACTGTTGTCATTTAGGCAGGCTATGGAGACACAAAATCAGTGGATATGTGTTCATTCGCTTCTTCTTACTCGCTAATGTAAGTTTTTAAAATAATTGCTTAAGAGGGCTGGAGAGGTTGCTTAAGAAGAGCCATTTACCCTATTTGGGAACCTCCATTTTCCTTGCTTTTGAGGTAAAGAGGCAAGTTAGACGGCTAAACCAAACCATGTCTTCTGGTCCTGAGATGACCACGATTAACTTAAAGTTGAGGAGTTGCAATAAGAGAACCATGTTGATTCTGAGTACTAATCAGTTGTTGAATTCCTTCTGTACACACCTAAACAAAAAATAAAAAGCATTCTATACCCTGGAAGGATTGAGAATAATTAGTGGATACTGGCTTGGTGGCAATATAATGGCATATACTTTTAATCCCAGCATTCAGGAGGCTCTATGAGTTTGAGGCCAGCAGGGCTACATAGTGAAACCCTGACTCAAAAAAAATATAAATAATTTGAACTTACCCAAGAACGGTAGCACCTTAGTACTTGGGAGATAGAGGCATGAAGATTAAGAGTTCAAGGACAGAGGACATCCTCATAGCAAATTTGTGGCCTAGGCTACATGAGACCCTAGGCTACAGAAAAGGGACAGAGAGGTGGCTCACTAGATAAACCAGAAAAGGGACAGAGAGAGGTTCACTAGGTATAGGTACTTGTCACAAAGCCTGGAAACCCGAGTTTAATCCCTGAGATCCACATTGGTATCAGGAGAACCAAACTGCCAGTTGTTTTCTGGGCTCTGTGTGCATATACCCTGACATGCATGAGCACATGTGCGCGCACGCACACACACACACAAAATATCGTTTTCAAAAACTATTTTAGGGGCCAGAGAGATGGCTTAGGGGTTAAGAGTACCAGCTGCTCTACTAGAGGACCCAGGTTCAGATCCTAGAACCCAAATGGAAGCTTTGGACCATATGTAACTCCAGTTCCAGGAGATGACCTATTCTGGCCTCTGAAGGACCAGATACACAACGTGGTACATGCAGGCAAAACACCCATACACATAAATCATTTTTAAAAAGAAAAAATTTAAAAGCTATATTTTTTTAAATAACCCAGTAATTAACTAAAATAAATAAATACATGCTTTAGGTGCTTGAGAGATGGCTCAGTGAACAGTTAAGAGCCCTTATTGTCTTCCATAGGAACAAAGTTTGGTTCCCAGGACCAACCCAGATTGGGCAGCTCATAGCTAGCTGCCTGTAACCCAGCTCAAAGGGATTCAACACCTCTCTCTGGCCTCCATGGGCACCCACACAGATGCACATAAACATACATACAAATACAAATTTTAAATTTTTAGATAATTTCCACCTTAAATGAATAAATACTCCTTGTGTTAATCTAATGGATAAAGATGCATATGAGAAAACTGACCAAAATAAAGACTCCATTCTGCATGTGGAGCCACCCTATATTACTTGACCCCTATAATAAAAAAGAAGCCTATGTTTACATAGTCTAGTTTTTTGGAGGGAGGGTCAAACTATTACAGAAAGTAAAGATTTAGTAAAATGCATCCAAATGTTTAAACTGAAAAGATAGACTCCATTTTATATCTCAAAATAGAGCTGGGCAGCTGGTCCAAATGCTAAAATCCTAGAATTTGAGAGGTAGAGATGGGAAGATCAGGAGGTCAAGGCTTTTATTTTTATAATAAGGATTGTATTTGTAGTGAACAAGAATGTGGAGACAATGAAGGTTATTTTTAACTAGCTTTGGTTTATTAAGTTTTAAATGGTTATGTCTATGGCTTTGTGATGGAGTTCTCTTGCTTTTATGTGGGGAACTTCTTCCAGCCTGCCTTTCATTCATGTAGCATGTACTTAGGTTAAGCACTGACTACTGCCGGGTTAGGAGGTGTTGTGATTACTGACATAGCTGTTGCCTTTGTGGAATATCTTGTCCAGTGAAGAAGCCAGAAACGGTTCATCCACACACATGTAATTGCATCATGGGATAGGGGGCTGGCTGTGTCTGGATGATCTCATTGACAAATGATTCTGGGATGACCCAGTAACAATATGTAGTTTTTAATCATAAAAATATAGAATAGTTTTTGAGTAATTTTGTCACAGACCAGGGTGCTTTCTAAGTGAAGCCTGCTCACATTGAATTAGGACTGATGGAGTTTATCCTGGTGCACATTTGGATGATTGCATTTTAAGTATTTACCTAGGTTCCTGCTGTAGAGTAGCTTGTGATTTTATTTTTTTAATAGACTAGCAGAACATAAATACTGGCTTACATTTTTATTCAACTTACTTAAACATGAACAAATGTTACACTAAATTAAATATAAAACCTTTCTGTTTCTGTACAAATTCCAAGCTCATTACAATAAAGGACAAATAAAACCCAAAAAGCAGTAAAGTTCAAATTAACAGTGGCTGTAACAGGTGGATTTTGCCAAAGCTAACCTCTGCTGTCTACAAGTATCTAGATACTGCTGTGGTTGACTGAGTTGGTCCTAGCTCAGTTACATGGTACTTGTGCGGTGGGGTGGCTGCCCTCTGCTCCTCACACTGTACCCGCAGAGCCGTACTCTCAGACATTCTGTCCTCACTTGCACACATACTTGGGTACCACATGTACCTCTTATCTGTCTGTGACAGTTAAGTTTCAGACTAGTGAGTGGTCTCAATGACAAATTATATATTTTTTTAAATTAATTAATTAATTTATTTATTTTAGGGAAGTTTCATATTTTTTACCAAGGATGTCAAAGTTTTGAATGGATAATGTCATCATCACATAGGACAAGCCAGCCGGAATAGCTTTGATTTACTTTTGGCTGTAGTGCCCACAGAACTAAGGCTAGGTATTAAAGAAGACCTTGTCAGAACTTCTTGCTAAGTGCCATCCAGAAAATTTTTGAAACAGGTTTTTATTGTGTATCCCTGGCCAGCCTGGAACTCACTATATAGGTCAGATTGACCTCAAACACAGAGATCCACCTGTCTCCTAAGTGTTGGAATTAAAGGTGTGCTCCCTCCCCCCAGCCCCTAACTTACTACCTGGAAGATTTTGAACATACTTGTTCAATAAAGCTTACTAAGTTGGAAGTCAGGCATAGATTTCTGACTTGAAGAATAATGGGGAAGATGCTGGATTATGAGCCTGACCACAGCTGCTGAGCTGTCACAAGGTGTGGCCAAATCCCCCAACCTCTACTGAACCTCAGAGTCTGTTCTTTCTTGTTTGATGAGAAAACTCTTAAGTTGTTTTAAGAGGAAACTCTAAGTCAGCTTTGAAACTATAAGATTCTGTGTGGGCAGGAAGAATCGAGTAACTGGTTCTAGGAGTATCTTCTTCAGTGTTACCAAGTGTGGTTTTCACTATTTCTCATTGCAGATTCTGACTCCCAGCACAGCCATGAAGTTATGCCTCTCCTCTATCCCCTCTTTGTCTACCTCCACCTCAACCTGGTCCAGAGTGGCCCTAAGAGCACAGTGGAAAGCTTCTATAGCCGCTTCCATGGAATGTTCCTGCAGAATGCAAGTCAGAAGGATATCATTGAGCAGCTGCAAACCACACAGACCATCCAGGATATTCTGTCAAACTTCCAGCTTCGTGCATTCCTAGACAACAAGTATGTGGTCCGTCTTCAGGAAGATAGCTACAACTACCTTATCCGCTACCTCCAAAGTGATAATAACACTGCCCTGTGCAAGGTGCTTGCCGTGCACATTCATCTGGACGTGCAGCCTGCCAAGAGGACAGACTACCAGCTATATGCCAGCAGTGGCTCCTCCCGCAGTGAGAGCAGTGGGCTGGAGCCCCCAGATGTGCCCAATCCTATTCTGCAGAATGAGGCTGCCCTGGAAGTCTTGCAAGAGAGTATAAAGCGTGTCAAGGATGGACCTCCCTCCCTCACCACTATCTGCTTCTATGCCTTCTATAACACGGAACAGCTGCTGAATACTGCAGAGATTTCCTCTGATAGCAAACTGTTGGCCGCTGGGTTTGACAATTCCTGCATAAAGCTCTGGAGCTTGCGGTCCAAAAAGCTGAAATCAGAGCCCCACCATGTGGACACATCACGCATACGTCTAGCTTGTGACACTCTGGAGGAGGAGGTAGGAGTGCCATTTATTCTTTCTTGTACCTTCTTCCTGTTAGAATGCTCTTCTTAAGCCTGACCTGTCTCACAGAAACAGTCTGTAGTTCCCTCTTAGGAAGCCAAAACTGGACTCAAGCTAGGTAATATAGCCATTGAGTCCTTCCTGCTCATGCCTGATAATGCACATTAAAACCCTTCTCCCAACACTCAGCATTATTTATGAGTGGGCAGGGTTAGTTGCTGTCAGAAAAGCTGGTGGCACCATTGAGCCTGACTAACAGATTTTCAGCTGATGATGACTTAGTTGCATTGCATGTCTGTGCTATTGTGTGTGCTGGATGTGCACTGCGCAGGTTCAAATAGTGAGAAGCAGGATTTACATGGTCTACATTTAAACAGTAGTAAATATGATCTTCCCCTGCCTTATGCTTTTTCACAGTCCTGTCAGCATATAGTACACGGGTGAGGCTAGCACCTTTCCTGGCTCAGTGTGCCAAGAGTGGTCTCTGCCCCACTTTGAAAAATGACATTGGGTTGTAGAACTGTGTTGTTTCCTTAGTGCAGCAACCTGTTGTCAGGTGGGGTGGCTGGTCTGGGATGGCCTTAAAAGATGCAAGCACAGTGGCCTGAGTTTCAGTCAGCAGTCACTACTGTGTAAAAACTTCGGCTGAGAGAGGCGGCTTCATGATCAGCTTCTCTTGAGTATCCACAAAAGCTGGGGCCCAAACATTTTGTTCTGTTAACCAGTGGCATGCAGGTAGTTTTGCCTTGAAGCACTTTGGACAGAAAATTCTTTGCACCTGCTTGAAACACTGAAAAATAAAGGGTCATTCTAGTATAAAAAATGTCGTGGGTATTGTGCACATTAGAGTGAGCCCAAGCCTACCCTAGTCTCAATCTGAGTTGTGTTGCCCTTGAACTTTTGGTTCTTGGAACTGAAACAGTGCAGTGAGGGATTTTGTTATTGTGAGTAGAGTCTAATTTCTAGGGTTCTCTGGGTAACTAACTGTGTTGCACTTGTGTTGAATTTTCAAACTTCTCTTATTGGGGGCTGTTGTAGCTATTGCCCTCAATTACTGCCCTCATCTACTTTCTGTTTTCTCTAATATCAAAAATTCTACTAACTTTAGTGCTACAAACTTTGGAGATTATTCAGATTTGTAGTATAAGGGTGAGCATTGTAGTATCTTAGGCATGGAAAAGTGTATTTGAAGACCTGGGTTATTGATCTTCCAGGACTGAAGGAAATGAAGTGTTACTGGAACTGGGGGAGTGACAAGACAGAAAGGACAAGCTTCTGTTATCCACATGGGTGTGTGCTCTAGCTAAGGTAGCATGGAGCCCATTGATTAAGTTATACAGAGATAAAGAAGGAGAACTGTCCTTTGAATGTCTATGTCTTGGGCCTCAGTGGACACATGGTGGCAGGAAGGGCTGTCCACAGGACAGGAATGGTTGATTTGCTTAACTGACTCTGCTCTGATCATACCCACACTAAAGCACTGCTGACTTCTTCATCTCTGTTTCATTACGAATGAACTAAGTGGAGTTAAGATGATACTACTTGGGATTTTTGTGCTCTACCCTTTTGTCTTTTGAGGGGGAAACAAGGTATAAATTCTGATAGTTGGTTTTTAATATTTTTCCTGTGAAATTTTGGACATTTTTTTTCTTACAGAATTTACAATCAAATCAGAACTCTTAAAGGATCAGAAGCTCATATACCTATAGCTGTGAGGCAGGGAAAAGTAATTGATAAGGCCAACCAAGCAAGGTATTGCTGAGATTAGGTGGTAAGAAACAAGGGAACCACAAGACCAAATAAAAGACCCAGTTAGAAATCTCTGCTTTAATCTGTTTAGAACAGTCATATTTTGACAATGGATAATTAAATCAGTGTTCAGACTTACCAGTTCCATTCTGTGAATATACTTGAGATTGGAAGTGTGGATCCATATAAGAATCTGTGCAAGAGGGGCTGGAGAGATGGCTCAGTGGTTAAGAGCACTGGTTGCTTTTCCAGAGGTCCTGAGTTTAATTCCCAGCAACCACATGGTGGCCCACAACCATCTATAATGGGTTGATCTGATGCCTTCTTCTGGCATGCAGGTATACATGCAGATAGAGTACTCTTGTGCTCATATACATACATACATACATACATACATCTTTAAAAAAAAAAAAAAAAAGGCCAGGCTGTGGAGGTGCACGCCTTTAATCCCAGCACTTGGGAGGCAGAGGCAGGTGAACCTCTGTGAGTTTGAAGCCAGTCTGGGCTACAGTGTGAGTTCCAGGACAGCCAGACTTACAACAGAGAAACTCTGTCTTGAAAAAGCCAAAATAATAATCATAACAATAATAATAATAATAATAATACATTTTTTTAAAATGGTCATGGCAATATTACCCAAATCCCCAAGGTAGAAGTGTCCCTGTCAATCAGGTGAATAAAATTGTGGTCTATACCAACTATGAAATAATGCTGCTGTGAAAAGGAGTGGGGCATTGGCACATGAGTGAATTTTAAACCTTGTGCTGCCTGAAAGAGCCCTCAGATATTATATGATTTCATCAAAAGTATGTGGAATAGATCCTTCCACAAAAAGAGAAGTAGATGAGTAATAGCCAAGATAAATATGGAAAAAGGAGCAATGGCTGCTAATAGGCTTTGAGTTTTTTGTATGTGATGTGAAAATGCTATATGTTAATGGTGGTATGATGGGTATGCTATAACTGTATAATACAAGAACATTGAGCTAGATCAGCCAGATGACTCAATGGGTAAAGATGCTTGCTATACAAGCCTGCAACTGAGTTCCATCCCCAGAACCTGTGTGAAAGTTGGAGAGAATCTATTCTACACAGTTGTCCTCTGACTCCCACACACACATACCCCCACACCATGACATACACTCCCTGATGAAAAAAAAATTCTTTTAAGCTATTGAGTTACACACCTTAAAATCTTGTGAATTTTATATAATATATAAATTGTGTCTCAGATTAAAAGAAATAAGGCTAGGAAACTATAGTTCAGTGGTAGATTTCTTGTCTAGTATGGCAAGACCCTGGGTTCCATCTCCAAATGGATAGTGGCTACAATCCCAACATGCTGATAGTGAATATTTTGAGGCCATCTTAGGCTCCATGAGGCCCTGTGTTAGCACTGTCACCTCTGTTACTTACATAGGAAACTGTAGTGTAGATCAGTGCTATCCACTGGACATAGTATATGAGCCCATTATAAGAAGTTTGATTTTTGTTTTTAGTGTCAGAATTGGTTTTACTGCTTTTAATCCAATATGGATAATATTTTATTGTATAAGGCAGTATTGAATCTTTAATGAAGTATGATGTGTTAACACCTTTTATGTTCTTTGTCTTAGAAACTAAATGTATATCTGCCCCAGTAACCTACTTTTTTTTTCTATAGTTGATCGCTCATGTGCTAAGCAATGGACTCACTTATTTCCAATTTTTATCACATTCTCAAGCCTAGAGATAACTGCTTTACTTTCTGAAAGCTGAGGACAAGTTTGAGACTAAAATTCATACCCTCAAAGTAAATCAAGCTCAAAGGAAGGTTGAGTGTGAACAAACTTGACAATCTTGAATGTTCTGGTATAAGTATACTTTACAAATCAGCATTGCACATAACTGTTAACAGGGAACATAGCACTGGAGGGATTTCTGGAATGTGATCTGTCAGTAGGAGAAGTGTTAAGGACTCCTGGGCTGACATGTGTGAATTAGCCACTGGATGGCACACATGCCCCTGAGTTAGTGAGCTGAGCCACACCAGAAACTATAGCTCCTTGTTTTAGGCTGTGGTGCTGGCAAGAACAAATGTTCTAGTGTCTTTGTATCTTGGTCAAGGCCTGAGGAAGGTTGCCAGAGAAGGCTCACTGCCATATCTACCTGATCCAAGTGAAGGCCACTTACACCTTTAATCCATAGTTCATGGCCAAAGAGTCTGTGTTTAATTGGTCTAGGGTCATTCTAGCTTCCAGAGTCCTTATATAAACTTCATGATGCAGCTTAGTGAGTCATGTGTGAAATTTCAGACCTTTTGAGGAAAGAAAATTGGTTAATGTTCTTTGTGGTACCTGGTGATACTTCAAATTCCCAAATACTTTTGTGTTTCTAATTTGAAGTGTGTGCAGTAGCCATTTTGAGTAATCACAGACAGCAAGGTTTAACTCCCTCAAGCGCGTGTACATTGAAAGCAGTTTTTTTACTTTGACTTAGTAGTTTTCAAGTAGAAGATCAATGCCCTACTGGAAAGGTGTTCTTTTCCTATGCAGGAACCAGCAAAGTGAGTGTTAAAGAATTGTGATTGTCTTCTAGAGTTAAAAACCTACTGTAGCAGAGAATTGAAGCTGTAGTGTTCAGGAGCCTCCCTGTGACAGTGGAAGGAAAATGGATTTAGGCTTTATGGGGAAGGGACTGTGGAAGCACAATTTATCCCCAGGTTCTGTTGTGGACGTGTCTTCTGTTTTCATGTATTAAAAAAAAATATTTTCAAGGGTGACATGACACTTTGGCTCTGTTTTGAGAGTCTCTCTGTCTCTCCCTCTTTCCTCCCCCCTCTCATAGACCAAGCTGTCTTCGAAACTCGGAAATTTGCCTGCCTCTGCCTCGTGAGTGCTGGGATTAAAGGTGTACTCCACCACACCTGTCATTCTTACTGTATGGTTTGTTACTTTAGGAGACATGTTTGAGATTCATCTATCAAGTCTATAATATCAAAATCTTGATGATCCTCCTAAGTACTGGCATTAGAGATAAGTCACCATATCCAGCTATCTAATCTGTCAATGTCCATGTCTGCTGATAGCTGTATACTCTGGCTTAAAGTTCCTACACAATTAAGTTTTATCTTGGCTCAAGTCCTTCAGATTCTTGTAAAACAGGCTCTCACTTTGTGTCTGAGCTGGCTTTGAACTCAGGATCTTTCTGCTTTAGCTTTCTCAGTGCTGGGAGCACAAATGTATACTACTAGGCCTATCTCTAGATTATATTGAGTGGAATAGAAACAGAAAATAACTTGGCTTACAAAGTAGTGAGAGCTGATAGTTTAAGAGAGTGCCATTGAGGAGAATCTAGGAACTTAATATCAATTCAAAAGTCAGTCTTTTTCAAAAGATATCCATCAGAATTAATAGTGAATGTCCCGTATGCTTGTCTTTCAGTCAGATCCTCATTCAAAGATCAAGGCCCACAAAAAGTAATTATCTTCAATCTCATGTGGCCTGTGGTTGGGCATTGTCAGCTGGAGTGGCCATGAAGGGGGCATGCCCTCTGACTATACTGCTTCCTAGGCAAGCCCTCTTTTTACTTTTCCTCTCTCTGGCTTATTTTCCCTGTGAGACCACTGAATGTTTTCTTCTTGTGTGTTTCACCACCCCATCCACCATGTTCCAGGAGAATGAGGAAGATAATACAGGCACAGAGATGAAGATCCTGCGGGGACACTGTGGCCCAGTGTACAGCACAAGGTTCCTTGCAGACAGCTCGGGGCTGCTCTCCTGTTCTGAAGATATGTCCATCAGGTACTGGGATCTGGGGAGCTTCACCAACACTGTGCTGTATCAGGGACATGCCTACCCCGTGTGGGACGTGGACATCAGCCCCTACAGCCTGTATTTTGCCAGTGGGTCCCATGACCGTACCGCCAGGCTGTGGTCTTTTGATCGGACGTACCCACTGAGGATATACGCAGGACACCTGGCCGACGTGGACTGTGTCAAATTCCACCCCAACTCAAACTACTTGGCTACAGGTTCCACTGACAAAACTGTCCGACTGTGGAGTGCCCAGCAGGGAAACTCAGTGCGGCTCTTCACAGGCCATCGAGGCCCTGTGCTCTCCCTTTCCTTTTCTCCTAATGGTAAGTACTTGGCATCCGCTGGTGAAGACCAGCGGTTAAAGTTGTGGGACTTGGCCTCAGGAACGCTTTTTAAAGAACTGAGAGGCCACACAGACAGTATCACAAGTCTGGCCTTTAGCCCAGACAGTGGTCTGGTCGCCTCTGCCTCCATGGACAATTCTGTGCGTGTCTGGGACATCAGAAGCACATGCTGCAACACACCTGCTGATGGCTCTTCGGGTGAGCTTGTGGGCGTGTACACTGGGCAGATGAGCAATGTCCTGAGTGTACAATTCATGGCCTGCAACCTCCTCCTAGTGACTGGAATCACACAAGAGAATCAAGAACATTAAGTTTTTATCCAGGCAGATTGAGTTGGGCTGGAAGACTGGTCACAGTCCCAGACTTGCTAAACTGAATCAGTGATTGCAAAAGAGCCCTCCCCTACCCCACACTCACTCAACACAGCCCTGGTGCACAAAACTCCAGGTGAGAGTCAGGATGCTCCCAGGCTTGAGGCCTCCTGGCTTCATGCAGGCACCTTGCTTTTGCATCTGTCTCCTCCCTGTGGGTTTACTGGAACAGTTGCAGAGCTCTCCCTATAGCAGCTGTAGACAGTGTCTCCTGTGGCTACCGCTTGAGGGAAGTGGGGACAGGAACTAGGAAAGGAAGGGATGATCTAGCAGTCTTTCCTTTTTCATAATGATAGAACCAGGATTTTTTATTATTATTATAATTAATAATTATTATTATTATTGAGAAGAGGAAACCTAGCAGAGGGGTATCTCTGCTTCTATCTGCAGGTTTAACTCCTGGCACTGGCTATGATACTTGGAATTTTGAGGTTCAGGGAATTCAGACTTTGGTAGCCCAGTATATCAGGAGAAGGGGCACCATATAATGTACTTCTGCAAGCAGGCAGGTGGCTTGACTGAACATTAGGCTTTTGCAGTGATAGTGGGAAAGAAAGATTCTCTTATTGGCTACACTTCTGTCAGTACTTCTACCCTGGAAAGATATATTATGGTGGGCAGAGGGTGGGCCTCAGCACTTGTATCAATTGCCCAAATTTCCATCCTTAGCACCATCAACAAAATTATGATAAAGAATAATTTTGAGCAAGTCACAAAATAGACTTAAAAAATTCTGGGTTTCCAGGTGACCGTTTATTCCAAGATGTGGCTTTTTGGTGTCTTTCTCCTTCAATGATCTGCTTTCACCCCTCACTACAGTACCAGTGTACTGAACACGGGAATGAATCATGAGTACACACTCAGGAGTATCAAACCATACTCTAAGGACAAAGCAAGTTCTAATGTGTGGAAAAGGATTGAATATTTCTGTTTTCTGAAAAAGAGTTATTTTGTATTTTGTTTTCTATTAAAATGTATTTAGTTTCAAAAAAAAAAAAAAGTGTGGGATCTCATTTATATTTTCAGAATAGTGAAGTGTTATCACTGGTCCTGGTTATCACCTTTCTTGAGAGTAGTGGCCAGTGCTTAGGCCAGATCAGTCACAAAGCAGATATGGTGATTTATTCTTGTGTTCTGTTCAGTTTACTTCGCATCATGTTTTTACTGGCATTCAGTTGGATTACTTACAGCAGTCATACATCCAATGTTGCTAGCTTCTGACTAGAGATGGACATCTATTTAGGAGGGTCCCACCTTAAGCTTCCTTGAAAAAAATCCCATTGTAGCTGGCCGTAGAGATACACACCTTTAATCCCAACACTTGGGAGGCAGATAAAAGTGGATTATTTATGAATTTGAGATAAGCCTAGTCTATGTAGTGAGTTCCAAGATAGCCAAGGGTACATGGTATGGCATGGCACTGTTTGAAAAAAAAAAAAAAGAAAAAAGAAATCGCATTGTAAACTATGGTAGCTCTAAAAGTTAGATTAATAATAAATTGAACAATTCCAAGTTGATGGATGCTGTGGCCTATCATCCCAGCACTTGGGAGAACAGGGAGGATCGGGAATTTGAGACTAACCTGGCATACCCTGTCTCAAAAAACAAAAAACAAAAAAACAAAAACAAACAAAAAAAAATTCCAGATAAAGAATAAATGTTAACATTAAAATAGATTAGTGGGCCGGGCCAGGCTGTGGTTGCATACACCTTTAATCCCAGCACTTGGGAGGCAGAGGCAGAGTTCAAGAGTTAAAACAGAGATACCCTGCCTAAAAAAAAAAAAAGAAGACAATTAGCTTTAATATGTTATGGGTAGACCCTAAATGTAGAGATGTTTGCTTGAAGTTCATGTATCTTTTTTTTTAGACTCTTTTACTAGAGAAATAATCAGAGTTCTTTTTGTGCCAAGAGGTAGTCCTCACATGTGTTAAGAAAACAGTACAGATAAGTAAAACTGGAAGGCTTGAGTTTATTTTTAATTTTCAGAAAAATGCAGTATGCTTGCACATAATTATAAATAGCACACCTAAAATGTGTGTGCACCAGTCCTGATGAAACACACCTGTAGATCACTGTAAGAGGCTTGATTGTAAGAGGCCAGCTTGATATACAGCAAGACCATGTCTCAAAAAAATAAAGCCTAGAAAGTTGGGGACTACTCAAGTATTTTAGGGATACTACGACTGGGCATTTGTGTTTGTCCTCATGTTTACAGTTTCTTGATTGCATAAGAAGTCTTAGCGTAGATTGATAATTTTACCTTTTCCCAGATTGGTCTTTTAAAATACATGTGAATTAAGAGGATATTTTGTACTTCAGCCTGTTCCTTAATGGCATGTTGTAGTGAAATGCTCATTTTCTACCCCAGCCCACATCAACATTACATCTATTAAAAAAGCAGTGTCCATTATGAAATTTCCTTGTTTCGTGGGTCTAACGTTTGAACCCAGAGTCTTGTTAATGCTAGCCCTACCTTACCCCATTATGAAATTTAAATGACACATGCCTTCCTTGTCAATTTGAAGGACAATTTTGGCAATTGCAAGTATATGTTTTCTCTCTTGGACCAGAATTTGTGTTAAAAGTAGTAATAGGATTTCAAGCTATAGATGCAATACAAGATGCTATGGAAGGATGTTGGGCTCTAATTTAGGTTACGAATTTGCTAAAGCCTTCTCAGTCAGGCCAGGTAGTACAGATATATAATCCTAGCTGTATAAAAGGCCAAGGCAAGAAGAGCAAAAGTTTAAGACCAGACTGGGGAACTCTAGTGAGACCCTCTTTTAAAAAAGTAAGAGGGGTTGGAGAGATAGCTCAGAGGTTACAAGTGTTTGTTCTTGGAGGGGACCTGTTTCAGGTTCCCAGCACCCACATGGTAACTCACAACTATCCTTAACTCTACTTCCAAGGGATCTGATGCCTTCTGACCTCCATGAGCATAATGATGAAAAAAATGGCATAATCTTAGGCTCCTGAATGGACATATAACACAAAGAGATTGCCACTATACACCCATCAAACACAGTAGCCTCTCCCTCTGTTGGAGAGCTGTTTTCTCTAGATTGGAACATTCATAAGGAATTCTTGTGATTCTCTCTGAGGTTATTAACAATAAACAATTGCTAAGGGAGAGGAGTGGTAAAACTCTGCAAGTTGTACAAAGATCTCCAATGATGGCAGCTTTTCCAAGTCTTCACCTGGCTTGCCATGGTAGAATATACCTTTAATCCCAACACTCAGGAGGTAAAAGCAGGCTAGGGCTACACAGAGAAACCCTGTCTCAAACTAAAAGGAAAAAAAATTTTTCACCCATACTGGAGTGGGGTTTTGGGTGTGGCATCCCAAGTCGCTCATGCTCCTCTAAGTTACCCCAGTAAAACCTGTTCATCAACCCGGACTTAAATAATATCTTCTGGACTGTCATTGTTCTATTAGGGGTGAATATGTCGAGGCCTTGTGATGAGAACCCATTTCTTGGCTTAAGTTTTCCTTACCAAGGTAACAGAGCTCAGTACCAAGGAAATGTGGCCCACGACTAAGGAGACAAGACAACATAATCTGTTCTTTACCCCTCACCTGCCAAGGTAACAAGGACCAAAACATATTCCTGGGCCCTCACTACCAATAAAAATAAAGAACAATTGGTTTTTCATTGTTCTGCCCGCCAAGCTTGACTAATCTGGGAAACTACCTGTTTTTTGGTTTTTCTCTTTGTGAGCTGTATGAGATTCATTCTCAGCAGCTCTTACCCCACTTCCTTATGGGTACATGATTGCTTCTGGTATATGCCAGGCTTCTGGTACACCAGTATGTATCTCTTCTTTTCTCTAAATCTTGCTTTAAAATATATTCTGTGTGTGAGAGTTACTATTGGGTAATGGACCCCAACAAGTAGAAATAGACTACCAGAAAGAGATACCACACCCTGAAACACATTAAACATTTTTTTGTTTTTTTTTTGAGGCAGGGTTTCTCTGTTGTAACTCTGGCTATCCTGGAACTCGCTCTGTAGACCTGGCTGGACTCTAGCTCAGAGATCCACTTGCCTCTGCCTCCCGAGTGAAGAATTAAAGGCATGTGGCACCACCACCCAGTTCATTAAATATTCTTAAAGCATGGTTAAAATCATTAGCATTTATTAGTGTTAACTTAAAATCCTTTAAGCACTCCTGATGTCCATTTGTCAATAAGAAAGATGTTGAGGTTAGGACAATTAGACTTCATTATTGACAGCCCTTCTACTCTCTTGCCAACTTAGCTTCCTTGAGCAAAAGGACTGTCAAACAGCCAGTAACACTATCCTTATGCCAACACTGCTGTTTTGAACGCACCACACATACCTTGAGGAAAATCACACAACTATATCTGCTTTGGCTCCTGGAGGTATAACACAATCCAGGCCAGGACTGTTTCAAATAGTTCTGTAACTTTTGCTGTAATAAGCTTCACTGAACTCTATGTGACCCTGCAGCGTCTCCACTTCTCTAGTACTAGTAGCGATGCTGTGTCTAGTATAAAAAAAAAAAGTGCTGTGACTGGTGCAAATACAATCCTTCATTTGCATATACAGTTTTCTGTGATTCATGCAAATATTTCTTTGGCTATACTTAAGCAGCCTGTTCAGCTCACTTGGTAAGCTGGTGGATGACACTTCTGTGCTGCTTTTCTTAGTGTTGCACAATTGAGCCAATTAAATGTTTCCTTTGAATTGTCTTGCCTACTTGTAGTATAGCTTCAGAAGCAATGGAGTGGTCAGCTACATTGATAGCTAAAAAAGAGGCAGAGTTAGGCTTTCTGGGCCAAACTACAAAAGTGACAAAAACAGCTGATTAATATTGATGGCTTCTAAAGAGGTAGAGCTTAAAAACTAGCAATTGACAATGGTAGAAACAGCAGCAGCAGCAGCAGCAGCAGCAAAAGAATAATAGTTGCTGTGTCCTGCATAGTAGCAACTGTTACAGAAGGCAAAACAAGACAGTTGGACTGCTCTAAGAGAGTGGTCAGAGCCAGGAACAAGGATGGTGGAGTTGGGCATGGTGGTACAAGCCTATAGTCCCTGCAGCACAGAAGGCTAAGACAAGATTGCCCTAAGTTCATAACCAGTCTAAAATAAAACAAACTGGATAGATGGCTCAGTGGTTAAGGGCACTGCCTGCTTTTCCAGAGGACTAGGTTTAATTACTCACACCCACATGGCAGCTCACAACTACCAGTAATTCCAGTTTCCGGATCTGACACTCTTCTAGCCTTCCTTTTCTCCAGGCATGCATATGGTGCAGACATACATTCAGGTAAAATACTCATCCACAAAAATTTAAATCTTTTTTTTTAAAGTAGATGCTGAAAGATTACATTTTTCAAGTGTTTGTTGAGCATCATGCCTGTAATACCAGCACTTAGAAAGCTGATGCAGGAGGATTGCCACAAGTTTGAGGCTAGCCTGGGCTACAGTGTGAGATTCTGTCTCAACAACCAAAAAAAAAATAGAGCAGATAGCTGGGGTTTAAGGATAGAAAACAGAGAGGAAAAACTCAACCTGATTGCCAGCATTTAGAGAGCTATCAAGGCTTTAGAGCCAAGGATCTCAGACATCCCAGGTGCTGTAACATTGGCCACTGCTTTAGTGCTGAGAAATCCTGATACCTAAGTCCATTCATAAGCTATAACACCAGTGTTGTCAAGGGTTGAAGAACCTTCATTTGCTAAGCCTACACAAGAGCCTGTACTGAAGAGCTCAGGACCCTTTTCCCCAAAGTCTGCACAGAGCATAACACAAGAGAGCGTCATCTGCCTACTGTTTCTTTTTGCCAGCTGCCATTGCTCTCTGCTGTCAAATGCTGAGTGAGGGACAAAAGCTACTAAAGTGCCTCCCCAAGAATTCAGATTTGCAGCCAGTCTGGAAAGCAGTATGATGTCACCAAGTAAAAACTAAAGAAAACCACATGTACCCGATGGTATTGAGTGAGAAAAACAACAAAAACCAAAAAAAACCATGAATTCCTGAATGGTGAACCCATTCATACAGACTTCAGAATCAACAATGCATTAGTTACTTTTCTTTTTCCATTGCTGTTAAAATACCCATTTTTTAAATTTTTTTATTTTTGTAGATGTTCTTTTTCATGTGTGGGTTTGGTAAAGAACAAAAAAGACAACTCCAAGATACAAGCCTGAACAACTATGGCAGAGAGGGACAGCCTCAAAGGACTGACCCCAGAACTAACTGTTCAGGTATTTGAGGAAAGGCATTGTGCAACACTGATACAAAGGCCTTATTTACATAATGAACAGAACCCTACAGCCTGCAGCCCCAGCCCAGATGGCAGAGACTTGGTACCAAAGATGCAACAGAAACAAAGCCTGAGGTCAGAATTGTTCCTCTGTCTTTCATTGCCAAAAGCTGTGAAGGACTATAAAGCCCCTTCATTAGCAATAACAATGCCTTTAACATGTAAGTTTTTTTAAGGACAGGGTTATTTTAAATATCAATTGCTTTAGCCAAGAGTTGTTAACAGGTAGGCTACATCTCAGGAAGCAATATTTAACAGTTGCTGGAATTACAGGTTTTTACCAAGCTAGTACTAATAGAGGGAAACTTATCTCCCACATGCTTAAAGAAGTAGCTCTTCCCTTTGCATCTCATGTTATAACTTAACAATTGCCTTAAAGTTCATAATTTCCGAGGACAAGTTCAATAGCTCACTACATTTTTTAAATTAAGAAAATGTTTGTTTAAAATAACCTTGTTTTTCATACTTGCTGAATGAAAAAAGGAAAAAATTTAACTGTTCCTAAGCATGGTGGAAGAGAAAGTTTATTGTTTATATGAGGGAGAACACAGTAAATATGAGGGCGAGCATAGGCAGGGACAGAGACATTTGGGAGAGTCCAAGGTGGACATTGATAAAGTAACTTTTGATCACTTAATAAGAGTCCAGTGTTGAATTTTCCAATGCTCTTTATTAATCACAAACCATGTCAAATCTCAGGGAATTCTATACCCGGGTGGCTTGGCAGAGACTTCATCTTTTTTCCCCAATCCTCTTTCCTCTAAAAACTCTCTCGCCTGCTTCTGCCTTAGACCCTTTAAACTTTTCCCCCACCCCCTCTCTCTTCCAGTCCTTCATTGCAACACAATGATACTAGGCTGGGGGTGATCAGAGTCTTTGCTCGTGATCTGCCAGTGACTGGTCACCTTCAACTGTAACACTTAGTTCTATCTGTGGAGATCTCAAGGCACAAGGGTGTGACTAGGTAGGAAGCAAGGCCTGTACCCGCTGCAAAGCATCTGACTTCCCAGCTACAAGGCATCAAAACCAAAGCAGCACACAAGAGTAAAATATCCCACAACAGGACATGACCAGACTGAGCTGCTGGGCCATGTGAGGAAAGGGGAAGAAGGGGAACCAAAGACCAAGAGGCCAGGAGGCCAAGAGAGCAAGAGAGAGATAACCAAAAATGGCTGGATTATATAGGGAAGGGCAGCCCAGCCCCCTGGGCTAAAGAGTTGGGGTGAGTAATACAAGCCAGAAGGACCCTGTAATAGGTAGGGGCAGAGGGATGTGAGAACCTGACTGCCAGGTTCATTTTGATATGTTAAATAGGTATCTCAGCCAACAGTTTGTGAGTTGGAGAGCTAACACTTGCCATGCTTTTTGTGTTTGCATAGACCCTGCCTATCCAGAAAACAGGTAGCCAGCTTTTCCAGAAATCCAAATGCTCATAGACCTTGAGGAAATCCATTCAGCTATAGCTTCTGAAGAAGCTGGAGTGGAAGAGAAAGAAAGAGCAAAGTCAGTGTGGCCAGGCAGTGTAGAGCTGGTCTGAGGTGGACCACACAACACAGGTTACATCATTACACTGGAGCAAACTACATAGACATCTTTGAATGTTTCCTTATTTGTGATACACATCTGCTAAGCAGTTATCAGATGTTGTGATGACAGGACTTAAGTTATATCAGATGTCTGAATGTCCACCCTCAAGTCACTCAATAAATGACACTTATGTCTCTTCTCAGGCTTCCATTTTCTCTCATGTGAGTTGCAAAGTGTAGGTTGTCATTTCAGAAACCTGTCTGGGTTGTGGTATCTCTGGCTACTTCTGGCTTTAAGATCACTACCAATGGGCATCTGGTTGTAGCCCTTTCTTTGTTCTAGAATGTAGGAGCATACTTTCCTCACTTAGCAACATAAACTGTTTTCTGCATTACCAAGAGAGATAGTTGTCTTTACCATACCTGGTGACCAATAGTCTGCTAGTGCCACCATTGCCAGGCTTCCCCCACAGAAACTAACCTCACAGTTCTGGAGCCTGTATGTCCAAAGTCAAAAAGTCCAGGGCTGACTTCTCCAGAACCTCTGGGTTTGTAGATAGCCCCTCCTCCATAGACATGGTCATACCTCTGCAGATCTGTTCTCTTATATAGAGCTAGTTATATTAGACCTGCTCTAATGTCTTTATTTAATGTTGTCTCATTAAAACTTTATCTCCAAATACGATCACATTCTAAGGAACTGGAGAGTAAGATTTCAACATAAAAAGGGCATAATTTATCCCTAACCAAGGCTGTGTGTGTGTGTGTCTGTGTCTGCGTTATGTAGTGTTGGCGTTGAACTCAGGTCCTTACACATACTAGGCAAATACTCCATCAACAAGGCACATCCCTAGCATTTATTTATTTATCTATTTATTTATTTATTTATTTTTTATTTATTTAAATTTTGAGATAAGGTCAAACAAAATTGCCCAGGGTGTATTGCCCTTGTAAGGCCTTGAACTTGTGATCCGTCTCCCTTAGCTTCCTGGGGGGATTACAGTTATCTACCATCAAAGGGCACAAAGGCCATTTAGTAACTATGTCTATACCTGAAAAAGATCACATCAGAGCCTTTTTTAGCCTGTAATGCATGATAATGTCACAGTGAGGATAATGAAGTAGAATAAGGTAAAAAACAAAAAAACAAAAATCCAACTATAGATCCTGCTTTATTGTTTTATTTAGTGATTTACTTAAAGCACTGCTTATACTGCCTATTGCCAGGCATGGCTTCACTTGCTACCTGAAACAGAATGACCTGGAGAAATGGCTGAAATGTACCCTTTACAACCTGCTGACTGCCATGCATGCTTCTGTAAAATGTTTGCCCACCCCACCTTGTGGTTTTAGAGTATAAAATGAAAATACAAAGTGGACCTGAGATTGAAACCTTTCAGGAGCTGTCCTGAATATTGTTCAGTCAACTGGTGACATCTTTCTTCCGCTCTCATTGGTGTTGGAGTGCTTTTTTCCAGGAAGATTCGCAAAACAATATGCTGATCTACCATGGTGAGCAAAGAACTGGTACGTGCTTTTAATTCCAGCACTTCTAAGCCAAGGGAGGATGATTTCTTTGAGTTCAAGGTCTACATAGCAAGTTCATGCCAGCCAGGGCTACAGGGTGAGGCCCCATCTTTAAAATAAGCAAGATGACAAGGAAGAGGAAGAGGCAGCAGTAGCACCTGGGATATAGTGGGCTCTACAACACATGGACACTTCTGAAGTTGGAAGACAAACCAATGAAAAATTCATGGCTGTCTTGGATATAAAATGGCCCCAAAGAAGCTGGGCATAGTGATTCATTCCTATGCATTTGAGAGATGGGTGCAGGAGGGACAAAAATTCAAGGCCAGTCTGGAGTTTGAGATGAGGCTGTGTTGCATAAGGAGTTTCTGACTGGAGAGGAGGAACCCCAAAAGCTCCAGGGAAAATGATCATTAGGGGTGTCTCAGTGTCCAGTCTGACTCTTGCAGGCCTGCTAGGAAACTTGTTTGTTCTGCTGCTTACAACTGATTAGGGTATTTCCAGCTCAGAGGGAGAAAGATAAGGAAAGCTGACAGTGTGGCAAATGATATTTTGGAGTAAAGATAACCTCAGAAATTATCAGGTATTGCCATGTTGGAAATTAACTAGGTTTGTGTGTAATGTTTACTCTATCTTTAAAATAAAAATCTTTGGTAAGTAAAGTGTAAACTTTCTCATGCTTACCATCTGTTGGTCCCTCATTAATTACTTAGTAATAATATTTGGCACATTTTTGACTTTATATTTGCATGAGACAGTCATGTCTGGTAAGTTTTTGACAACCTAGAAACTATTGTCAGCACTTAAATTAGGTAAAGAAAAACTACATCAGCAGCTTTATTTTTTATTTTTTGCTCATCAGTGGTTTTGTGTCTTTTTTTTCTTTTTTGGTTTTTCAAGACAGGGTTTCTCTGCTGTAACTCTGACTATCCTCAAACATTTTTCTTTCTTTGTTTTAGTCAAACAAGATCTCTCTGTGCAGTTCAGCCTAGCCTGGAATTCACTATATAGCCAGGCAGGTGTTGAACACACAGCAATCCCCTGGATTCAGCCTCACAAGTCCTGGCATTATAGTTGTGAGCTTCCACACCCAGCTTCTAGTGTGATGTTAAACAAGTCATGTGTATATCATTCCTTTCTCTGTTCTCAATCTTAACAGAATTGCCTGAAGTTAAGAAAGATGCCAGTTTAAAACTAAGAACACCTTTCATAATGTTAATTCACAGGCTTAGTAGTGCACGCCTACAATTCCAAGAGTCAGGAGGGAGCTAGCTGCAGGAGAATCACTGTGAGTCTGAGGCCAGCCTGAGCTTACATAGGGAGTTCAGAGCAGCCAGGACTATACAAGGAGATGCTGTCAAAAAACAAAATAATAACAACAACAGTGACTACACAGAGACATTCTGTCAGAAAACAACAAAAACCAACAGCGATACCATGTCACAACAAACCACAAAAACCCACCACCAGAATATCCATATAGCCATCAGATGTTATTTTCATGTGTTTTTCAATAAGAATGAAGTGTTGACTTGTTAGTTTTTCAGATTCTATGGAGATAGTCATTATTTTTCATCTTAAGTGTATTAAGATGGTATATTAATGGATTACCAAATATCTAATCACTCATTCCAGGATTAAATTATGTGTGTGTTGTATGTGCACATGAGTACAGGTGCCCTCAGAGACCAGCTCCCCTGGAGCTGGAGTTACAGGCATTTGTGAGCCGCTTGATGTGAGTGTTGGGAGCTCGAGAACAACAGACTTTTTTTTGAGACTGGGTTGCACTATATAGCTCCAGCTGTTCTGGAACTCACTATGTAGACCAAGTTGGCCTCAAACTCATAGAGATACACCTGACTCGGCCTCTTGAGTCCTAGGATTAAAGTCATATTCCAGATGTCCATTGAGCAGTAGCTTCTTAACTGTTGAGTCATCTTTCTAGCTCTGGATAATTGTGGGGGGGGGGGGGGAAGAAAAGGGGGCAGAATCTAACCTCAGGCTCTTAAAAAATACTATCTAAATATTATGAACCTGTAGAATTGGGTTCACTGTCTTATTTTATTTATTATTGCTTTGTTGCTGTTGTTACTGTTTTGAGACATAGTCTCACTGTGTAGACCTGGCTGACCTGGAACTCACTTTGTAGACCAAGATGGCCTTGAACTTACAGAGCTCTGAATGCTAGGAGTGCTGGGATTAAAGGCCTGTGACACCATGACTGGCTTTTGTTTTTATGTTTGAGAACAGAGTTCCACTCTGTAGCCCAGGCTGGGCTGAAATTCATGACAGTTCTCTGGCCTCAACCTCCCAAGTTCTGGAATTACAGGTGTGAGGTCTTGCTATAGGGCCCCAGTTGGTCTCAAACTCATGTTCTCAAGCAGTCAGTCCTACTTCTGTCTCTCAAGCAGTTGGAATGACAGGTATTTGGTTTTTCTATGAGTAAGTTAGCTAGGACTGTCATAATGATGTACCATAGATTTAGTGTCAACACAGAAGGCTTAGTTATCTTAGAATTCTGGAGACTAGAAGTCTTGCATACAAATCACAGGGATAATCTTTCCTGACTCCTCACAGCTTTACAAGGCTTTACAAGTCTCTGTTTTCCCCTTGGCTTGCAGCTGAATTAACAAATCATCTCTGCCATTTCTGTCACAAGGTGAGGGCCTGGCAGGTTGACCACTAATGATGTTCTAACTAACTCCTCCTTTCTCTGGCTTCTAGGGAAGGAGAGTTCATTTTTCATTTGTCTCATCTTAAGTAAAACAAAGCAACAACAACAACCCCCCCCCAAAAAAAAAAAACTGCAATCCTGTTTCCAGACAAGGTTCCGACTGGGAGTTAGCATTTCAACATAGCCATTTGAGGGAACCAAATTTCAACCCTTCTTTGGACTCTTGAGAAAAGGTGAGACTGTAAAAGCCAGCAGTGCTACTGTATGCCTGGGATACTGCTAAAAGATAAGGCTCTAGCTGTAGCATTATCAGAAAGCACAGTGTGGAGCTTCAAAGCAATCTATAAAACACTCTGCTGGAGTGGGTTCCATGACTTTATGGCCTCACACTACATGATTCGTCTCTAGGCCACTCAAGAGCCACAGTACAAACTACAAGTCTGATCAAAGGTTCCCCCTCAGTTCTTAGATTGCAAGCCAGGCATTGTTTGCATCTATTCCTGCTGTACCCTGTGTATTTGCTCCATTGTCCTCCAAATGAATCTAGTCTCAGCAGATAGAACTACTCTCAAGTTTCCTCTAGAGATCACTTTAGAATTTGACACCCAAGAACCACTAAGCCTATTAAGATTTTGTTCACTTAGGGCCAAAACTCCTCCTAGCCAATCACACCTCCACCCAGGGCCCTTTCTGTCTTGTGGGCAGGACTTGAACTTCCACTTGATCCCAGCATTGCTAAGCCTTTCTCTGTTGCTTGTGGATTCAGTATTACTTTGTTTTGCTCTTTTCAAAACTGTCTCACTGTGTAGCTCTGTCTGGCCTGGAAAGTGACGTACAAACCAAGATGGCCTTGAACGCACAGAAACCCACCAGTCTCTGCGTTCTGAGGGCTGGTGGATTTTGTACTGTTAACTCACCCATTTCCAAGTGGCCTGCTTCTTTCCTTGGCAGCACACCTAGAGAATTTCTTGTGCTTTATAGAGGCCAAGGAAATTGTCCTAAGTTCTGGGGTAATCTATGTCTTTCATCCTTTCCTCCCTTCCACAGGGTTTCACTGTGTATGTTCAAGTCTAATATTTCTTTGGGGGATAATTATTTTCAGGTTATGTCCCTGGTGTTTTAAATTTTCATTCAATTGTTTCTTATTACATCTATTTACTTATTTATTTAGTGTGTGTAGTTGTGTGGGCATGAGTATGCCTTAGCATATCTACATAGGTCAGAGAACAACCTGTTGGAGTCAGTCTTCTTCCACCTTGGGGGTTCTTGGGATCCAACTCATGCTCAGCAGCATGTACCTTTATTTACTGAGTCATTTCATTTGTCTATTTGTTTGTTTGTTTTGAGAAGGGATCTTACTATATGTCTAAGCGGCCTGACATTCTCGATGCAGCCAGATTGGCTTTGAACTCATAGACATCTTCCTGCTTCAGCTTCTTGGGTGGTATTACTTATAATCCCTGAACCTGGAAGACAGAAACAGGTGACCTTGGCTTATATGAAGCTAAGGCTCTATCAACTGAGCTGTATCATCCTCCCACTGCCTATTTTAATAAATGACTTTTCCAGGGTAGGGTAAAAAGAGGAAAAATCCTGCAAATTTGGAGACGGATTCTGCATTCAAAAGTCTTGATTTGTTCCTTAAGGATTTTATTTTCCATTCATGATGGGTTTTAGGAATGTTGAAATAAAATACTGATGTTGAGGGTTTGGGGTTTTGTTTGTTTGTTTTACGAGACAGGGTTGCACTATACTCCGGCTGTCCTCGAACTCACAGGGATTCACCTGCCTCTGCTTCCCTAGTGCTGGGACCAGCCACCATGCCTCGCTGAACCCATACATTTTTAATCAGTGGCGAGTGCCTCACTTGCACTTCGTTCTGGTCTAGTAAAATATACAGGAGTCCACTAACTCTCCCCCTTGCTCGCCCCGGGCCTCCATAGGATCCCCACCACCACCACTCGGTCGGTCTCCGGTCTCCGTAAGACCATTACACCGGAGGCCACTTCTGCCCTCTGGCCTTCATGTGGTGCAGCTCCGAGTTCCCGGCCTCTGCGGCACCTCATACATTGTGCAGTTCTCTAAGATGTGGAGACTTCCCAGAGGGAGGGAGACTTCCCTCCTCACCACAGCGGAGTCCATGCACCAGCCAAGGAACTTCTGAGCAACCAGGTCTTATCTTGCACCCTTTGGTCTCAGACTCGGTTTGTAGTCAACCTAAGAGTCGCGCGTGCGCACTCTGCTAGTAGCCTGCGAGAGAAAGGGCTCGGCGCTCCCAGGTTCACTATCTGGAGGGCGCTGGAGCGCGAAAAAGCTTCCGCACGCAGCGCGCGGGCGCAGGCGCTTGCGACTGCAACCTAGACAAGGCACTGACCCTGAACCACCGGCTGGTCGCCGCCCAGGGGTGGGCCCTGCGCGGCGGAAGGCGCGGCCCGGGCGCCCGCCCGATGGGGCCGGAGGGGCGGGCCGCAGCTGCGTCCCCGCCCTGCGCTCGGGCCGGGAGGGTCCCGGGGCATTCCGCCGGGCCAGCCGGTGAGGCTCTCGGGGAAAACTCAGCGCCATGCGCGCCCCTTCTGCCAGGGCGCTGCTGCTGATTACGCGCCGAGGCCCAGCCATAGGTGCGTGGGCCCCGGCTGCCTCCTCGAGGACATGGCTGGCCTCTGAGTGGACCCCGCTCGTACGCGCATGGACGTCTCTAATCCACGAGCCGACCCCGGGCCTCCACTTTCCCACGCCCCTAAGAGGGCTGCCTGCAGGCGTGGGGCGGTGGGCCACGTCCTCGGGGGCCCGCAGGTGCTGGGTGCTGGCAGGACCCCGCGCCACTCATCCCCCGCTCACCAGGCTCCAGGTAGTCCCGGCAACAGTCACCCGTGTGCGAGACCTTGGGAACGACTCGCAGCAGCGGCCCGCGGCGACCGGGCGCTCAGAAGTGTGGAAGCTCCTGGGGCTGATGCACCCTGAGCGCGGGAGGCTGGCAGGTAGGAAGGAACCCTAGGGAAACAGTGGGCGTCAGGTGGGCCTGGGCCTTGTCCTCAGCTCAGTGAGGGCGTTCAGGTGTGCCGACACCTGTTAGAAGGCTATGGGTGCCTTTTCTTAACTGGCTGAAGCTCTAAGTCAGTAGAGTCTGTCACCAGAATATTTCAATTGGTCCCCAGCAGATTGTTGGCCGTGTCTGCTTTGGAGCCTTCTCTGAATAAACTGAAGTTTCTTCCTCTAAGAAAAGTTCTACCAAAGCCACGTCTACTTTGTATTATATATTTATGTTTTTCTTTTAAAACATCACTAGGGCTACACAGTATCAAGCATCCAGCAGTATTTTACACGATGAAGCTGAGCGCTGTGAATCTCATGCTGTCAGCTCCCTAAGTGGTGAGAAGTGACCACTTTGGTCAGGACCAGGCATTGGCCACAGCATAAAGAAACTAGACAATAAACTCAACCGAGTCAAGTGACTTTTTAGAAAGAAATCAAAATCGACTGATTCTAAATGACAATATTTTGTAACTCTCCCTTTTTAGCAGTCATTGGAGGAATGGTTGGAGCAATGGTATTCTGAGGTCTAAGAGTCCTGAGAGTTTTCTAAACATTCATTCCTTCTGTGAATAGGGATTGGGCCCTCCTTCCGTGGGATTACCTTCAGAAGGTGACATGTGAAGTCCTGCTGTTGCTCTGATTCCCTGCTTAGTGGGCAAGGACATATTTTAATTAGATTTCAGTATGGAGTAGGCATGAGGGTTTTGCAAGAGGAAGGACCTTGTCATACAAATACAATTACTTTCTTTGGAAGAGATTGGGGGCTTGGAGCAGGGTGCCCATGGAGCAGGGGTACATGGATCTGCCATCTACAGGAGTTAGGAAGTTGTGGCATTCTTAGGTATGAGAAGACACATTTTACTATGGTTGTTGCAGGTTTTCATGGGAAAAGATCCTTTCTTCTTGGCTATCTTGTAAGCTTCCCCCACCCCCCTCTGTGTTTTATTGAGATGGGTCTAGGCTGACCTCAAACACTCCTTGTAGCTGAGGATGACTTTGAACTCCTGATCCTCTTGTCCATCTTCCAAGTGCTGGGATTACAGGTGTGAGCCACCAAAACCAGGGTTAAAAGATATTGAGAGCCAGGCAGTAGTCGCTGTATGCCATTAATTCCAGCACTTGGGAGGCAGAGGCAGGCAGATCTTTGAGTTCGGGTCCAGCCTGGTCTACAGAGTGAGTTCCAGGACAGCCAGAGTTACAACATAGAAACCCTGTCTTGAAAACAAAAAAGAAAAAAGAAAAAAGAACAAGAACAAGAAAAAGAAAAGTTATTGCGGGTGGGGCAGAGCAGAGTGTGTGCATAGAAGAGGGTGGATACCCTGGGCAACTGGATGTGCCCAGACTATGAGGGGCTGAGACAAGAACTTAGACTTCAGCTTCTGAAAACTCAGATTTCTAAGTTTCGGAAAGCCAGGCTTTCCTGGTGCCACCTAGCTCTTCCCTATCTGCTCCATGCCTGTCATCTATGTGACCTATCACCTGTCCCCTCTTGTCCTGCCATGCCAACACACTGTGAAGTCTGCCTTAAATAAGTCAGAAACTCTACCAACTTTCATCACCAGAGTCGTCAGTCTGCCTTACTGAAGTATCACATGTGTGATGAGAGATAACCTTACTGCAGCCAGAGTGATAGTGGGTTTGCTTTTGAGGCAGGGTCTTACTATATAGTCCAGGCAGGCCTCTAACTTGAGATCTCTTGCCTCAACCTCCCAAGGGCTGGATTCTTAAGTTTTTTAAGTGGGTAATAAACATACCTGTCTTCAGGAAGCCCGAAGAAGAACTCTTTATATAGCCTATATTTTCTTCAGAAGTTATTACAAGTAAAGCCAGGATGTTGGTGTTGCTGGAAGTAAAAGGGAATGGTGGTCACTTAATTTGTAACAGACCATGCTAAGAGTTGGCACATCTCTGAAATCCTGGGGAACAGAACAGTTGTGCAGGTTTGTGTTTGACTTTCTGTCTGTCTCTTTGGTTTTTGAGTCAGGATATCACTTTGTAGCCCAAGCTGACCATAAACTCACAGTAGTCTTCCTGCCTCAACCTCCAGAATGCCTGTCTTTATTTCTTTAAGGAGTCCAAAAAAACAGATAGAGAAGAAGAAACTCCAATGTTAGGTTTCTCTTTCTTTCTTTCTTTCTTCCTTTCTTTCTTTCTTTCTTTCTTTCTTTCTTTCTTTCTTTCTTTCTTTCTTTCTTTCTTTCTTCTCTCTCTTTCTTCTCTCTCTTCTTTCTTTCTTTCTTTCTTTCTTTCCTTCTCTTCTCTCTCTTTCTCTCTCTCTCTCTTTCTTTCTTTCTTTTTTTTTTTTTTTTTTTTTTTTTTTTTAAACAGGTTTCTCTGTATCCCTGGCTGTCTTAGAACTCACTCTGTAGACCAGGTTGGTGTAAACTCAGATCTGTCTACCTTTGCCTCCTTGGTATTGGAATTACAGCTAGGTCCCACCACTCTGGCATCTGATGTTAGTTTTCTAATTTTAGAGGAAAAACAAAAACATAGATACCATCCCAAAACTATGGGTTGTGTTTCTTATCTCTTCTTTAGCAGTTTGTTTCCCATAAGAGTTTGATGTTAAATATCCAAAACTTGGAAAACAGGGCCTCCTGTTTGAAATGTCTGCAGAGGCTTGCCCAAAGCAGAAGTAGCATGATCTCTCCTCCTCCTAGCAGCCCACTCCTTCAGGATTTCAGCTATCTTGGTGTCACTAAGTCTGCAACACTACCCACACAGCCTTTTTGCAATGATAAGTCTTCTTATCACTTTGGCCACAAGCAATGTCAGAAGGTGCTGAGCCTGGGATCATCAGAATGTGCACAGAGCAGACAGGAGGTACTTGTTCCAGTTTCCTATGTACTTAGATAGGAGGCCAGGGCTCAGCTTTCCCAGGGAGCAATGGACCCCAAGATGAGAAGATGCTTAGAGTGCTGGATCTCCTGGCTCACAGGGCAAGGTCCTAGCTAGATTATGGTTAGATTTGTGGATGGTACATTCTACTCTCTTCCCTCCATGTTTAAGACCGTGTAGAAATCAGGTCTGCTGCTCTCCTGAATTACTGGTAAGGGCTAGGTAGTGTGAGTTGATAACTTCTTAAAACCCGATACCTGTTTGGAACTATGGCTGAGTTTTCAGTTGATTTGTAGATATGATATACCTTTGGAGTGACCATAGTGAAATACATCGAGGAAAGGATGGAGACTGCCTGTAGCTGCTGCTTTCTAATTCCCAGATAGAGCAGTGGTCCACTGAACAGGGCTAAGGGACAAGAGGAACAACCTGTGATTGGGGACTAGTCAAGGGATCTGAGTATCTCCTGAACCCCTGTTCCCTGCTCAGCTTCATTCTAGGTTTTCAGCCCCCATATCTATACTTCTTTCCATCGGTTTGGGACTGATTCACCTCAGGTTTCATATCCCATCTACCCTCCACTCTGTTCCCTGTCACATCCACATCATCCCTGAGAATGTCTCCCTGACCCTCCACCCTACCCCAGACCCCAGCATGTCTGCAAACAGCCATCACCCTCTTGAGGAAGTTGCCTTTTGCCTTCTAGTCTCTGTCTCTGAGACGGGACAGCTGAGTTACTTCTTGACTGAGCCAAAGCACAGGTCATTTCTGAAATGACAGAAGGATTGATAAAGGATATAACTGGTATGCTTGTTCACTAGCTACTGGGCACTGTGCCAGATGCTTTCTGCTTAAGACAGCTCCACAAGGAAGTGTCATTTTTATTTTACCTTTGAGAAACAGAAGCACAGAGGATTTGAGAGACTTGTGTTAGGTCAGACATTTTGGTAGCAGAGCCAGAGATTTGGTCCTGTTTGTCTCCTCTTTAAAACCAGCTTTCCTGACCCTCCTTAGCCTCTGACCTCCCACACCTAAGTTACAGACCTGAGGCCATCAGCATTTACTGTTTCTGATTCCTCTGGACACCAGGACTCAGTAGAATGAGGATAATTGACATATGCTTGAGAGTGTCAGTCAGGAAACAGCAGTAGAAGCCCAAGGGCCCATCAGGCCAGATGGGAGAAGTAGAAGCTACACTGTGATGGGCAGGGAAGGTGGAGAATTCCAAATTGCAGTATGCTGAGTGAGGTCCAGGACTTGGGGTAGAATCTGATATGCCACAACCCCATATAGCAGAACCTTGATCCCAAGAATCCAGATGTGTGCCTGGTTCCTGCAGAGGTCAGAAGAGGGTATTAGATTCCCTGGAACTAGAGTTATAGATGGTTGTGAGCCACCATGTAGGTGCTAGGAATGGAATCCAGGTCCTCTGCAGGGCAACAAGTACTCTTAACTGTTAAGTTATCTCTCCAGCCCCTTATTTTTCCCCCCTATTTAATTATGAGTTTTGAAAACTCAAGTGTGGACTCCACTCAAGAACGGCCAGGTCTGACCTTTCCTGTTGAGCTGGCAAAGGACTTTGGTCTGGTAAGATACTTTACTGCTTCTCTTGCCAAAGTCCAGTTCCCTCCTTCATTCATTCAACAAGTATTGACTAAGTTCCTGCTGTGTGCTTGTAGGTGAGGTGGTGGGGTCACAGCAGTGAGCAAAACAGACATAAACAGTGAGCCACTGATACATTTAGAATACCAGGAGGGAAAGTAGGAGATAAATGAACGGCAGGAAGCAGTCAAGGGTCTTCATTTTAAGGGAGGCTCCAGAGCTGGTCCCTTGAAGAAGTGATGTTGGAATGAACAAGGCTTATTACCTGCTTAGAAGATCACCACCACACACACTCTTTGAGCTCTTCTTGCTCATTGGTCCATTCTCTCTCAAGCCTATGTTAGAATGATCTCTTTAGCTGAACTGTGAACACAAACCCAAGGAGAAAGAAGCACCATCCTCTGCAGATGGGCCCAGGGAACTCTTCCCAGTTTCATCAGCAGTCCTGCCATAAACCAGCAAGGTTCCTAAGAGGTTTGTTGTCTCAAACCAGAGAAGCCCAGAGGAGGCAGATCTACCTTACACCCAGTCAGAACTGCACTCTTAAAAGGAGCTGGGCTGTTGTGTCTTATTACTTTTCTAGAAATGTTCCAAACCCATATAATCTTCAAGGAAGGACAGTACCCCACAGATGCTAATATTGCTATCCAGGACTTGTTTTCTTAACCAGTAGTTTGTCTTCATCTGTCTGTGTGTTTGTCTGTCTTTCTCTGTTTTAGCAGTATTGGGGATTGAACCTAGGATTTCACATACGCTAATTCTACCAGTTAGCTTCATCCAAAGCCCTCTTTATTTTGAGACAATGTCTCATTAAGTTAACCTAGGCTTGCCTTGAACTTCTGTAGGTCAGGTTAGACTTGAACTTGTGATCCTCCTACCTCATGCTCCTGGATATCAGTCCTTGTGTCACCAGGCCCAGTTCCCACAGTACCTCTTACTGAATTGTTACATGTAGATACCCAAAGAGTTATCTCATTGCTTTTACTGATGGCTTAATATTTATAAATTCTTTATAGTAGGTTCAATTTACTCTATATAGGTGAGTGTATAAGATCCTGATTCTTTTGCTGGAAGCAATGCTATAATATCATGTCCTCGGATTTATTTTTCCGCACTTCATATGGAAGTGTGTAAGTAAAATTCCCAGAGGTTCATTACTATTCAGAGGGGATGTTCATGTATAATCTCACTTGTTGCTGGTGTAAACTTGCTCCTCCATCAGTGCCAGTGTATAGTCCTTCCAGTGTGAGAGCCTCCTTCCCACAGCTTCACCAACATTGTGAGCATGTACTCTTTGCCGGTCTCATGAGTGAAAATTTGGCTGTCCCATGATTTTTATATTCCTTGAAGTATGAATGTGGTTGTCTGTTATGTGTTTTCTGGATTTTCTTAGAATTTTTGTTTTAGTCAGCTATGTAGCCCTGGCTGGCTTGAAACTAGCTGCATAGAGCAGGCCAGCCTTGAATTTAGAGAGCAGCTTCTGCCTCCCAAATGCTGGGATTACAGATGTTCATCAACACACCTAGCTAAAACTGTTCAATAAGCCTCTGCCCATCTTATCTGTTGTTTATTTACATGGGCATTTGTTTTCCTGATTGCATGCTTTATTCCTCAGAGCAATAATAGTAAGAAGGGATATACCATGTGCAAAGCAGACCCCAGATTGCTCTCCGAAGCTTATCTAGTAAGCTTTGAAATACTAGGCATAGTCAAGAATATTAAGTCAAGCTCAGTGACATATACCCATCATGCCAGCAGACAAGAAACTGAAGTAGTGTCACAAGAAGTTCAAGGCCAACATGGGCTACATAGTGAATTTGAAGCCAGCCTGAGCTAGAGTTAGGTCTTGTCTCAAAAAGCTTCCCCTCCTTCACATTCACAAAATATAACTTTCCCTGGATCGTCTGACTGTCAAGCTGAAGTGCAGTTAGATGCCAAGGAGTAGCAGCATATAGCAGACATGCAGAAGAAGCAGGATCTGATACCAGAAGACAGGAGGGAGGCCAGACAGATATCCATTGTTGGCCTCAGGTACTTCTAGCCAAGAAGGACTGCCCAAGCCATAACATCGTCTTGTCTAGCTGGGCATATACATTCCTCACAGCCATGCTTCTTGTTTTTAACCTGAAGCCATCTGCTCCTTCCTTTAGTCAGGCCCACTGATAAAAGACAAGAAAACCCAGCCACTGAGGCAAGTGTAGGTCTGAGGCCCTGTGTGCTCAGCACTTGCTCTGCGCTGTGGTGTGAGTCTGAGTATAGCTCCTGTCTTCCAGCTGCTGTTGGGTTCCTTGCTGTGTCCAGTGTCATCACCATGTCTGCCCCTTTCTTCTTGGGGAAGATCATTGATGTCATCTACACCAACCCAAGTGGGGACTATAGCGCCAGTCTGACTCGCCTCTGTGCTGGACTCACCTGTGTGTTCCTATGTGGTGCTGCTGCAAATGCCATTCGTGTCTACCTCATGCAGTCTTCAGGTCAGTTTCATTAGATGTGAGGTTATCTCCAAGATAACAAAGGACTTGGGGTAATACCAGGGCTTTGAGTGTCACTACTCCGGGCCCCAGTCTCTTCCCAATATTGCATTCATTGGTGACAGATCCCACATCCCACCAAGATGGCATCATGGTCATTCAGCACATTCTCTGCTTTCGTGTGGTCAGGGCTGAATAGGTAGCCAAAAGCAAGACCTGTCTGCTTCATGTGGTGTAGCTACTGGGTCTGCAAACTGGCTTTGATAACAGGCTAAACAGCATGCAGGTGACTGCCCCATGAGTGGCAGATGGTTGCATTCACTGTTAGCTGTTATGTTTACTTTGCAGGTCAGAGCATTGTGAACAGGCTGCGCATCTCACTGTTCTCCTCAATTCTAAAGCAAGAGGTTGCTTTCTTTGACAAGACTCGCACAGGAGAATTGATTAACCGCCTCTCCTCAGATACTGCACTGCTGGGCCGCTCAGTGACTGAAAACCTCTCTGATGGACTGAGGGCTGGGGCTCAGGCCTCGGTTGGTGTTGGCATGATGGTATGTCAGCCTCTTCCCCTTGGTGCTTTCTGTCAGGGCTCTTGGGGCCAGGGCTTTTGAACACAAGGTACTTGAAATGTTGTTATTTTGTAAGCATATAGAACCAAGACTGAGGGCCATCGGGATCCTATCTCCTGGCCTGGCCTATGTCTCTCTTGAATAAGTATCATCAGGAGAGTGGCTTCTCCTGAAGATGTGTAAGACCAGGATGTGAAGATAGCCAAGGATGCCAGGCCAAGGAGCTCCTCTGGGAACCAAGAGTCCGGTTTAGGGGTATAGACCTTATCTTCTGTGCCCCTGCAAGGTGGCCTGTGTTCCACAGCTGTCTCGCTCATCTCTGGTGGCTCAGCACACATCAGCTCACTCTCCATTTAGTGTTTGTGCTGCAACCAGCCCTGCTGGCCTGAGTAACTTGTGAGTGTGATCTTAATGTTTATGTGACAAGGTTAAAAGGCAAAGGAGTGCTAGCTAGGGTTGTAATTCAGTTGGGAGAAAGCTTCCCTAGCATGCACCAAGTCCTGGGTTTAATCTCCAGTACTGCATAAACCTGGCATGGTGGCATATGCCTGTAATACCAGAACTTGGTAGGTAGAGGCAGGAAGATCCGAAATTAAAATTCATTCTTGGCTACACAAGCTAGTTTGATGCTAGCTTGGATTATATAAGGCTGTGTTAAAAACAAACAACAAAACCAAGCCAAAGCAAAGGGTAGGATATATATATATATATTGCCAGTTACTTAGCAGAACTATGATTGAGAGTAAAAAAATAGATGAGCAACTGGTCAATCCATCTATTAATTTTATGCTGCAGTCTTCAGTACTACCACTGCATTTTAGGAAACTTTGTGCCACTTATATTATTTTCTGTGCAAATGAGATTTGTCAGATTTTAATAATGTATTGAAAAGTCACTAGTACCACTTAAGATTATCGCCACATTGCAGGATTTGGGAAGTCTAATCTGCTAATTCAGGAAGGTTCTTGTTCTCTGAGCCACTGTTGTGGTTTAACTGACCAAACCTGATCCACTGGCTCTAGGCTGCTGAGCCCTGGAAACAGTTGTGTGTCCATCCCCCACATCCTATGGCAGTTGTATTCAGAGCCCTGTTTCAACTGTATATGATATTGAGTGCTTTGGTGGCTTCTCTTATTTATTGATTAAGGTGGCAAAAATTCTAGCCACTCAAGGTCTTAGGGTGATCAGACCTGAATTAGGAACTCATGTGGTCTGACCAATGCAGGGCAGAACAGTCCTCTCTGCTGAACTCTAATTCCATCCTGCCTCTCTGCTATTGAGGATGTGGTCTGACATACTAGAACATATTAGAATTGGCCAGAGATTATGCCATTTACATCTTTTCTCCAACAGTCACAACACAGTTCTCCTTGGTAGGATACCCACCTTGGGTTTTTGTGGTGGTTGTTTTGATTTTGAGGCAGGGTCTCACTATGTAGACCTGCTTGGCCAAGAACTCACTATGTAGACCAGGCTAACTCTAACTCATAGCAATCACCTGCCTCTGTCTCCTGAGTGCTGGGATTAGAGGTGTGAGATATCATGCCCAGCTTTGACATTGGTTTTGGTTTTTTTTTGTTTGTTTGGTTTTGTTTTGTTGGTTTTTTGAGACAGGGTTTCTCTGTTGTAACTCTGGCTGTCCTGGAACTCACTCTATAGACCAGGCTGGCCTCAAACTCACAGAGATCTGCCTGCCTCCGCCTCCCGAGTGCTGGGATTAAAGTTTCACACCATTACTGCCTGGCTGACCTTGGGTTTTGTAAGGATTAAAGATGCCAGGAAAATCCAACTGAAACCGGAAGCATGGCTTAGAGACAGCTTCTTCCTGCCTGTACACTGTGGGTCTGAGGATGCCTTGCCTTCAAGGAACAAACACTCTTGACTTTTGTTCTTGGCAGTTTTTTGTGTCACCCAGTTTGGCCACCTTTGTTCTGGGTGTGGTACCTCCGATCTCTATTCTCGCTGTGATTTATGGGAGATATCTACGGAAACTGTCCAAAGCCACACAGGACTCTTTGGCACAAGCCACACAGGTACTGACCTTCCCTTATATGTGTTATCTAGATGTCAGGCTCAGAGCAACAGATAGAATGCATGATGTGCAAGGTATGTGCAACAAAGTGTCTTCCTTTTCTCCCAGTAGTCCTTAGTACAGACTTGAAATGTTCTACATCTAGCTTGCCACTTACCCCAGAGTACATCCAATCTGCTGTGTAGCTCAGGCTGGCCTGTAACTTACTGTATAGCCAAGGCTGGCCTCAGATTATGGCAGTCTCCTCCTGCTTCAGCTTCCAAGTGCTAGGATTACAGTTGTGAGCCCCCAACATCGGGCTTGTGTCAGTTTCTCACTGTTTTCCATCACCGCTCCTGGCAGGACAAAAAGCTAATATGACCAGCTGTGGTGGGAAGTGCCTGTAGGCCCAGCATTCTAGAGCCTGAGGCAGAAGTATCATGAGTTTAAGGCTAGACTAGGCTACCTCTCTAGATCTTTTCTTAGGAGAAAAGACAAAAATAAAAATAAATGGAAGCTAACATGCTTTGGAAAAAGTGTCTGGCTGTCACCGTGTTCTTCATTATTCAGTAAAGCAGACTGCACAGCACTGTCTTTTTTTTAAATAAAAAAGATTTATTTTTAGTTATTTATATATATGGGACATATGTATACATAAATGTAGTTACTGCAGAGGCCAGAAAAGGATATCAGATCCTTGGAGCTGGAGATACAGACCATTATATGGTGCCTGAGTAGGTCTTGGGAATCAAACTTGGGTCCTCTGGATAGCATTACATGCTTTTAACCACTGGCCATCTCTCCAGCCCAGCACTATCTTTTTAAAACCCCAAATAATTTGTTTTATGTTGCAAAAAAAAATGCCTTTTTGTAATTGAAAATGTGAAATATTAAAAGTCAAAAACAGACATGATCCTGTTTATCCACAATTCCAGATAATTCAAATTTTATCAATAATCCAGAGTTTGTGTCATTAATGTTTTGTATTTTAGCCCTCCACCTGTTTTTTTCTCTGCTGCCCTGTTACCTGTCTGTCTTTCTAAAGTGTGTGGGTGCAGTGTATATTTTTGTTCTTTAAAATTAAGTGTGTGTATGTGTGCATGTGTGTGCATGTGCATGTGTGTGTGTGTGTTTGCATATTTAGATTCATTTTATATGTGAGTGCTTTGCCTACATGTATGTCTGTGTACCACATATGTGCTTGGTGTTTGTGGAGGTCAGAAGAAGACATCAGGACCTCTAGAACTGGTGATACAGGTGGTTGTGAACCAGTATGTGGGTGCTGGGAACCAAACCTAGATCCTCTACAAGAACTACAAGTGTTCTTAACTGCTGAGCCATCTTTCCGGCCTTGCCATGTGTTTGTATCCTCATAGCTAGCCGAGGAGCGTATTGGAAACATAAGAACCATCCGAGCTTTTGGGAAAGAGATGATGGAAGTGGAGAAGTACACCAGCCGAGTGAACCAATTGCTGCAGCTAGCACAGAAGGAGGCCTTTGCGAGAGCTGGCTTCTTTGGAGCAGTAAGTAGATCGTTGTGGCAGTGATATTGAAAGAGATTTTCATTCCGTGGCTCATGACATAGTAGAAATGATTTTATTTCAACCCTAAAATAACTTAGATTTTAAGCTATTTCTATGGAAGAGGAAGGAAAAACGTAAACGGAATTAGAGAATCGGTAGTATGTGTGAGATCCAGTGCTCGTCCCCAGTGTATGGTGAGCCAACTTTGAGAGCCATTAACATTGAAGCCGTGCTGCGTGGATCTTAGAACTGGGCCACAACGTATATTTACACAGGCTTCTGGGCCTTTCAGATAAAACTTAATTTGGCTAATTGTGTTGAAGATTATATAACTTCAGTATATTCTAGAAGAAAGTATAAAAAATTATTCACCAAGTACCCAGAATCCCTGAATAGAAAACCACCATGTGTGCTGGGAATATTCAGGAGGCTAAGACAGACAGATTGTTGTTAAGTTTGAGGCCTACCTACTCTACATAGTGAGTTCTGGGCCAGCCAGGGCTTCATAGTGAGACTGTCAAACACAAACAAAAAACAGAAAAAAAAAATTGAAACATTTTCCTCTAAACCGGAAAGAACCTCAAAAGCTATTTAGTCATAGCAATAATGGGTTGAGAAGTAGCAGCCCAGAGAAGGCCTTACCAGGGACCCAAAGCTCACCAAGGCGGAGCATATCTCAGAGCCATGAACATGGCAGACTGATTTCATCTTCAGTTAAGGAGGCCTAAGTATTACTCTCTTCTTTTACAAGCCAAGCAGGTTGGCGTAAATAGTCTGAAGGGCGATAATAGCTGAGCTTTCATGGGGATGCAACTGTTTTCTTCACTGTTGCAAATATTTTTGTGGGAAATTTTATATATTAAAAGATAGCCAGAGGCCTAATTTGTACTTTTGTGTTTCAAGAGGCATTTGGTCCCACTGACCTCTTTGTTTTCTTCCTCCTGTAGGCTGGACTCTCGGGAAACCTGATTGTGCTATCTGTCCTGTACAAGGGAGGCCTTCTGATGGGCAGTGCCTCCATGACAGTGGGCGAGCTCTCTTCCTTCCTCATGTACGCTTTCTGGGTTGGATTGAGCATCGGAGGTACATCACATAAACAGGCTTTGATATACACACTGAACACCGGGCCTCACTGAACAAGCACTCTTCTATGCCATTCCCTTAAACAAAAGGGAAGTTACGTGAGTGGGAGAGCAGGTTCCCTGTTGGGAAATTTGGGGCCCTTGTGTCCTTTCACAGATCAGGGCCAGTGAGGAGCTGTGTTTCCCAGCCTGCTGATATGGAATGTGTTTCCCAGTTCACGGGGGAGAGGAGGATGATTGGCAGGGGTGGATGGAGACACTGAGCCTGGATAGTGAGTTTCACCACACACATTTTGCTGCCCAGAGTCTTAAATTCTCCATACTCAGAGTCTCTCTTTCCTCTCTTCTTCAAATAATATGTACAAAATAATATGTCTTTTCTATTTTGTTATTTGACAATTTCATACCATGTACCCAGTATATTCTATTTCCCCCAGCTTTCTCTTTTCTTTCTTCTATCCCTGTCTTCTCTCTACAAGTCTCTTTCCCACACTCTGGAATTGTATTGTTTTGTGTTCCACTGAGTTTAACCTGGACTGTCAGTGTCACCCTGTGTTTAGAATAACCCACTGGAGCTTGGTAGATTCACCAGTAGAAAACAGCCAAAGTCCCCCTTTCCCAGAATTTGTCAGTAGCCATTCAGCATTGAGGAGTAGGACCCTGTAAGCTCCTTTCTCACCCATGGCAGGCCAGTCTCATTCAGGCCTAGTGTCTATAACCACAGCTCCTATGAGTTCATAATTACAATGTCATGGCATGCCTAGAAGATGGCATTTCACAGTCTTCCTTCTATTTTTTTGCTCCAACATTCTTTGTTAGATGTTCCTGAGCCTTAGAGGAGGTGATCTAAATGACCTGTTTAGAGCTGAGCTCTCAACTGATTCTCTCACCAATTTTTAGCCTCTTGGCTGAGTGTCTGTATTCACTACTGTTCACTACAAGGAAAGACTTCTCTGAGAAAAGCCGGGAGTAGCATTTGTGCATTTGTATACCCATAAGTATTTAGATAAATATATTTACTTAAGTTTTTTTTTTTTTTGAGAGTCTTACAGCATAGCATAGACTGACTGAAATCTATCCTGTCCCAGTCTCCTGAGTACTGGGATTACACATGTAGGCCACCACATTCAGCTTTGAAATTCTTTTTGATTTTTTTGAAACAAGGTCTCTATGTAGTCTTAACTGTCCTGGAACTCTCTGTGTACACTAGATTGGCCTGGAACTCAGAAGCCTTAGAATTCTTTTTATAAAAGCAATACTGTTGCATTTACAGAAATTACCCCACCGCAGTTTCAGGACAGTCAACCTCTTCCCCAGAGTGGTCCATTTTTTACACAGTTGCTGAGCCTACATTCACACATTGTTGTTATCAACCAAAGTTAACATTTGGGTTAGCTCTTGGTGTTATATATATACGTTGTGTGGATTAGACAAATATGTATTGTCCTAGATTAGCCTTTATAATATCACAAAGGAGTTTTTGCTGCTGTCTTGTATATTTCCACTTCCACTTCTTAATTCTTCCACTCCTGGCATCCACAGATCCCTTTTACTATCTGCATAGCTTTGAAATTTTCAAGTGTCGTGGGGTTGGAGTCAATAAAGCATGCAACCTTTTCTGGCTTGCTTCTTTCGTTTACTGATGCACATTTGAGATTCTTCTGTCTCTCATGACCTAATAGCCCTTGTAGAATCCTTTTTCTAGGAATTTCAGTTCACATGGGATAGGACCCCATGCTGCACTTGCAGTGCTGTCTGAGGAAGTTGCTTTCCTTACAGTACTGTGACTGTCATTGGTGGTCAGTGTGTCACAGATTTGTAAATTTCCTTTTCTTATTAGGAATATGTGAAACCTGAGAAAGAGAGGCTATAAGTGAGATATCATAAAAGGTGGATGGGTGGAGCAACTAGTAGCCTCAGCTCCTTTAGTGAAGGTAGCAGATTTCTCATTGATAGCTGCAGTTCCTAGGACTCCCTAGGACAAGAGGAGTCTGTGGCCTTTCTTGTCATCTGATAATAGACTTTTCTCATCCTCAGGTCTAAGTTCATTCTACTCTGAGCTGATGAAAGGCCTGGGTGCTGGTGGGCGGCTCTGGGAGCTGCTGGAGAGACAACCACGACTGCCTTTTAATGGTGGGTCTGGGGTGGGGCTGCTTTTTGCTGGGGTTTAATAAAGCTAGCTTTAGACAGTTAGACCATCATTCAGCCCTTCTCAGAGAATAGACCACTGTCAGGAGGTGGCCCCTGCTGCAGAGCAGGAAGAAGGTCAGGGATTCCCATGGATCACTGGTGGGTATACTTTAGGGGATATCTGGAAATGTAAGGCTAACGTTACATGACACCTCAGCTCATGCACCTCAGCCAGTCATTACCACTAAGGGCCAGGACAGTGGTGAGCAGGCAAGCCTAGTGTGAATAGGAACACAAGGATGGATTTCTAGAATCTTCCTTAGTGATTCTGACATTTATGAGAGGTTGGAGGAGTGGGAAGAGGGAAGATGAATAAAAGGCTCTACATTTCTTGGCATTTGAGAGTGATGCAGGAATGCTGGTACTAAGTGGTAAGAACCATCTCCTCCTTCCTTGTCATCAACTTCCCTCGAGCCATAGGCCTAGACTACCCAGAGGAGATGCAGGAGAGTGGCCATGAGTAGCAACACTCAGCACTGAGGGATGCCTGTTTGCTGCTAGGTGCTTACAGTACAGTGAATAGGAGCTTGGTGGTATTCCATATGATAAAAGCTGGGGTGTGAAATTCAGTGATAGGTGGGATGTGTATTCCATATCAGGCCAAGATCACAATGGAAGCTAAGTAAACCTTTGACACTCCTTAGCTTCATTACTATCGTGCAACCTCCATCAGGTATGCTTTCAAAAGCATACTGTCAACATTTGGAGAATAAATTTGGGGGGAAGAGAGGAAACAAAATCTGGCATTTTCCTATTGGGTCCTTACGTTTACTTTGATTGTCAGCCCTGACTTGTGGAGGCCTCTGTCCTCCCCAACAGAAACAATAAGTCTAGATGGCCACAAATTTGGAGAAGATGGAGAACTCTGCACAGAAGCCACTTGAATACAGTGGCACTGAGAAAAACTATTGTGTTGATGCCAGACTGCCCTAAGGGTGGATTATCATACTCCACTTAACTAGGGCAGGCTATTGTGTACAGTTCCAAAATCCTCCCATAAGAAGATGGCACTTCGGGTTTATAAGGTCACACAGACGGATATGCACATTGTTCTATGAATGATAAGCCTGGCACATAGGCCCCCTCATAGCACCCTCCAGGATGAACTGTGCTAGGGAAGGAACATCTGTTTCTGTTCACTTCAGACAGGCAAGGGAGCCACGTTCTGCCATGAGCTTTATTTTTGCTTTAGCTTCATGTATTCCCTCTTGTTTCAGAGGGGATTGTGTTAGATGAGAAAAGCTTCCAGGGTGCCCTGGAGTTCAGAAATGTGCACTTCACGTACCCTGCTCGTCCAGAGGTGTCCGTGTTCCAGGATTTCAGTCTTTCCATCCCATCTGGATCTGTCACAGCACTGGTTGGCCCCAGCGGTTCTGGAAAATCAACAGTGGTCTCACTCCTGCTGCGATTGTATGACCCTGTTTCTGGTAGGTAGCAAATGATACTGTGGGCAGATCAGAAGTTCAAGATCATCCTTGGCTACATAGTGAGTTTGAAGTTAGCTAGGATACATGATATGAGATCCTGTCTCAGGAAGGAAGGGAGGGAGGGAAAAGAGGTGGGGAGGAAACAAAGTCTGGCATTTTCCCATTGGGTCCTTATGTTTACTTTGTCAGCCCTGACCTGTGGTGGCCTCTGTCCTCCCCAACAGGAACAGTCAGTCTTGATGGCCACAATATTCGTCAGCTAAACCCTGTCTGGCTGAGATCTAAGATTGGGACAGTCAGTCAGGTAAGAACAGGCTACCCTTTCATCTCACTTTTGTTGAAACTGCTTTTCCTTCTTTTTTTTTTTTTTTTTAATCTCATGTTCTCAGGAGAGGGACAGAGGCTTCCAGGTAGATCACACCCTTCCTACACACAAGCTTCTGGTTATGTCCCGAAGACTCAAACACTGTATCAGTTGAAGTGCTGACTTTTTACTGACAGCCAGGACTTGATGACTCTTTGAAGCATAGAGGGACTAAAGCAGCAGTTCTCACCCTGTGGGTTGCAACCCTTTGGAGGTCAAATGACCCTTTCACAGGGGTCTTCTAAGACCATCTGCATATTAGATATTTATTTACATTGCAATTCATAACAATAGCAAAATTACAGTTAATGAAGTAGCAATGAAAATAATTTTATGGTTGGGGTCACCATGACATGAGGAACCATATTAAAGAGTCACAATCAAAGATTAAGAACCACTGGTGTAGAGGAAGGAGAGTCACAGAAGCTCTCACTGTTCTCAATTCCCATGGTGGCCATGGAAACCAAATGTGGTTCCTTTCATGAAGCTGCTTGCACAAGACTGCATGGAGCAACAAAACTGTATCACAGCTAGCTTTCTCTTAGCATTGAGAAACCTGTAGTCACACTCATGCCTCCCACTTCTGTGCTCTGGTGGGGGACCCCTCCTGCACTGGATTGGATGGACGGTGTAGCCATGGGTGCTAACTAGACCTCAGCAGTATGCATCATGAGGGCAGAGGAGAGAGACTAGAGGCTGGTGTGCTTCACAGGGCTCTGTCAGGATGCTGTGGTAGTGTCTGGTTGTGTCAGAAAGCAATGGATGGACACGGGCCCTTTGTAGTGGAAGATAGGCAGGTGAAGTTGAGTCTTCCAGGCCTTGCTAGCCTAGGGGAGGGGCTGAAATTTACAAGGTTGTCATGGGCCAGCAAATGTGGGCACCAATCTTAGGGTCTCCTTCCCACAGTGTGGTGAAGACAACAGATCAAGTTGGTCTTGTTCATGATAAACTGGGACCTTTTTAAAAAAATTGCATTATTTGTTTTGTGTATATGTGTATGTGTGCACATGCCATGGTGTGCATGTGGAGGTCAGATACAACTTGGGGGAGTTGGTTCTCTCCTTTCACTATGTAGGTTCTGGGGACTGAACTTCTTAAACTCAGGTTGTCATGGTTAACACCAAGCACCTTTACCTGTACAAAAGATTTTGTAAATACTGCCAAAATGTAAACAGTATTTTTAAAAAAGAACATATTTAAAATGTAACAATTTTTCTCTCACTGGCTACTTGACTCTGCCCCTCTGTTCCCAGCTGCTAGATTTCTAACTTGTAACTTTTAAAACCTCAGTTAGCTCATAGGGTTAGGGAGGAAAGGAAAAGATAGGAAAGAAAGAGAAACCTTAACAGCCCTGTTTTGGTGTCTTAATCTGCCTATGTCTAGGGAACTGAACTAACTATATCCCATTCTGGTTCAGTTTCTCCCAGCATGGCAGTTACTGAGATCTAAATTGTAACTTTTCTAAAACCCAGTTAGCTCATCTTATCTGAGCCTTATTTCTGCCTGCTTCAGTATCAGCTTTATTTCTGCCTGCTTCTCCTATCATCATCAGCTTTTGTACTCTCTCTCTCTTCCTATCCTGGAGCAACTCTGCTGTAACTCTAGCTCTAATTCTTAACTTCCAACTGTCCACTGCCTTCAGTTGCCCCTCTTTTATTCCTCCCTCTAAGCTGTTCCCAGAAGTCCAAGCAGCATGCAACCACAAGGGGGAGGGTCTTTTCGCTCGGAAAGCTTCACTCTGTATGTCCCCCCTTCTACTAAGATACAAGTTGTACAATATTGATTGCTTTTTCCTTTTTAGACTTCAAGAGTTTATCTTTTGCATTCATGCATAATGCATTACTAACAGAGAGTAAAAATTCAGGGGTTATGAAGTTGTAAGAATCAGTCCCCTTTCTCTGAAGCTATTACTTTGAGGCAGGTGGCAAAAGTCTCTGTCAGATTCTGTCTTGTGACTCTTTGCAGTAATCCATTATCTATAGAATTACTATAGGAATCTTCATGTTTCAAGGAACTCTGATGTTCATTGATATCATTAAAGTCAACAGTCTACTTCTAAATACAGCCTATTCCCTTGAATGTCTGGAACCTTGGCTTTAAGAAGTTTGCCTCTAGTCTATGTTTGCTATTAGTGTTTTCTTCCTCTAACGGTTGTGTCAAACTTGCAGTGATGAAACATTGCTCTCATTATCTTTTCTCGGAACCTTCCAATAACTGCCAGCTAACTGTTCCAAATCAGCCAAAGTGAGATTCACACGGGGACAGTTTTTTCATCAAGGCTTCATATTTTTTCATCTTCCTCATACTCTTTACTGTCACTGGTATGAGTCAGGTAGATGTTTAGGTTTCAGAAACTTTACTCCATAACCCAAGATGGCTTTTAGTTTTTGTACTTTACTACATCTTTAGAAGGCTCTGTCTTTTTTAAAAGAACTTTTAATTTCCATAATCACACTTCAGGTTAGTGGTTAGGGTTTTCAGGAGATATTCCTGGCTTAAATATAATCTTTATCAGTTTTGATGGTACCCACAATTTGTCAGCCCCTAATAGAAGAGCAGGACCTCCAGGCAGAGCCCTGTTCTGGGAGTGTATGTCACTCTTGGCTGAGACCTGTTCTTTACTCCTTGGTGCTTATGGTGCCTGCCTGAAGTTGGCTGAAGTTTCTGACAAATGTGCTATATTTCCAATCCTAGGAGCCAGTCCTGTTTTCCTGTTCTATCGCAGAAAACATTGCCTATGGTGCTGACAACCTCTCCTCAGTCACAGCCCAGCAGGTGGAGAGGGCAGCAGAAGTGGCCAATGCTGCTGAATTCATTCGTAGCTTCCCCCAGGGCTTTGACACTGTGGTTGGTGAGAAGGGAATCCTCCTGTCTGGTAAGTGTTACTTATATTTTATTTATCAGCTTACTCCTGTCAGGTGTACGACTATCCTGCTGTGAGCAGAAGTACTCACTCCAGGAAACTCTCGCATGATTCCCAGTGCACTGTCATTTATAGATGAGGTTTTCATCCCTGCGGCTTGGGAAAATCACCTCATCCTTTCTAAAAGGATATGTTTCCTTCAGTTTCTACCCACAATGTTCCTCAGGACTGCTGTTGAGTAGTACCCAGCTACAGCAAGTCCTTGTTTCTATCTGAGAAAAGATGTGCTTTGCAACCTGACGCTATAGCGAATTAAAGGCGATGTGACAAGGTGGTGATGATGGCCCAAGGAAAAGGAGACTATCCCAAAGAAACCCAATGTAGAAAGTTGTCTTAGTTGCTGTTCTGTCTCTATTATGAGACACCATGACCAAGGCTGCTCTTACAAAAGAAGCATTTAACTGGGGCTGGATTATAGTTTCAGAGACTTAGTCCATTATCATCCTGGTGGGGAGCATGGCAGCAGGCAGGCAAGCATGGTGCTGGAGAAGTAGCTGAGAGCTTTACATCCTGATCCACAGCAGGCAGAGAAAGAGCAAGATGGTCTGGTGTGGACTTTTGAAACCTCAAAGTCCACTCTCAGCAACACACTCCTCCAACAAGGCCATACTTTCTAATACTCTAATCCTTCTCAAATTGTGCCACTCTCTGGTGATGAAACATTCAAATATATGAGCCTATAAGGGACATTTTTACTCATACCAGCACAAAAGTGTTATTTTCCAGTGTGGACTATGGGCCAATGAATTTTCCAGAAAGGGCAAAGAGTGAACACTTTAATGGACCATCTATTTTCTCTATCAAATATGGTTTTGTTTTGTTTTGTTTTTTAGTGAGAGGAATGGAGCCCTGGGCCTTGAGCATTGTAGGCAAGCATTCTACCACAGAACTACACTCCTAGCCTGTGTTTGTTTCCTTAAAGAACCCTTTAAAAATGTAAAGCAAATTCTTCACTTGAGAGTTCTGTGAAAAGAGACTGTGATCCTTATGTGGCCTTTGGGCCTGGGCATGTTGAAAGGCTTTATCCCTGGAAGGCAGAGTTGGCCATTCTGTGACATCTTTGAGTTCAGCAGACAACTGGACACTGTGGGTACCACATTCTTGCGGGGAAAAGTAAGCTTGTTCTGACTTGCTGAAGAATGCAAAGTAGGACCTGTAGTGAAGCTAAAGGAAAACACATTTTTGGTTAGACACAAACCTTTTTTTTTTTTTCAATACAAATACTGACATGTTTCTTCTAGAAGTTCTGAGCTCCCCTCCTCCAAGGTATCTGGTGGCTAGATGAGGCAGTGGTCCTTTCCAGCTCTGAGATTAGATCACAGATGATAAATGAAACAAAAAGATGGTAATTATTTTGCATGATTTTTTAAAAAGCAGTAGGGAGATGTTTTTGGTGTTTTGGACATCACAAGAGGTTCATCATGGTGTGGAGTTCACCTTTCAAGCAAGCCTCCTGCTCCCTTAGAATGATTTTCATATGTTCTTACATTTTTAGCAGGATTCTCATGCTTCAGTTTTCAGTCAAGGAGGCTACAGTTCCTTAAGTCTTTTTGTTTTTTGAGACACAATCTCAGTGTATAATACAGGTTGGCTTAGAATGTTTAATCTTTCTGTCTCACCTCCCACAGTGCCAGATCTAAAGGTGTATACCATTGCGCCCAAATGCCTTTGTAGTTTGGAAGGAATAGAACCTTCATTATAGGTTTTTAATACATTAGTTGGTGTTGTGGACAACATTCCAAGAGGCCATTAGCTGCTGCTTCAGGATCCCACCCAGGGATGTTCCAAGAACCACTCTGGGGCACTCACCTACTTCAAAGGGCTAAGCATTGGATTTCCTTGCATCCCATGATGGTTCCATGTGAGGACAGCACCTCAGCATTTGTTGAATATGATGAACAGATGGATGAAGTGACATGCTACCTCACATCACTTATAGTCAACTTGAAAAGAGTGCTGTTAGCACCTGAAGTAGGATTGAGTTTCATTAGACAACCCACATAAGGAGGTGTGAGCCTGTGGGAGTTCTGCTGCTGGAAGATGGAGTCACTGAAGAACCAGATGCAAGGCAGATGGGAATGGCTAGATTGCTCACTTCAAGCCTGCATCGTAACACTCTACCTGTCTCCTGGCTTTGAGTGAGTGTAATTTGGGCTTAAAAGAGAAGGGGGCTAGAGTGGCTTTCCTAGTTTATAACTTCCAGCTTCATGTGTATATAAAACTGCAGAGGGGGAAGGAGGCAGAAAAGACAGGAAAAGGAAGGACTGAAGGCTGTGTGCCAACATGGAGCAATGGCGATGTGCACCCATCATCACTGGTTCTTTTTGCTCCCAGGAAGTTTCAAGTTCCTTCAGTATTCTGGTAATCATGTTAGGAAGATTGTGTGAATGAAGGCTAGAAGCGAAGCCCCTCATATCAGTGTAGGTGTAGGCTGTGAGACATTTTACTTTGTGCCTCAGATTTTTTGGTATGTTTGTTTTATAGTTGTTTTATTTTTGTGACAGGGTCCTGTAGAGTAATGCTTTACCAAAGAAAAGCCCCTCCCCTTTATGATTATATGGACTTGTGGGAACAGCTTGGAGGGAGGTAAATAAGAGAGAGTGTGACAGTTAGAATGGCAGTTACAGTAGGACAGGGAGAGAGCACACAAGCTGATGATAGGGAAAGCAGGCAGAAATAAGGCTCAGATAACATGCACTAACTGGGGTTTTAGGAAAGTTACAATTAGATCTTCCTGCCGGGAGAAACTGAACCAGAGGGGTTAGAGTTCAGTTCCCCAGGCTTAAACAGATTAAGACAGCCAGAAAAGGGCTGTCTTACGGTTTCTCTTTTTCTGTTCCTTTCCTACTTAACTCTTTGAACTGAGGATTAAAAATGTTACAAGTTAGATATGTTTCAGCTGAGAACAGAGGGGCGGAGTCAAGTTGCCAGTGAAAAAGTAACAGTTACAAAGGCTTGTAAGCTTAGATACAGAGCTCAGACCCAAAAGGCAAAAAAACAGCAATACCCATACCCTCTTTAAAAGAAAAACCCATTACAGGGTCCCATTATGCAGCCCTGGCTGACCTAGAACTCACTATGTAGACTAGGTTAGCCTTGAACTTGTAGAGATCTACCTGCCTTTGCCTCCTGAGTGCTGGAATTAAAGGTGTGTGCCAAACATGCTTAGCTGTGCATCAATTTTGATCTGTAAAAATGAAAATAGTTGTAGGGTCTGACTACAAGAATGATTGTAATAGATTAACAGACTGGATGCACTTAGGAAATGTCTTCTGTGATGGAAATCTTCAGTATATGTTAGTTATGGTAATTGCTTGTTTGGACATTTAGTAAGACAGTATGTGTAAAAATCAAACTTCTATTGTATTGGTCATCAGTTGTAGTTAAATGGAAGAAGTTACCTTCAAATTGTCACTTGTCTCATTAAAAAATTTCCTAAGGATTTTTGTTAAGCTTCTCTTTACCTTTTGTTTCTGTCAGGCGGGCAGAAACAGAGGATTGCAATAGCCAGAGCTCTGCTGAAGGTAAGACTGATGACTACTGATGACTAAACAGTTTCTACTTTTACTTTGTGTGTGTGTGTGTGTGTGTGTGTGTGTGTGTGTAGTATATAAGGCTGACAGGTAAAAAGGTAAGCTGGGAATTCTACTGAGGGCTTATTGTCCAAGTATTCGTCATATTTGAGAAATTGCTGAGTCCAGTGTTAAAGGAGTGTCAGAGTGGGGAAAAGCTTAAATATGAACCTTTTACCTAGAAGAATCAATTGACTAGTGATTGATTATTAACAAAATACCAGAGTGCTGCCAATATGTATTTGTCTAACCTTAACTCAGTTGTTCTGAAGAGGAAAAAATTGGAAGCCTCAGGCAGACAGACTCCAGCCAGGATTGGGAAGAACCTTTTGATGAGGAGCCAGACATCTCCCTTTATTATTTTTTTTCTAATGGCATCATGGAAGCATGATTCCATAGGATGCCTGCTTAAATGTTCTTTGCGGTGACTTTTAGTAAGTACACATTTGTCCATACAACCCAACCTTGCCCAGGATGCATGGACCACTTTGTCTAGATTTACCTTTCTGAACAGTCTAGACAATGGAAACAGACAACACATACCTCCACATTTGCTCATTTTCTTCAGGAATGTCTGAATTTCCTGTGTGCTGTTGAGAACTTCCTTCTCCTATTGCTTAATCAATGAGCTGTTTGTTCATCTGTGCCTTAGTTGATCTGGAGTCTGTTGTAATGTTTGAACATGGTGGGTGCCTTTTGTTGGCACTTTTCTTTTGTTATTGTTTTTGTTTTTGGTTAGAGACTGGGTTTCTCTGTTGTAACTCTTATCTGTCCTGGAACTCACTTTGTAGACCAGGATGGCCTCAAACTCAGAGATCTGCCTGCCTCTGCCTCCCAAGTGCTGGGATTAAAGGTGTGAGCCACCACCACCCAGCTAGTTTACTGTTCTTAAATAAGCTATTGGGAGGACTTGGAGAGAGCTGCAGATTGTACTTACTGGTTTTAAATTCCCTGAAATCTTTTTTCCTGGCTGACAAGCAGGTGATAATGCTTTAAGCCATATCCCATCTAATAATTTCAGTGACAGTGGCTTCAGCTTGCTGTAGTCACTCCCATCACACGTTCATGCAGATGATTAGGAGCAGCCTTGCTTAGAATTCCTTAATTGCTACCAAATACAGTTCTGTGGACTTGGTCCATCCTTTACCATGGGATGATAGAAAATTTCTAATGTTTCTGTCACCCAGCAGGGCCCTCCCTTAGCATCTGCTCTTGTCATCCTCTGCCTTTTGCCCTAGTGCTTCCCAGGCATTTCATGTGGATGGACTCACACAGGTTTTTTTGTTTCTGACTGCTTCACAGTCCATTGTTTGCAGGGGCAGCAATACAGCCTTGTAGGTCAGAACCCATTTCTCCTCCCTCTCTTCCTCTCCCTTCTTTCTCCCTTCTCCTCCTTCACCTTCTCTTCTTCTTCCTCCTCCTTTTTTAAAAAATATATATGGGTGTTTTGCCTGCATGTATGTCTGTCCAACACACTTGTGCCTGGTGTCCAAAGAAGCCAGAAGAAAGCATCAGATTCTCTGGGACTGGAGTTACAGAAGCTGTCATGTGGGTGCTGGGAGTTGAACCCAGGCCCTTTGGAAGAACAACAGATTTTAACCACTGAGCCATCTTTCCATTACTCTTCCTTCTGTCTTTTTAAACTTTAATAGCTTTAAATGTTTTTAATTACATTTTATTCATTTATCTTGGGTCAGAGGTACACAAATGTCAGAGGATAACTTGTGGGAGTCAGTTCTCAGTTCCTAATGATGTGGGATCTTGGAATCAAATTCAGGTTGTCAGGCTTGGTGGGTGGTAAGTGCCTTTACTTGCTGAGCCATCTCACCAGCCCACACCATTCACTCTTACTGTCTAGAGCTGTGGTCACTAATAAATCATTTTTCCTTTTTTCAGAACCCCAAAATTCTTCTCCTTGATGAAGCAACCAGGTGAGGGTGTCTCTGACATATGTAATCATGTTAGAGAGTATCTATTGTGTGTATCTATGTTGGAGGATGTCTCAATGATGTATGTCCAGGCTGGAGAGAGTCTCAGTAATTGTGTGCAATCAGGCATGCAGCTCTGACATCTCTGCTTCCTTTTGTGTGTGACCTCATCTGTTACAGTGCACTGGATGCTGAAAATGAGCACCTGGTACAAGAGGCACTTGACCGGCTGATGGAAGGAAGAACAGTGTTGATCATAGCCCACCGCCTGTCCACCATCAAGAATGCCAATTTTGTTGCTGTCCTTGACCAAGGAAAAATCAGTGAACATGGGACACATGAAGAGTTGCTTTTGAAGCCCAATGGGCTTTATAGAAAATTAATGAACAAGCAGAGTTTTATGTCAGTATAATGGAGCAGTTCCTGGAGCCGGCACAGCATGCAGCCTGTAATTCCAGCTATTGGGAGGCTGGGGCAGAAGGATTGTGAAGACTTCATGTACATAGCAGTACCCTGTGTAAAAAAATACAAAAACAAAACAGCAGTTACTGGTGGGTTGTTCGAGAGACTTTAAAACCAAACAACATTGGAGAAGACAGATCTTAGAAACTATGAAACCTGTGACTCATACTTCAGTTATTTGAAATATGCCTATTTTCACAAAGAATGTAAAATATTGTTTTAAGATATATCTGACCTCTCAGACCTTTTTATTCAGTTTTAAAATTGTAACTTTCTAAATGTCTGAAGTTACTCTGGGTTTTGGAATGTGTGTTAGCTTAGTACAGCACCTCATTTCCTTTGCCTGCTGCCAGAGTCAAACTGTTACCAGGTGACTTTAAAAAAGGAATTATAAACTAAAGCCCTAACTCAGCCAATTTGCTAATCACTGGGGCACCTACCTGGGACCTCATTTTACCAGGGAGAACTATAGAAATACAGATGTACCTGGAACTCTCCTAAGCAAACCTGCCTGATATTAGTGGCCACTGAGGGAAAGTTTGCCTTGTCTGCCCCCCACATCATCAGGTATCAGTTCTGGAACACTACAGGCTGCAGTGTCAGAATGTGCAGTGCTCAGCACTAGGGCATGTGAGAGCCTAATGCATTTTACCAAAGGAAGAAATCCCATTCTGTGAACAGGAAAGTGTCTATTTTTTTATTCCTTTCCTGTTTTATGACTCCTTTTGAGAAAGAAGGTACAAATGACCAGGTATTATCAACAAAGGTGAATGAAAATCAATTTTACATTTGTCTGAAGCACAGATTTTGAAAAAAAAAGTTTAAAATATGTCTCAGATATATTGTAGTTTTATATTTTAAATTTTCATTAATGAGGCTGAATCTGAATAGTATAATTTTCAGCCTTAAGATGAGTATGGTGGCTCTTTGGCTTCAGTGGCAAAAGCAAGATGATGAAAGGAATGGCATCCTTTGGAAAGTGTCACAGTAAGACACATCCTGCAGCTGTGGCTCTAAGGCCTACCACCTTCAGAAGTTGACCTTTGTCAAATGTGGCTACCCTACCAAGTGTAAGAAAAAAAAATATAACTGGAGTGCCAAGGCTAAGAGATGAAACACTGGAATGGCAAATGAAGCATCTAAAATTGTTTATGGTAGCTTCAGACATAGATTCTGTGAATATACCATCTAATCCTGAGGGTAGCTGTTGCAACATCCTATTCATTTTGGCGATTTCAATGATCAGTCATAAAATAAATGTTCTGGTTTCAAAACAAAAATGAGTGTGGTGGCTCACACTCCTAATCCTGACACTTGGGATGCCAAGCCATGTGTTCCATAGTAAGTTTGAAACCAGCCAGGACATGAGACCTTGTTTCAAACAAAGACTTCTGAAGAGTTTGGAAGTCTTACTCCATGAGTACATGGAGCCTTAATATGGCACTGCCCTATGCAAGAAGATGAGTCACCTTTTCTTCTATGCTATGTTTCTCACCTATGTGTCTCAGTTCTCACAGCAATGCCAGCAGCCACTGAATGTGGCACATTTTTTGTATCAGTGCTATTAATTGGATGCTGCTTCAAGAAAAGGTGCTTTTTTTATGCTTGTGATGTAAAGCTGAGGCATAGCTATGTGGAGAGTTAAATGGACACACTGGCCATGTCCATTTGCCTCTGGTCATAATAGAAGAAACTTCTTAGGAGAAGCACAGACTTTCACAGTTTGTTACATTCGGGAACTTGCTCCATGAATGTAGTGGCCTTTGAGTTAGTAAATAGCACATCTGTGACAATCATCTTCCACTATCCACATTTATTCAGCTCCTTGCAGGATGTTCTCTGAGGACAAAACAGCTACAGATTAGGTTGGTAGGAAACACCTTTGCTCCATGGAAGATTTAAAAAACTGAATTGAGTCATCACATTTTATTTAATATGTTTGTCTTTAACATTTTATATCAGATTAAAATTTATAGAGTACTTACAGTGTCTGTTGTGGAGATTTTAGTTATGGATAATGTTCCAGTAAGCTGTCCTTGAAGCAAGTAAAGGATTCACTGCCTACCAGTAAACAAAGAAGTGGCTATACAGCTCTCCACAAGAATGGGACATTCTTTAGCCTTAAGGCAGATGAAGGTTAGGCTCCATTGATTTGTATATTGGAAGGCTGGGTGGAGACAGAGAGGATTTGGAATAAAAAATAACTAGGGCAAGGGCATAGGAGAGAAAAGGACAGAGAGACAGCAGAGAACAAGGAAGAAGAAGCTAGGAGCAGGAGGAGAGCTAAGAGGAGAGCATGGGGTGAGGAAGTGATGGAGTGAGCTCTCTGCCTAGCTGCCCGGGTATAGAATTCCCTGAGATTTGACATGGTTTGTGATTAATAAAGAGCATTGGAAATTACAACGCTGGACTCTCCAATTAAGTGCCCGAGCTTTATTTTAACAAGTGTCTGTTTGCTATGATACTGAGATTGAACCAAGGGCCTCACACATGCTAAGCACTTTACCACTGAGTGCTGTCCATATCCTCAGCCCATGTCTATTGCTTCTTTTAAAAAAATTGTAGATATTCGGTTTCTTAATAGAATTTGCTATGGAGATTCAAGAACTTTTTCTTTTAAATCTAATACAGTGGTTCTTAACCTTCCTAATGCTGTGATCCTTTAATACACTTCCTCATGTTGTAACCCCTCCCAACCATAAAATTAATTTTCTTGCTAATTCATAACTAATTTTGGTACTATTATGAATTGTATTGTAAATATTTGATATGCAAATTATCTTAGGAGACCCCTGTGAAAGGGTCTTTAAACTCCAAAGGGGTCAGGGCCCACAGATTAAGAACCACTGATATCACATGGCAAATACAGAGAGTAGTGACTGCAAGTTCCATGCCTTTCCTCATCAGAGATTCTTCATTGCCAGAGGCCCACTCCAGCTGGCCAGAGTTGAAGAGGGGGTGTGAAGTCAGCAGAAAGAGAAGAAACAGGCACAAGTCTTGTAGATGGGTCAAAACAACCTCTTATTCAAACTTCTTCTGTCTATAAAAAAAATTCTCTGTTTTAAACTTCTTATCTACTGTATTTTTCCCCATAAACACACACACACTTTTGGAGTAGCAAAGCTTCAACACACACACACCTTACCCATACATCTTTTAAGCTTACACACACACACACCTACATCTTGTAAGCATCCATCACATTATTTCCCACAAACCTTATATACTTTTTAAACAATACCCTTTACATAAGAAATCACATCATAATCACAAATCCTATTTTTCCCAGTGAATAATCACAAGTTATGTATTTAAATGCATATACATTTAAATAATTTTTCTATTACAGATTAACAGCTTTAGCAAGTGAAGTGTTCTGGCAGAAAGTGGTTTGTGATTACCAGGAAACGCATACATGTTATGCTATCTTTAACACAATTCCTAGTCAGCTAACAGTTGATTGAAGAAAAACAAATGTGTATTTAACTAAACCTCAAGTCTAGAGTCTTTTACCTTTCTTAGGTAAAGGGAGAATTTTCCAGCTTACATGCTCCATAGCCATATGTCCTCAAGGTGCACACCAAAGCTTATCAGTAATTCCATATCACATGGATAATCAGGAAAAAAAATTAATTGTGGTCAAGGATATAACTGTTTTCCAATGCTGTATCTGAGCTCTTAAATCTTACCCATATTGGGGGGGGGGCAAATTTATCTTTTTACTTTTCACTTGTATCTAAACTCTGCTTCCTGGTCTCTTGCTTGGCTTATAAACTGCTTGTAACTGACTCTCTTGCCCCAACTGTACTGAGACAGATTCTTAACTTGGAGCTTTTTTAACCCCCTAGCTCTAAAATGTTAGAAAGGAAAAGAGAGAGAAAGGAATATTTCATCACAGCCCCTCTGTCTTTATCTGTTTAAACTTGGAGAACTGGACTGACTTCTAAAATCTCCTATCCCATTAACTGTCCTCTAACATGCTTTCCCATCAACTGTCCTTTGTCTCAGCCTGGTGGCTATCTTCCTTCCCAGCAACTGTCCTGTCTCACTAACTCTCCTTTGAGCCTTCCCAGCAACTGTCTTCTGTCTCAGCCTGCTGTAGCTGATTTCTTAAGACATTTCTGAGCTCTGAAGCCTTATTTGTTTGGAGCCAATTGTAACTTACTTTTTCATCCATAACTGAACTCTGCCTCTTGGTTCTCTTGTTCGGCTTATAAGTGTTTGTAACTGAAAGCTAGTTCTCTTGCCCCAACTGCTACTGAGACATATTCTTAACTTGGAGCTTTTTTTTAACACCCTAGCTAAGGTTAGAAAGGAAAGAGAAGGAATAAATCTTTGCAGCCCCTTCTGGCTGTCTTTATCTGTCTAAACCTGGAGAACTGGACTAACTTCTAACATCTTTTATCCCATTAACTATCCTATAACATGTTTTCCCATCAACTATCTTCTGTCTTAGCCTTGTGGCTACCTTCCCATCCACTGTCCCTTGCCACTAACTCTTCTAAGGCTTCCCAGCAACTGTCTTCTGTCTCAGCATGGAGGCTGCCTTCCTATCCGCTGCTCCTTGTCACTGTCTGTCTGAGTCTGAGTCTTAAATAGGACTCCTAAGCTGTTTCCAGAAGTCTGAGCGGCATGTAACCATAAGGAAGGCTGCACAGTACAAAAAATTTCTCGGCAAATTTCCCCTACAGTCTGGTGGCTTCCCATCCACTGTCCCTTGCCACTAACTGTCATTGCCAACTGCCACTATGTAGTGGGACTTTGCCAAGCTATTTAAGAGAGTGTTGTCAGTTGGAAAGTGACAGTTAGTTCCAGAGGATGAAAATGGGAAGGCAAGCAGGAATTAGGCTCAGATAAAAGACAGTTTAATAGCAGAGGATGTTGCTGGGAAGGAAAGAAGACAGTTGTTGGGAAGGCTCAGACAGAGGAGAATTACATTTTAAGAAAACAGTTACAGTTGGCCCCCAAAGAAGGCTTCAAGGCAGCTACAGCATCAGAAATCAGTTACATTTTAAGAATTCATTTACTGCCAACTGCTACTGCCACTGTCTCTTTTATAGGGCTTCTAAGCTGTTCCCAGAAGTCTAAGCAGCATGTAACCATAAGGAAGGCTGCACAGTATAAAAAACTTGGTAAAGTTCCACTACCTAGGAAATTCAAACTAAACAATGGACACTGAAACTCATTTGTTATTTATCACAGACCTGTCTCTGAAACTGGTAGACCCTAGCAACCAGGCTTCCTTTATTTTTGCTCTCTCACCCAGATGAGTCCCTCACCTATCCACTTGCTTTTATGTTGTTTCCTAGGTTACTAGTTCCAAAGTAGCTTGGCAAAACACCCTGATTTGATTTTTTTTAACTATGCATGTTTTTTAGATATTCCTCCTGGAGTTTCAGTTGAATCACTAATTCAACTGAGTGGCACTACCCTACCCAAGCGGCATTGCTTGGGGAAATCATTATTATTATTGTGTGTGTCAGTAACACTGCCCAGTAAGGGGTTATAGACACCTTTTGAGATTTCATACCACTCATACCAGGAAAGGGATGTGGTTACTGTGAGGGCAGTGAGTACGAGGATGCCAAGCAGCAGCAGGAGACATACAGGAAATGTAGTTCTCAGGTCCCTGTGCTTATGCTAACCAGTGGGATGCACTCCACCAACTCCAATGCTGCATGCAATTCCTTTCTCAATTGCTCTCTCATGGCACTCACCACTTCATATCCTCACTTGATTAATAATTATTAGCATTCTGTGTAGATGATGCTTTCCAGGGAAAAGCTCCTCCCCCATGTGAATGCATGCCCCTTGGACTTCTGGGAGGAGATGGAAAGGAGGAGGTTGAGTCAGAAGTCAGCTGGACAGAAGACTCTGAGAGGAGCAGTTTTGGACAGGAGACTCCGAGAGGGGAGTTAGTTGAAGAAATGCTCTGAGAAGACACTTAGCTAAAAGAAATTGAAGATAAGAGAATTAAGAAGTCAGTTAGTTAGTTAGATATATAAATATATATTTTTTAGTTAAGGGTTATAGGTGTTTAGAATTAGAGGACAGTTAGATAAGTCAGCTCCTTAGTACTCTCTGCCCCACTATGAAAATGGTGCTGTGGGCCTTGAGAAGGGATTCAGAAGGATCTGCTGTCAAAAAGCTCTAGTTTAGTAGGGATGAGGCAGGTAAAAGTCAGTAAAAAGAAATATGCAAAGTACTGTGGTTAGCAAGGTGTTTGGGGACTGTTGTTTCCAGTGTGTGCACGTATTACATTTGATGTTCTGACAATCCCATGAGGTAGACAAATACCTGGGTCCCATTTCCCCAGTGAGAGAAGTAGCTTAGGCAAGTTGTGAATTGGTTTGACACTTGTCTTAGTTTCTCATTGTTGTAATAAAATACACAACAAAGGCAACTTAAGAAATAAAAGCTCCCTTATTCGTTTTGAGGAATTCAGACTATCCTGACTGGGAAGACATTGCACCAGGTCAGGGGACAACCTCAAATGTCAGTCTTCACCTTCCATCTTGTTTGATGCAGGCTCTTTTGTTGTCAGGCTAGGTGGCCCTAGAGCTCCAGAGTATTTTCTTGTCTCTTCATGTTACATGTTTGGCTTTTAAAATATTTTTATGTGTTTGTATGTGTCGGTGTATGTCATATCTGTGCAAATGCTCAGAGAAGCCAGAAGAGGGCATTGAACTCTCTGGAGTTAAAGTTACAAGCGCTTTGTGAGCCACCTGATATGGGTGCAATGAACTGAACTAGGATCCTCTGCAATAGTATGCACTCTTAACCAATGAGCCATCTCTCCAGTGCCCCACACAATTGGCTTCAATTTTAATTCTTTTGAGAAAGGGTCTCACTATGTAGTCTTTGCTGTCCTGAAACTCACTATGTAGATTAGGGTAGCCTCAAACTCAGAGGTCTGCCTGCCTCTGCCTCCCAAGTGCTGGGATTAAAGTCATGTGTCACTATGCCCAGCAACAATTTCGTTGAGTATAATTTTTTCCTTCAGCTTACTTACCATTCTGTTTTTCTCATATACATAAATATAGGCATACCTATATTACCTAATTCTGACTACTTGAACATCTCCAAACAGGGAATGCTGCATTTCACAGGTGCTGGCAAGTCATTCCAACTCCTGAGGAGGTTTATGCAAGAGATGGTTAGCAAACCTGACCAGCCCTACGGGTACAAGAACAAAGTTGACTCCACCAAACCTCTTCAGACACCACTGTCTCCTCCTACTGCAAACTGTTTTGTTTAGAAACAAAAAGGAAATGTTCTGGACTCAAAGACTCAAAGGCAGCTGCAAAACAAGATAAACCTTTTACTTTCTTTCCGTTGGGAATAGGTACAATGTAACTGCCAGTAGTCCAAGTGTGATTTTAGGGAATGTTAACAACTAGCACACTGTCCTCCCCACCTAAGATTCAACCAGCATTCACTTAACCATTCCCCTATTTCAGCAAAGATGGTGTGAAAGTCTACTTTGTATTTGTTACGATCACAAACGTAACAGTCACATTTTCTTCAAGATATTTAGAAATAGCTGGGTGTAATTGTGCACTCTTTAATCCTAGCTCTTGGGAGACAGAGGCAGGTGGATCTTTGTGAGTCCTTGTCTTAACCCCCCCCCCCATCAAAAGGAAAAAAAAGACATTTAGAAGTAGCTACTTAAGCCATATGTGGTGGCACACACTTGTAGCCCCTACTGTACCAGTTGTTCAAAGCCACCTTGGGCTACATGATACCTTGCCTCGAATACAAAACAAAGCAAACAAACAAACAAAAAACAACCACCAAAACGTAACTACTTGAAAGACCCTGTAAACACAAAGTTGTTAGGCAAATCAGAAATAGTCTACACATTCAGGAGGAAGAAAGGTCATCCCTAACCCCCAGGAAGGTTTCCAGAGATGGCAGCGCTAAGGGTGGACACCTGCCAGGAAGGGTAGGCAATCTAGAAGAAAGAAACTTGCGAAAATGGCATTGGAACCTTCAATTCCCTTTAATTTGTGGAATGTAGAGTCCAAGTGGGAAGCTGTGAAAGAACTGAAAAGACCACCCAGAAGACCTCACAAAGGAGTCTAAAGAGTAACACTTGGGCGTTTAACAGCCCTGGATATTTACAAGCTCTAGTTAGTTCACTGGCTGGTAGTGTGGAGAGCAGAGTGACAAAGACACTCTCCGTATACACACCTTGGCCCTCCAAAACAGCCGCAGGGGACTAGCACAGAGCTGTGTGCTTGCCTGCTACAGGGCTTCTACAAGGTTCTGGGACCTACGGGAGTGGAGGTAGGTGAAGGTGAGCAAGCCTGGGGGCGGAGGGTACATTGCCCGCTCTGTGCCTCGGGATATATATATATAGTCTACACAATTGCTGCGACTGGGAAGCAAGAACTGTGTGGGACATCTGGAGGAAGGCCAAGCCTGCGACCTATCTGAGTTAGGGTGGCAAAGCTGTACTGAGTGCATGAGGGAACAGCGCGCTACAGAATCACCACCGCATATCGAATGCGACACCAGCGTCCACTGCACTGACTCCCTCAGTTCGGCCCGTGGACGCCTCCTTCCCTAGTCCGCGCTCCCGGAAGAAGGTCAGCTCCAGCCTGAGCGCTGGAGAACCGCGCTTCTTCTCCAGCTCAACGTCTCTATCTGGCTCTTGACTTCGAAGGCCAGTGATCCCACTCAAGCCACACCAGGAACCAGATACTTAGCACTCAAAATCGCGCGCCGCCCAGTACCGGACGTGACGCCATCACAAGTCTTCCCCGTTTCTACCCACCCTTGCGGCTCGGCGCTGAACTGAGCCTCATCTCCACACGCCCACCTCCCCCTCTGTACGTCATCTCCGAGCTTCCCTCTTCGCTCCGAACGCGTCGGAGGGCTCGGCGCTCTGTCTGACGTCATCGCTGGGCGCCTTTCCGCTCCTCCAGTGTTCAAGCTCCTGGCGCGCGAGGTTCTTGCTTTTGGCCTGCGAGTGGAGCTCCCTCCACGCGCCTGCAGGCATGTTTCCAGCCGTCTCCTCTCCGCGGACCCCGGGTCCGGGGTCCCGAAGGGGTCCGCTCATCGGAATCGGGCCAGCGTCTACGCCTAGGGCGAACAGGAGGGGTCTGTCTCTGGGGTCTGCCGTTAGCTCGCCTGTGCTCTTCTCGCCGGTAGGCCGGCGCAGCTCGGTGAGCTCTAGGTAAGCGGGAGCTTGGGATCAGCAGGTTCAGCTCCAAAGCGGGCAGGTGGAACCGGGCAGCGGGGAAAGCTGCCGTAGAATTGGAAAGTAGTTCTGGTCACTTGCGGATTATTGCGGCTTTTCAGTGGGGGTGAGAGGGGTCATTTTGCGCTTTTTATTGGATTCATGAATTCGCTCAGTCTCTACGCTACAGAAAAGAATAAAAGCTATGGTTTTGTAAGGTAGAAATATACTTCAGATTATTTTAGAGATTAAAGCAAAAGCGATTTCTTTATTATGTTGACACGCAGGAAAGGAGAGCAGGTCAGTTTCAGGGACATTTGTCACAAGTAACTCATTTTGGTCTGGCGTAATATTTCTGTGATTTAGTGTAGAAGTGCAACTCAGAAACACGAGCTGCCCACTTTGAGACAGGTCATGCCACGTACCGCAGGCTGACTTCTCTTCAGTCTTCTGCCTCCACTTTTCAGGTACTGATATTTCAAGTATGCACTAGCTTGCCTGGCTGCCATAATGTTATTTAACATTTTTGTAAACAATAGTTTGATTTAACAGTATTTTTACTAATTGTATAACACTTATATCATTTAGTTTTTATTTAACAGTTTTATGTCAGGGCCTGAGCATCCTTACCAAAGTTACAGGAGTCAATATACAGTGTCCACACAGATCTGACTCATGTTGGGAGCCTACAAATCCTGACAAAACGGTTTCTCAGTGCCTAACAGCTGCCATTATTATGTACTACTGATTGGCAATTAAAGGACTTCAGGCCACAAAATGTGACATTGTGACTAGGTTACATAAAACACACTTTTTGTAAACAGGTGGTGCTGGTTACTAAAGCTGTTGGTGTGGTACTCAGTCCACATGTCCAGAAGAATCGTTACTCTCCTCCACAAAACAGAACCAGGCTACCTTCTTTCCAGAGGAGTTTCTTATGTTCTTTCAAAAGTGAATTTTCTGAGATGGAAAAATGTCTCTGAGGTTAAGAGCATGTTCTGCTTTTCAAGAGGATCTGGGCTGATTTCCAGCACCCTTATTAGGTGGCTTACAACCACCTGTAACTCCATCTCCAAGGGTTCCAATGCCTCTGGCTTCTAGGCACCTGCACTCAGGAGTGTGAACACATACACACAATGAAAAATAAAATCAATTTTAAGTGAATTTCTCCTGCATGAAAACAGTAGCTTTTGAGAGTCCAGACTCAAACAGCAAAAAACAGTCAAACTCACATCCCCCTTTTAGAAGAAAAGCTGTTAATTTTAAAATACATTTTAAAATAATATTTACATTTGAACTACCACTGCTTTCTGAATACTTGGATTAAAGATGTTTACTACCACTGCTTTCTGAATACTGAGATTGAAGATGTGTCTACATTCCATCCAGACCACACAGGCCTCTGAATGTACACCCCTGGAATATAGACCTTTCCTAGCTTTCACACAGGCCTATTCCCTACATCTTGGAGGAAACTGTCCCTGCCAATATCTTGATCTTAGACACTCCCCCCACTCCCCACCCCTCACCCATGAACTACAAGACAATAAGCTGCTGGTGTTGAAGCTGCCAGCCTGTAGTGATCTGTTATGGCAGAGGGGGAAGCAGTACACCTAGGAGGCCAGTCAGCCCGATGGCTTTCCCAGGGGACTTTCTCTGCACTTGGATGCTCATATTCCAGGGAGGGAGATCAGCAAACAGCTTCCAGAACTAGATGAAACCTACCACAGACCATCCAAGTTGGCTGACTTCTGGGGAAACAACAATGAGATCCTCAGTGAGCTCAACGTGGAGGAAGGCAGGGCAGGAGGAAAGAGAAACCTTTACAGCCCTTTTCTAGCTGTCTTAATCTGTCTATGTCTGGAGAACTAAAACAACTGTAACCCACTCTGCCTCAGCTTCTCCCAGCATGGCAATCGCTGAGAATATCTAAATTGTAACTTTTCTAAAACACCAGTTAGTTTATTTTATCTGAGCCTTATTTCTGCCTGCTTCTCCTATTATCAGCTTTTATGTTCTCTCTTTCTTTGTAGTAGAGCAACTGTGCTGCAACTCTTAACTCTAACTGCTGTCAACTGCTCTTTCAACTGTCAGTGTCCCTCTTATATACCTCCCTCAAAGCTGTTCCCGAGTCCAAGCAGCATGCAACTACAAGGGGAAGGGGCTTTTCTCTGGAAAAGCTTCATTCTACACACTCTTCCCCTGTCTCTACCACAACATAGTGCTCACTCTTTCAAGGGTCCTGTCCTATGTGAGTTCCTGCCCTGACTTTTTGGTGGACTGTTATTACCTGGAAATATGAGATGAAATAAACTCTTTCCTCCCCAAGTTATTTTTGGTCATGGTCTATATCACAGTAATGAAAGCAAACTAAGACACCAGATTTCCCTAAGTTCTAGTGAAAAATATGGTTAATTACTTAGTGTTTACAGCTGGTATCTTTCATTGTTTACACCTCATCAGAGATCTCTAATGTGTAGATTAGAGCTAGAGTAGTGGGAAATTTCAGATTACAAGTAATATTACATGTTATCTTTCCTTAGAGGAACACCTACACGGATATTCCCCCACCATTCCATATCAGAGTCTATGAACTACGATGTGAGAATGTTTGGATCGTCTCTCCCTGTTAAGATCATGGAAGCTCTGACACTTGCTGAGGGTAGGTGTCATCTTCTCGTTTGCCCCTGGTATCAACAACCAGGTTAAATGCAATGACATTTGGCCTTGTCTGATAGAACAATAGATAGCCTGCTGATTTCTCACCATCATTGAGACATAAGTTTGTGAAGCTTGAATGAATTGTTCTAACATAATCACATCAAGTCATTAGTGATTCTAAGTACTATGTGTGTAAATTTCAATCACCTTCGTATATTCCTGACTTTTAACTTAATCGGATTTATGAAACTTAGCTATAAAACAAAAAATCCAAAATGCAGTACCTTGCATTGATTGCTAGGTTAAATAACGTTTTAAAGTCAAGTTCTGCCTCCAGTTTGGAGTACTGTATGATGTCCCACAAATCACATAATAAGCTCGTGGGATTGTTGCTGGTGCCTTTAAAAGACTGCTGACTTAAAAGATGGTGCAAGGGTTAGGAGGCACCTGTGGCACACGCCTAGAAAGGCAACAGTGAGAGTGAGGAGAGGGCCACAGGGAAGTGCAGACCAAGAGGACTTCGTATCTACCCAAGTCGCTTTATTTGCAGGTAAGCTCTGGACCTTTGCGTTTTTCTAGAATGTTTGTCAAACTGTGGGTTGTGACGGAAATCAGTGCAGTGGTTCATGACAGGTATTGAAGGAGGGCAAAATATTAGAGTGCATCTCAGCATTCATCAATTTCTTTTAACTTAAAAATTTTAGCTGGGTGGTGGTGGTGCTCACCTTTAATCCCAGCACTCAGGAGGCAGAGGTAGGCAGGTCTCTGAGTTTGAGGCCAGCCTGCTCTACAGAGTGAGTTCCAGGACAGCCAGGGCTACACAAAGAAACCCTGTCTCAAAAGCAAAACAGTAACTGCAACAACAAAAAATATTTGTGTGTCGCACACATTTGTTTAGTCACAGACATGTGGAGGTCAGAGGACAACTTTCAGAAGTCAAGCTCATGAAGCTTGAGCAGCAGGCACTTAGCCACTGAGCCGACCCATTTACTTTAAAAATATAATTCTTACCATGAATAACAGTGGATAAAAATATTCTGTTGTAAAAGGAGTGTTTCCTGTCCCCTTCAGCGTAGGCATCCTGGCTGCCAGTCCCTTGGACTTTAGAAATGGTGGTTTTCAGACATCCTCCCCACCCTCTTTCTTCTTTTTGTCACCCATAAAACTTAAATTTATATTATGTTTAAACCTTCCAGCATACTTTTGGATCATGCCACAAGTGTGTGTTCAAGTAGTACATAATCTCTTTTCTAGGAATTCAAATGAGTGAGTCCCTAGAAATTGGGATCTACAATCGAAAGAGTGGTGCAGGCTTAAAGGACTTTTCTTTATTTTAAAATGACCACATCCGGTGTTAGGTTAGACCTTCAAAGCTTGAGGGCTGAGAATGCTTCCAAGTAAGTGCTCCAACTCAGTGGAAACTCTGGGTGTGATTCCACATTTTAACCTGTTCATTTCCATGCTATGTGTTTTGCACCACTGCCCTGTCTATAATAAAGAGTAAAGCTCAAATGAATTAAGATTTTCAAGGTTGTGAACACATGTGTGAAGGCTTCCCTCCAGTGCTTAGACATAGTAATATTTTAGCTTAGTTTCCCCTTAATTAAATACTTTTCTTTTGATAAAATTATTTACTATGTATTTAAGGAGCTCTGTTTGAAATTCATATTTTTTTAAGGAATGTGATTTTTTTTTTTTTTTTGAAAATAGTTAATGGGAAGGATATCATTTGCATTATTAAGTTATAAGTGATTCTTACAGAAGTTAAATGTGTTTTTTGCTTTTTTAGGGGTAGAGTAGGATGGTGGAAAATTAGACTAGCCTCAAACTGCTTCCTGAGTATTGGAATTAAAGGCATGTGCCACCATGCCTAGCTAAGATTATCTTCATAACAAAAATTAAACAATATTAAACAGAAGCCCAAAACAGTTTTTGCCTTTGGATATGTTTCTAAAGGTAATTATCAAAGCTAAATAAATCTTGTTTTGGATATTTATTATTCCTAAATATTTAGAAGTTATGTGATTTGTTTTTTAAAATTAATTTTATATTAATATGTTATGATAATTGTATGTGTGTATGCCTAAGTATGTATGTACACCATGTGTGTGCACAAGCTTGTGGGTATCAGAAGGATGGATTGGATGGTCTAGAACTGGAGTTATATATAGGTGGTTATGTGTTGCTATGTGGGTGCTGATAACCAAACTGAGGTTTTAACCACTGACCTATCTCTCCAGCCCCTGAATTAATGTATTTGTGCTTCTGTTATCTATTCTTGTAAATAGTGTTTAAAATGTAAAATGTTTAAAATGTAGCAGTTTATCTTTTAAAAGGGGGTAAAGGTGTGACTGTTTTCTGTGGTTTGAGTCTGGGCTCTCAGAAGTTGCTAACTGTTATTTTTCTCTGGCAACTTAACTCTGCCCCTCTGTTCCCAGCTGAAAGATTTCTAACTTAAAACTTTTTAAACCTCAGTTAGCTCATAGGGTTAGGAAGAAAGGGAAAGGAAAGAGAAATCTTTACAGCCCTTTTCTGGCTGTCTTTATCTGTCTAAGTCTGGGAAACTGAACTAACTAACACACTCTATCTAGTTCAGCTTCTCCCAGCACGGCAATTACTGAGAATATCTAAATTGTAACTTTTTCTAAAACTCCAGTTAGTCCATTTTATCTGAGCCTTATTTCTACCTGCTTCTCCTATCATCAGCTTTTGTGCTCTCTCTTTCCCTGTCCCTACTGCAACTGTTGTTCCAACTGTCACTTTCTCTCTTACATACCTCTCCAAGCTGTTCCCAGGAGTCCAAAAGGCATGTAACCACAAGGAGGAGGGGCTTTTCCCTGGCAAACTTCACTCTCTATGTTCTGGTGATTAGTATGGTAGAAAAGATGTTGATATAAGGAAACTGAACAACTTTTAATAGTCTCGACATGAGATTAATTGTATGCCTCATTTCCCCCCAGTTGATGATCAGCTGTCTGTCTACATAGATGAAGGTGGGTGGGCTTGCCTGGTCTGCAAAGAGAAACTCCTCATTTGGAAGATTACTGTGTCACCTGTCACTAAGGTAATGGCTCTTTGAATAACAAGTGAGGAAAAGGGGCCCTAGCTGGTTCTTTATTCCATTATTGTTTAAAGTTCATGTAAGGTGCCAGTCAATCTGTGCAAGCATTAGGAATTCATGACAGGAAATACTGAATGTACATTCTTAGTCTGTTGGGGGAAAAAAACAAGATAATTTATTTGTGTTGATGTCTGTAGTTTTTCCCTTCTCAAAAGATCCACTGCAGCCAAAATGAATGAATATGAGCTAGAGAAATTAACTGTCTTCATGGGCTTCAGATCGTGTGTCTTTCTCCTCCCTACTCTCAGTACTTTGTTTTTAACACTGTATTCCCTTGGGTCTGTAGCTGCCTTAATGTGTCAAGACCCCAGCATTATCTTCCTTGCAGTTGAGTTCTTTCTGGAGGATGAGCTCAATCCACCCACCATAACACCCTTGATGTGTGCCACTCTGTTGCCTGAGTGCTTTCCACATTTTAATGAAAGTCCAACAGGGTTTAGGAGCCTTCATCATGTTTGAGGGAATACTTTCAGCCTTGGAAGCCCCACTTTAGAGTATGAGTACGTATTCCCACATACTGAGAGTGTGGACTCCTGTCCTGAGAGTTCTTCTGACCATCTATCTCTCTCCTGGGATAACCACCCTCTTTGCCTCTAAAGACTCTGGAAAGGGGCTGTAGAAATAGCTTAGTGGTTTAAAGCACTTACTGCTCTTGCAGAGGACCCCAGTTCAGTTCTCAGCAGCCCATGGTGACTCGCAAACATTTGTAACTCCAGTGCCAAAGGGATCCAATTCCCTCTTCTACCCTCCATAGGCACCAGGCATAAATGTAGTGCACATACATGCATGTAGGCAAAACACTCATGCCTTTAAAATAAATAATTAAAAAAATTAAAACAAAGCAGTCCAATGTGGTGGTTCATTCCTTCAGTTCCAGATTTGAGAGACGGGGGCAGATCAGGTAGATCTCGATGAGTTTGAGGCCAACCTAGTCTACATATGGAGTTCCCAGATAGCCAGGGCTACAATAGAGCTTGTCCCCACTCCCCATTCACACCCCAACCCCCCCAGTTCATTTAGAAGTCCATGTTAGCATCTGTGTATTCCTGACTTTATGTCTCTTAAGATACTTTGTTATACCTGATCAAAAAGAACTGAAAAGAAAGGATATTGTAGAATAGTATTCCAGCAATGAATTCATATGAAATATGCAGAAGAAATAGAGAAGTCAGAATGAACAAACTGGTTTGAATGTGAAGATTTTTCTGTCTGGGTTTATCTTGCAGTTATCTGTTTGCAAAGAACTCCAGCTGCCCCCTAGTGATTTCCACTGGAGCGCTGACCTGGTGGCACTCTCTTATGCTGCAACCTCAGGTGAAGTACATTCTGTTCAGGTAGGTAACTTAAAAGCTGATTGAAGGGACTGATGAGATGGCTCAGTGGTTAAAAGCATGCGAGTTCATGCAGAGGACATGGGTTCACTTCCCAGCATCCACCTTGGATGACTCATGACTACATGTAACTCCAGTTCTAAGGGATCCAACAATCTTTTCTTACCTCTGCAGGTACCTGCAACCAGGTAGAGGACATACAGACAAACAGGCATACACATATACATATATTTTTTTAAAATCTCTTTTTAAAAGCTGACTGAGAGCCTGGTGTGGTGGTACATATCTTTAATCCCAGCACCGGGGAGCACTGGTGAATCTCTATGAAGTCAAAGCCAACTGGGTCTACATCAAATTCTAGATCATGTGGTGAGACCCTGTCTCAAACAAACAATACTTTTCTAAGATAAAACAAAAATGAAACAACAAGGTACAGACTGAGGAAATACTCGTAAATCCAACTAAGGACTTACATCTAGAATATAAAAAACTGAAGTTAGTGAGGAAACAAGCAATCCAATTTAAAAATAGAGATGGCTCAGAGACCCGGAGGTTGAACACTTGTTGCTCCTGCATAGTACTCCGGTTTAATTCCTCACAGCCACAATGTGGCTCCCAGTCATCTGCAACTCCAGTTTCAGAGAATCAGATGCCTTCTGATTTCCACAGGCACCAGGCATCATGTATATGATATATATTATACACACACATACATACATGCAGGCAAAATCCTTATACACATAAAATAAGTAAATCTTAAAAAGATACAGGGTAAAGTCTTCAGTAGAACTTACTTTAGCAGAGAGTATGAGCATGGCAGATAAGCATATGAAGAGCTGTTTAGTATCATTAGCCATTAGAACAGTGCAGACAAAACACCAGTGAAGCACTGCTACGCAGCTGATAGAATGGATAGTGAGCCTGATACTGCTGAGTAAGGCCGGATGTGGAGCAGCTGAAACTCCTGGGTGGGATGTAAAACAGTGCATACTCCAGGTTCCCAGTTTCTTAAAAAGTGAGGTACACATGCCCCATTATGACCTGACAGTCCATTCCTGGCCATTTCTCTTAAAGAAATGAGAAATATATATACATATTAGTAAGTTTTCTTAAGGTGTTTTTGTATATAACCTAACTTATTTGTGTGTTTGTTTGTTTGTAGACAGGGTCTCACTATGTGGCTCTGGCTGTCCTAGAACTCACTATGTAGACCAGGCTGGCCTCGAACTCATAGAGATCCACCTGCCTCTGCCTCTCAAGTGCTGGGATTAAAGGCATACACCACTCTTCTCAGCTTTAATTGACTCTCCTCCATCTCCCTGCTTAATGCCTCCCACTGTGAGCTCACGTGTTCTGCTATTGACCCCATCTTTTTCAACACCTCTTTTTTCCTCCTCTCTTTTTAGTTTCCTGGCCTCTATCCACACTCATTGCACATAAACAAAAATGTGTAAGAGGTAAAAGCTAAGATTCGCATTTGAGAGTGAACAGTTCATCTTTCTGAGCCTGAGTATCTCATTTAATGCAATATTTTCCAGCTCTGTCTGTCTGCCCGCAAATTTCATAATTTTGTGTGAGAAATGAAAACTTGACACAAAAAAACAGTCGCTTGTGTTATAGCAGGGTTATTTCCAGCACTGAAGTTGGAAACAACCTGTGGGTCGTTTAACAGACAACTGTTAGATGGAGGTACATACAGTGACCCAAGTAAACCTCAGGCTAAGCCAAGTTTGAGAAGCAGGTTTGGAATTTAGTTTGTTGTTTTGCTCTCTGATATTCTCAAAGGACTAGACAGTGATAGAAACTGGTTGCCAGGGTAAAACAGGGAAGGCATGACCATCAGGGCTTAGCCTTAGTAGGTTTTGGGTGACAGAACTGTTCTGTACCTTTATGATGGGTGGTTATACCATCTGCTTGTGTTAAAATTCATAGACTGAATAGAAAGGCAAAAGCAGTTTTACTGTTGCGTAATCTTAAAAGTAAAGAATTTTGATGTGCAAGGTGGTACACACCTTTAATCCTAGTTTTTGAAATGCAGAGGCAGATCTCTTGAGTTTGAGGCCAGCCAGGGCTACATAGTGAGACCCTCTGCAAAATAGATAGATGATAGATAGATAGATAGATAGATAGATAGATAGATAGATAGAATAATAAAATTAAAATCAAGGAATTCTTGTTATAACAGGCAGTGGTGACAAACACCTTTAATCCCAGCATTCAGTAGACAGAGGCAGGCAGATCTCTGAGTTCCAGGCTAGCCTGATCTACATAGTGAGTTCCAGGACAGCAAGGGGTTTCTACACAGAGAAGCCTTGTCTCAAACTGTCCCCCTCCCAAAAAAAAAAAGAAAACCTTGTTTTCATCAATGTCATAGGCACCTGGTTTTGAGGCCTTCTTTCATTGTTGTTGATGACTTTGATTTTGTTTCAAGGCTGTTGCTGTCATGGTTGCTACCAAAGAGGGGTCTATCCGCTACTGGCCCAGCCTTGCCAGAGAAGACACCTACTCAGAGACCTGTGTTGATTTGGGAGGCGAAAAGACGTGTAGGTTCCTGACAGCAGTGCAGGTTTGTGTACAGTGAGTTGTAGTGTGGACTAGTACGGAGATTTAATCTGGGATTGTGGGTTCTGGGAGGCATTGAGGAAAGGCAAGGAATACAAGAAGAGGGTACAGGCTGTGGTATGAACTAGAGCAAGAGAGGCCATTCATTGGTGCAGTAGGATGTTGGTTCATCCCCTTTAAGCACTCTTTACAAAAGTAGCTACTAGAAACTCTTAGATGAGCTGGTCCTAGTGTTGCATAACTTTAATCCTAGTACTCAGGAGGCAAAGGCAGGCAGATCTCTGAGTATCAGGACAGCCTGGGCTACATATAGAAACCTTGTCTCAAAACAAACAAGCAAAATAATAAAAGAAGGGAACTAGCTAACTCCTAGACACTGGGAGAATGCTTGCTGGTGTTTACACTGTGGTTATGGAAGAAATCTGGGGCTTGGTTAGGGCTTAGTCAGCAGAGTACTTGCACAGGGCCCTTGATTCCATCTCCAGTACTGTATAAACCAGATGTAGTGGCCCAGGCCTGTGATACCAGCATTCAGGAGGATGGGGAGTTCTGGGTCATCCTTGACTACATAATGACTTCAAGGCCAGCTTGGAATGCGCGAGGCTGCCTGAAAAAAAGAAGAAAAAGCAATCTGACATTTGTTGGACCTAAATGGTAAACCTTTAATTTAAAACTCAAATTTAAAAAGATGAACATTTTTTCTGCTTTAAGAGTATTTCTGTGTATCAAATAGTGAAAAGCTTTTAATGGAATAATGCACCTTTTAAAAATCCTCTTGGGTATATTTAAAGTGGGGGTAAGTTTTGTCTATCAAAAAAATTTGTTTTCAGTTGAGACAAGCTGCAGTTGCTCTGCAGCTCGGGGTGGCCTTAATGGTGATCCTCCTGCCTCAGTTTCTCAAGTGCTAGGATTTCAGGCTTGCACCACCACAGTAGGCTTTGTGTCAATTTTATTTTTATTCATTTATTATTTTATGTATCCATTTATTTATTTATTTATTATGGCTGGTTTTTGGTCCTGGGATTTTATGCATACCCAAGCTCATCTCATGGTATTCATTTACAGGGAGGAAGTTTCATCCTGTCCTCTGTGGGGAGCCAGCTGATTCGATTGATTCCTGAGACCTCAGGAAAGATTCACCAGCATGTCTTACCCCAGGGCCAAGGCATGCTCTCCGGGATAGGCCGGAGGGTTTCTTCCCTTTTTGGGATTCTATCTCCGACTAGTGACCTCATGGTAAGTTTACACTAAGTTGAAGTTATCCTGTGACAGTGGTGTTGCCTTCATATGAATGTAAACTTTTGTGGTTTTGTTTTTTTAATTTTGTGTGTATGAGTATTTCCCTGCATGTATTTCTATGCTTACCTGGTGCCTGCAGAGGCCAAATGACATAATCATATGCCTAGACGGTTGTGAGCTGCCGTGTAAGTGATGGAAATCAAACCTGGGTCCTCTTGAAGAGCCACAGGTACTATTTAGCTACTGAGCCATCTCTCCAGCCCTATTGTGAGAATTTTTAATGGGTTTCTTAAGGTTCAATTTGGCTTGAAGTGTATCTTTTCTTATACCTCCAGTTCTGTGTGGATAGTTCACACTTACTCTACTGGCTTGCCTGGGAGGAAGAGAGGGCATAGGCCTAGATCTGCCAGCTGCTCTGGTTTATTTGCTTGTGAAGTAGAGCCTTTTCCTTCCATTTTTCTGGGAGGTTGAGATGGCAAGTTGCTGAGATACTATTATACTCAAGCCTGAGACTGAAGCCCAACCCTTCAATGTACTGTTTGTTCCTTACCTCAGGTGACTTTGTTGCTCACGCCCTTGAAGGTTCTTTAAACCTAGAACTTAGCATGTTTAAACACAAATTTATCATCTCTTGACATGCCTGTTTCTGTTAATAGCACTGTCCTTTTCTCAAGTGACCTGGGTTTCAAACCACAGTAATAGTCACTCTGCTTCCCTCTCTGTTGTACATCAGTGGTTCCCTAGCAGCTTCTGGGTGCATTTCATACCATTGTTCTGTCTCTGTCAGTAGGCCCTGGTTTGCGGTCTTGTTTATAGGCCAAGAACGTCTCATTGTTGGCCCTTCTTGCCCTATAGCAAGAGATCTAGAGACAGTGGAGGGTTTAAACTAAAAACCACTGTGTACATTCAGCTTAAAAACATCTATTTTGCCAGGCAGTGGTGGCGCTTGCCTTTAATCCCAGCACTTGGGTGGCAGGGATACCTGTGTATACCTGTGAATTAGAGGCCAGCCTGGTCTACAAAGTGAGTCCCAGCTCAGCAAGGACTACACAGAGAAACCCTGTCTTGTATAACCAAAAATCAAACAAAAAAAACAAAACAAAACAAAAACACATTTATTTCATATAAAAGAGTGCTCATGCAAACAATTCTCATGTCTGATGAGTCTCTTCTTTTCTGTCAGGCTCCCTTCTAAGTTCTGGGCTCAAAAGCCATGAGCAACATCTCCCTGATTCACTAGATTTATAGACTCAAACTCAAGACTGCTGTGGTTTCTATAAAGAGCTCATACATATTTTTCCAATTTAATAAGACCTAGTTCTCTGAGGGCTCTGTAACTTCCCCATCTCCTAACTCTGCTCTTTTCAGCTTTGCTCTTGCCAGGCTTTTCCATTGGCGATTCAGCCTGCTTTCAAGATCTGTTTCAGAGTTACTCCTTCCTACAGAGCTTGGGAGAAGAATTATAGGCAGAAAGCTGTAAAGCACACTTAGTTGGAGTCTGTCTCAGCATGACCCCCTTCTTTCTGCACAGCTGGCCAGTGTTCTGTGGGACAGAGGAAGATCAAGTTTCTACACCCTGACGAATTCAAACATCAGTAAATGGGAACTGGACGATTCTTCAGAAAAACAGGCTCACAGTTGGGAAATGCACAGAGTGCTGAAGGAAAGCATTACCGATGCTATTTGGGTGAGGAACAGTAATGGCTATTTCTGGTTCTATTTATGGTGTGCAGCTGTGTTCATTACTTCTTTGTCTTTTGTTTGCATTGAGTCAGGGATTCACTCTGTAGCCCAGACTGGTTGTGAACTCTTTAAGTCCTCCTGCCTCAGCCTCCCAAGTGCTGGGATTGTAGATGAATATCACCACGTCCAGTCCATCCGCCTCATTTATTTGAACATATTTCCATGTAATTAGCAGTATGTAGCCAATTAGAGAAGTATAACTGGGTGTTCAATCTCTACCTGTAATAGAACTCAGTGATTAACTTGTTAATTTGTGAGGTGGCAAGATATTAGACAGTCTCATGTAGCTCAGGCTGGCCTCAAACTCACTATTTAACTGATACTCCTGCCTCTACCACCTGTGTACTAGAAACATAAGCATGTGCCACCATACTTAGCTGACCTAATTTTTCTAAAATAATTTAATTTTTATTTTGTGTGCGTTGGTATGAGGATGTCAGATACCCTGGAACTGGAGTTACAGACAGTTATGAGCTGCCATGTGGGTGCTGGGATTTGAACCCAAGTCATCTGTAAGAACAGCCACTGCTCTTAACCACTGAGCCATCTCTCCAGCCTGACCTAATTTTTTTAAGAGAGGGTTTCATTATACAGCTCTTCCTGTTCTAGAACTCACTATGTAGACCAGGTTGGCCTCAATCTCACAGAGATCTGCCTGTCTCTGCCTCTTGAGTGCTGGGATTAAAGGTGTATACCACCATACCTGGCTTGGTAGTTTTAAATGTTCTTTGCCCATGTGTGTAACACTTTGATGCTGGGCATACAGTGATGAAAGAAAGGTGCAGTTAATTACTGGGAGCTTACTCTTTGGTATTTCCATTTAGGGATCTGAAAGCAACTATGAAGCTATTAAAGAAGGAGTCAACATTCAATATTTGGACTTGAAGCAGAACTGGTAAGCAACTAACTTGTCCTAGAGAAGTTGCATAACAAGTTGATGTCTTTGTGGTGCCATGTATCCTGCTGCCTGCTCTGCTGGCATTGCTCTTCTCACACTCTGTAAGCCTCTGAGTGGTCTGCTGCTCCTTATGTAGTGATGCTGGTTCATGTGGGAAATCAAAATTCCTCAGCTATAAATGGTTTGTTCCTGCACCCATGAGACTTGCAGCTTCTTGGCTTGCACAGCTAGACTAGCTCTGTCTTATCCCATCTTAAGGAGATGCAACACCCCTTTCTTTCTGTTGCCAAGGAAGTCCTGAATAGTACCTGCTCTCCATGGAGACATGGGGTTGATTGTGAGGTGATTTACATGTTGTAATATTGGTCTGTTTTGGTATGTAGTTCTGAGGTTTTGTTTTGTTTGTTTGTTTGCTTGCTTGCTTGCTTGCTTGTTTCTTTGAGACAGGTTCTCATGTAGCCCAGGCTGGCCTTGAATTCCAGGTCTATCTGCCTCCATGCCCCAATTAATGGGATTGCAAGTGTGTACCACTATCCATGATTTTAGTTCTGTGAGTCTTGCTAAGTGCATATAGTCATCTTAACCATAGTCATGACACAGAACAGAACTGGGGGTGTTGCTCAGTGGTACAGCAGTATCTACATGCATAGGCAGAGTTTGAACCTCAATCCTGGGGGGAAGGGATAGGTAGGAAGAGGAGAGAAGGGAGAAAGGTAGAGAAAGAGATCATCTTTCCTCCAAAATTCTTTGTGCCCCTAAAGTTATTGTTCTGTTTTCTGTTTTCAAAGTTTTGTCTTTTTAAGAATGGTGTATAAATGGAATCATTATACAGCCTTGACATGGTGGATTTAAAACTTTCAAAAGTCGGGATGCATACCGGAGGCAGAGACAGGCGGATCTCTGTGAGCTCAAGGCCAGCCTGGTCTTTATTGTGAGTTCCAGGACAGCCAGAGTTAAACAGAGAAACCCCGTCTCGAAAAACAAACAAACAAAAAAAGGATTCAGGAATATCTTCATTTTCATTGCTAAATAATATTCAAGAGAATATAGATATAGATATATCAAGATTTATCTACTCAGCAGTTGAAGACATTAGGTTGTTTTCAGATTGGCTACTGTAATAAAGCCAGTGTAAATATTTGCACACAGGTATTTCTGAGAACATTTTTTTTCTCCTTTGAGTTAATATCTAGGCGCAGGACTCTAGCATATATGGGGTGTGTGCTTAACTTTGTAAAAATCTGTCATACTGTTTACAAAGAAGCCTGCAGAATGTAGTGGCACATGGTTTTGGACCTTTGTGAGTTTCAGGACAGCCAGGCTCTATAGTGAAACCCTTCTCAAAAAAAAAACAAAAAAAAATCAAAAAACCACACACACAAGAAGCCTGCCTTTTTCCCTCTTATCTAGTGATGGGCTCCTGGTTTTGGCAGCAGCATGGCACCCAGGAGATAGTCCCTGCCTCATCTATTACTCTCTGATAACAGTGGAAGATAATGGTAACCAAATGTCAGATGCTGTCACCGTAGAAGTCACTCAATATAACCCACCTTTCCAGGTAAGTGAAATTACAAGGAGACTGCAACACATCCAATTCCTTTACGATCATGGGTGTCTTTAAGGTTCATTTGCAAGATTTGGGAATACTTTCAGATATTACTGCTTTTTTGTTTTTCCATCTCACTCTGTGGCTTGGTCTGAACTAAAGAAAGATGAGAATGAAGGTAGCCAACAGCCAATCCTCTGAATCTTCTTCTGTAACTCTTTATTGAGTAGAAAGGAAATTTGATGGTGAAATACTTGGATTCAGGTTTTGATTTATGTGTGTATTGTTTTATATTTGAGATAAGGTCACTCTATGTAGCACAGTCTGACTGCATAGTCAAGATCTTTCTGTCTTTCATCTCTCAAGTTGTTGGTTTTATAGGTGTATGCTACCATATCTTCCTGGGGTTCAATTTTGAGACCTTTAGATTATAGAAAAGTCCCATGTACCTAGGAGACGACTCTGTTTACAAAGTAAGCCACCAGAAGACAACTAATGTTGAGTTTATAAGCAGCAGTTAAACACATCTGATAACTGATATTCAGTCATGACAGCTGCAAATCATGTCATTTAACCTCATGTAGCATCTAAGTCTCTTAAATTTGTATTATTCATTTATTTATTTGAAAAGGGTCTCATGTGTAGCTCTGGCGTACCCTGAAAGGTAGAGTAAGGCTTTGGCAAAGAGAAATCACTCCCCCTTGTGGTTGCTTGCCTCTTGAACTTCTTGCCACTTGGAGAAGCTCAGCCAGAGTGGGTTAAAGTTAGTTCAGTCCCCCAGACTTAGACAGATAAAGACAGCCAAAACGGGTGTAAAGATTTTTCTTTCCTTTCCTTTTCTTCCTAACCCTATGAGCCAACTGAGGTTTAAAAAATGCTATAAGTTAGAAATCTTTCAGCCAAACGGTAAAAAAAAACAGCCATACCACCCTCTTTTAAAAGAAAAACTGTTACATTTTAAATACCTTTTACACTGGAATTTAGAGAGTGCTGCCTGCCTCTGCCTCCTACGTGCTGGTATTTAAGGTGTGTATAACCATGCCGGGCCCTTATTTGTTTGTTTTTTTTTGTTTGTTTGTTGTATTGCGCATGAGTGCAGGTGCTTTTGGAAGGCACAGGCATTATATGTTTCCCTGAAGCTGAAGTCACAGTTGATTGTCAGCCACCCAACATGGGTTCAAGGAACTGAACTTGGGCCCTCTGCCAGAACAACAAGAGTTCTTCACCACAGAGCCATTTTTCCAGCTACTAAATCTTTATTCTTAATATACTTGCTTATCTCAATCCCATAAGAAAAATAGTTGTTCTTTTATTTCTAACAGGAATAGACGTTACCATGTGTTGAAAGTTTATATAATTGGAAACCGTAACTCAGTGTCATTTTAAAATTTTCAGAAAATGGAAAAGAGTATAAAGAAAATAATTTGAGAATAAAAAATGTCCTAAATTCTCACTTTAATGACATACTTCAAAAATTATTTTAGAGGACTAAAGAGATGGCTCAGTGATTAAGAGCATTTGCTGCTTTACAGAGGACCCAAGTTTGGTTCCCAGCACCTAAATTAGGTGGCTTATAGCCTCCTGTAGCACCAGCTCCAGGAGATCCAAAACTTATAGCCTCTATAGGCACCTGTGTTTTCGTGCACATACCCACATACAGACACACACTCATATACATTAATATTTTTTTGTTGTTGTTTTTTTAAGACATGGTTTCTCTGTTGTAACTCTGGCTGTCCTAGAACTCATTCTATAGACCAGGCTGGCCTCAAACTCACAGAGATCCACCTACTTCTGCCTCCTGAGTGCTGGTATTAAAGGCATGAGCCACCACTGCCCAGCAAAAAATTTTTATAAAATCTTAGTTACTTCTTTAGTAATAATTTGTGACTGTTAGTATTTCCAAATTTTATATCTAGTGAGTTATTTGTATTTCTTCCTCTTATTTTTATATGTGAAAAAATAAACTCAATTGTCTTGTATGTAAGATCTTGTTTGGGAACCTCAAGCTTCCTAAATGTAGGTTTGTACACAATATCTGATGATAAGAGCCAGCTGAGTAATGTGGACATGCTTTTCAGAGGTGAATGCCTTTTAGAGACAGAGACCAGCAGATCTCTGTGAGTTAAAGGTCAGCATAGGGAGTTCCAGGCCAGGTCTTTAAAAAAAAAAAAAAAAAAGCCAGAACCAGAATGTTTTCTTCTGCACCCTCTAGCTATAATCTTTTTGTTTCATTAGTTGGTTGTTTTTTCAAGACAGAGTTTCTCTGTGTAGCCCTGGCTGTCCTAGAACTTATTCTGTAGACCAGTCTGGCCTTGAAATCAAAGATCTGCCAGCTTCTGATTTGACTTCTGGGATTAAAGGTGTTTAATCCTACCACAATTGCCAGTTTTATAATCTTAGCTCCATGGAAGTGTTTTAAAATTTTCCTAATTGCAACTCAACAAATAATTTCTGTAAGACAAATATCTTAGTTCATTTGGGCTGTTGTAACAAAATACCTAAGATTGGGTAATTTATAAGCTATAGGCAGTTCTGGAGGTTGGAGGTCCAGTATAAAGGTTCCAGCAGATGTGGCCCATTCGTCTTAGACAGCACCTTCTTGTTGATGTCCTTACATAGAGGTGAACAAACCTACCCAGCAGAGCCCTCCTAGACTTATGTTAACACAGTTAGCAGTTTAGCATCTGAATTCTAGAAGGACACAAATGTCCAGGCCATAGAAGTAATTATAAGTCTCTCCTGTTGTGTTTTGTGAATCATTTTGTGTAGTGAATAACTTTCACAGGGATAATCAGTGAATGAGAATTTTAACATTTTTATTAAAGAATGGTGTCATATAAATATGGTTGCAAAAATCACATAGATATTTTTGTCTTAATTCTTACTAACCATAATCCTAAATTTACCTTTTAGTCTGAAGATCTGATTACATGTCGATTGATGGTGCCAAACTTTTCAAGCCAGATGACCTATCTTTATATGGAGAATGCTGTCTTTGTGTGCTCCACTGGAACTGGGAAGTTTTCTCTTCCTCAGGAGAAAATTGTCTTCGATACACAAGGTACATGGCTAGTTTAGATGAATTTTCATTGCATTATATTTTCACCTTTGTCAAAATTCATGTAGTCTTAATGCATGTAGCATCTTTATGGACTCTCTTGTTCTACATTTATACGTGTCTATCCATTCACCAATATTATATAATCTTTAATAAGTAATTCTCCAATTTAAGCACTTTGAATGGCCGACTCATTAGCCATTCTTGGTAGTTTCTCTTCTTTTACTGTACATTTTTCATTTGGCTTGCTATCTACCAATTAGAAACATTAATACTGTTTGCAGCAGCTGAATTCAGAGCCATGCTGTATACCCAAGATGGGTAGAATTCCCAAACTGTTATCTTTACAAGCAAAATTAGGGAAAAAAAAAAAATTCCTCAAAAGAGGCCAAGAAGGTAAGAGCTAACACTGAGAGAAATAAGTGCTTCTCTTGGCCTGTGAGAGTAACTTTCTGTGAATTAACACTCTTTAAGCTAATTTATCTAGACCCCTGGAAGGAGGAATGCTGGGGAGCTGGCCTGCAGTGTAGACCAGAAGATACTGACCCAGGATAACAGTCCTACTAGGACTGTAGAGAGGACAGGGTCTTGGCAAGGCCACAGTAGAGCCTGGGTGGTGGTCTTTCAAGGACGAAGGGGATCAGTACTGTGGGCTGTTCTTAAAGCACAGAGTAGCGTGGCTACTGCCTGGATTGGCCTGATAGAGGAAGATCATTAGGCAAGAAGAAAGAGGATGCCATAGGGTGGAATGCTGCGATTCTGAATTTTGCAGAATAAAGAATTTGGAGGGAGTAAAGGGAGTATGGAGGGACTTTGTTCACTGTTCTCTTGCAGGGACAAGTTTTTTTGGTTTTGTTTTTTAAGATTTTTTAATTTGTATACAGGGAGGGGTTGGGTATCTGTGGAGGCTAGAAAAGGGAGTAGTCCTTGGGAGCTGGAGTTAAAGTAGGTTGTGGGCCTACCAGTGAGGTCACTAGGAACTGAACTCCAGTCTTCTACAGAAGCAGCAAGTGCTTTAACTGCTGAGCCATCTCTCCAACCCAGTTTTTATTGTCTTTAAAGTATGCTTCTTTGAGTAGCCACAGGGTCTTGATATTTGATTGGATGAAAAGCTGGGACCAAAGCATAACATAGACTCGGGGGACTGAGGCAGGATGATGACATAGCCCTCCAATTTGAATCAGTCTGGACAACATAGTAAGACTCTATCTCCACAAAGAAAGTAAAAATAAATTATATTAAATTAATTTGTGCCATAGCATTTTTTTTAAGTGTCATAAAGGAGAAAGGATGCAGGTTGTCAGGATAGTTAGGGTGTGATATATTTGAGGAATTGTTCTGTGCAATCTTTGTATATTTCTTCTCAGGAGATGGCATTCTGGGTGCTGGCTCCTGTGGTGGTGTTCCAATTCTTTTCTCTAGGAACAGTGGTCTGGTGTCTGTCACTCCAAGGGAAAGTGTGTCCCTGTTAGCAGAAGACCTGGAGGAGTCTTTGGCGTCTTCAGTTGGTGGACGGGGGAGTGAGGTAAGTGATCCAATGATCACAACATTTACTTTATCAGAGCATTTCACACCCAGAAAAGGCAGACAATTTAGAAAGGCTGAGATGACATCAGTTCTTTGTTCCCCATCCCCTAAGTCATCTTTCCCAGAACAGCTGCTTTTAGGTCTCAGCCATTCCTTCTGCTCTTTCCCTCTGCATCTTTGAGCCAAATGTATGTGTTTTAAAACAAGTCACCAGTTGTAAAACAAGAACTTGGAACAACTCCTTCCTCTTCTTCTTTACCTTCCCTAGGAGTGGGATGACAGGATGAATTTTGGTGTGGTTCTCTGAGCCCAGGAAAGCACTGATGACATTCCACACATTGTACAGCTCTGGTGATTCTTGGAGCATTTGCAGCAGTGATTTTTATTTGCCCAGTTGATTGACCTACACTCTGTCCAGCAGCTTTGGAAGGTGCCTGTTGGTAGTTTTTCCTGTGATCACCTCAGAAAGGTGCTCTGGCTTGTCCTGAAGTTTTCCTCACTGCCTGTCCACACTTGGTGCTAGACAGACCTGAATGTCACTTTACATGGGCTCTGGGGATCAAACTCAGGTTGCCAAACATGTACAGCAAGTAAAAGTCTTTATTTACTGAGCCATCTCAATGAACCCAGCAGATGAATTCAGAGTCTTAATGAGATTAAAAATAAATAATAAGAAATCAACTTTCTGTTTTCTAGAAACCTGGGGTAACTTTATCATAAGCTTGGAATTTTTTTTTAGCAAACAAACAAAAAAACATTTCAGTCATAGAAAGCTAAAATTAATATTATTGGTTAGAGTTTTTTTAATTTAAATAATATATGAGATATGTAGACAAATTTTTTTTCAGACAAAAATATTAATTATTTTGACATTAACATAACAAATCGTGTTTATCTTTCAACAAACTTCAAAGCTGATAAATAAGACACTGGCTTATCTAATGTCTATAAATCTTTGCGTGTAGACTTTTTTCCTTTTAAGATAAACTGGTCTCCCCACCCACCCCTACCCCACCCCACCCCCGGGGATAGTTTCTCTGTTGTTACTCTGGGTGTCCTGGAACTCACTCTGTAGACCAGGCTGGCCTTGTACTTACAGAGATCCGCCTGAGAGACCTGCCTACTGAGTGCTGGGATTAAAGGCATATGCCACCACCACTCAGCTCAGGCTGGTCTTAAACTAACAGTCCTCTTGCCTCAGGCCCCCAAGTCCTGGAATAGCAGGCATGCTATTGTGCTGCCATGTCTAGACTTTGTGTAGACCATTTCATAATTAAAAATTGAAGTGAATGAAGCCGGGTATGGAGGAACATGTATTTAATCCCAGCACTTGAGAGGGAGAGGCAGGTGGATCTCTGTGAATTAGAGGTCATCCTGGTTTACATAGAGTTCCAAGCCAGCCAAGGCTGCATAATGAGACACTATCCCCCAAAAAAGAGTTGATGGAATGCTGGAGAGATGGTTAAGCAATTAAGAGCTTTTGTTGCTTTTTTAGAGGACCTGGGTTTAATTCCTAGCACCCACATGGTGGCTCACAACCACCTGTAACTGTAGTTCTAGGACATCCTGTTCCCTCTTCTGGCCTCCGAGGGCATCATACACAACACACATGTTTGTATGTATATTTTTGTATATGTAGTCAAACACTCATACATAAAATAAAAATAAAGGAGTGGCAGTAGTGGTGCACTCCTTTAATCCCAGCTCTCAGGAGGCAAAGACAGGTCAATCTCTGAAGCCAGTCTTGCCTACAAAGTGAGTTCCAGGACAGCCAGCATTACAACAGAGAAACCCTGTGTGTGTGTTTGGGGGGTGAGAAAGGAGAATTAATGTTTGAAACAAAAATTGAAGTGATTTGCTAGTTTCTACAGAACATGGCATATTTTAACTTGTTTGTGATCATGTGGTTATATAGTAATGCTGCTGCATGTTCCTGAATTTGTTTTACAATATTCCATTTCTTCTTAGTTTTCCTTAGTACTGCTTAATTGTGTCATTCCTCGTTTGCTTAAAGATGCATATTGTGATAAGCATATCGACAATTGTACTGACCATAATGAAAAGGTCCTGAGTCACCTGCCTTTTCTGTAGGGCTTTGATTGGTCGTTAGCAAATAGCTCTGGGTGTGTGATGTTCTCTCTTAGGATCCTTCAGCAAGTGCAAATGTTCCTGTGCCTTCACTTCTAAGAGATAGCTTGTTTCTTTGCAGAGTATGGTTTTTGAGACCACAACAAAAAATGAAACTGTAGCCCATGAAGATAAGACAAAACTCCTTAAAGCTGCATTTCTGCAGTACTGCAGGTATAGCGCATTTTTATTGTTATTGTTGTTTTTAAGATCTATTTTATTATTTCTTTATATGTATGTGTGTGGGTTTTCATAGAATCCAGAAAAGGGCATCAGATCCCCTGGAACTGGAGTTACAGGTGATGGTGAGGCACCTTATATGGGTGATGGGAACCAAATCCAGGTCCCTTGCAAGAACAGTAAGTGCTCCTAAGCAGCTACACCACCCCCCCCCCCCCCCCCCCCCCAACACACACACACACACATACACCTCCCTGTTGTTTTAATGTACCTTGCTATGTAAATCAGACTGGTTCTCCTGTCTTGCCTTTCTAGTTCTGGAATTATAGGCATGACTGCTCTGCTCAGCTGGCATAGCACATTTTAAAAAAAATCATAGTTTACCTTGTGTGGGGCACACATTTTACTGATGCTTGCAGTGCATTGGTGGTTAGTGAGAGCCTGTTGTGGAAATGTGCCATTTCATGGAGCTTTTTCAGGGTGCTAGGGTTTTACACATGATTGTCTGAACCTAGCAACCACAAGAGGCCCCACATAGGTTGGGAGCATTGGATCTAACACAGCCTCCATGGGAAGCAATGACCATTAAGATTGGCAGTCCTGAAGACAGTGGACAAGGTCTCTCTCATAAAGTATCATGAGTTGCAGATGGAGTTATGTGCATGTTTTGAAAGAAATAGACCCTCTCCATTAGCTGAGGTTTAGTTAACACAGAACCTAGTGGATCTTCAGCCAAGCTCAGATTCTGTAGTTTGGCTGTTGGAGGTCAGGTCAGATGGCAGTTGGGCAAGTTCCAGCTGGGCTCTCATTGTGGCCAGATTCCGATCTGGCTGTTTCATTCCTGGACTCCTTATATTTCTAGGGCCTTGGCTGGCCAGCTCTTTGCTTCCTGTAATTTCTGATTGCTGCATTGACATTTGAGACAGGTAACCAGTTGGGGGCATCTGATAACTCGCACGCTATTGAGCAGTACTCCTGGCCTCTTCCCACTAGAAGCCAATACCACACTGGTCCTTCCCCTTACTTGTTATAACCACTTTATCTCCAAACATTGCCAAATGCCCCTGAGAGTCAAACATAATAGATAGAACTTTCAAGCATTGTCTATTTTAGCTTTCATATTATTTGGTTTTCATTTTACTTCACTCAAAAAATGTAAATACAAAATATTTTGTTCAGGAGTTTGGGAAAACTTCTGTAATTATTGGTTAGGTCTTTTATAAGTAAGTATTCCTACAACCTGTAGTAAGACTAGGTCTCCATCTTCAGCCCAGCTGTTCACACTTTGAGATTATTTTGGCCCTTTTTGTCTTGACTATGTAATCTTCACCATTAGCAGATGAGTCACCACCTGTGCAAAGAGGCCCTGGAACTTAACTGCACACAATCCTGTCCACCACTATTTCACTGGCTGGCTGGGCTTGTTTGTGGAATGCAGGATTCCTTATGTACTAGAGTGTGCTCAGGATACAACACCCTTAGAACTCTGAGGTCTAGGTGTTGCAGGCATGAGTTCATAGCAGAGGTATCATGAGCTCAGACAATAAGCTATCTCTTTCCAGAGCTGTGAGGCTTTGGTCAGGCTAGCTTCTGATTCTGGCACTGGGTCTTCCTTTGTGTGGGGTTAAGGAGAGGAGTGAAGGATCAGTTGCCTAGCACATCTTGGTTTTGAAGAAATGATTTTTCAACATTTACTGACCCTACTGCCAAGTTCTTAGGTCCTGACTTGCCATTACACTCAGTGGTGCAGGGTGACTGCTCATTCACTGACACTGTTTGCCAGTCTAAGACTGCCTTGCTAATGATCTGAACTCCCTGTCCTGTCCAGGTGGGGGCACCACTAAACAGAGTGTAGTATTTATGATCTTGTTTTATTGCATAATCAGTCTTACTAGGAAGATTTGGGTTATTTCTTCTTGCACAAATTTCTCCTTAGTGACAGTTCTGTACATGATAATGCAACCAGCATGTAGTCTTTAATTTGGTTTCTTGTGGCTACGAAAACAAATTATCATAAACTCTGTGGCTTATGGGACTCACATCCAACATTACAGGGTCAGTAGGACCATGCATCCCTTGAGGTTCTGGGGAGTGCTTTTTTGCCTATCCTTGTTGTTCATCCTAACAGCTATGGCCGTTGCTGGGCTTGTTGATGCTTCCTTCCTGTTTGCATCTCCACTGCCCACAACCTCTTCCCAGTGTTTATCTTACTTTGATACAGGCTCCTTATGTAGCTTGGACTGGCCTAGAACTTGATCAACCTCCCTCAGTTCTGTACCCATCATCCTGGAGTTTCAGGCTTGTACCACTACACTCAGCACATGACTTTATAACAGCTCTAGTCATTGAATTTAGGGCTCACTCAAATCCTTATCTTAACTAATCCTTAGTACAAAAGCTGTGTTTCCAAATAATGTACACTATGAGGCTCTAGGTGGACATGAATGTGGGGTACTACCCAACTAATGCAGGCAGTTTGGAGTGTTTCCAGAGGAAGATTACCAGGTATGGAAAGGGGTCTCACCCTAAGGAGCCTCAGAAACAATGCTGCTGAGGCTGAACACAGCTTATGTGTTCCTATTATGTCCTAGACTCCCAAGAACTGTACTTGTACGTGGCTGAGGGTTTCCCACGTTTTAAGGAAGTAGATTCTTCATAGTAAAAAAAATGATTTCTCCACCAGAGTTCTGAGTTACCCCATAGGATTCTTCTACCCTACCATATTTGATAGAACAGGAGTGACACCTGCTCATCCCCTGGAGCCCTGGAGTCGTGTGCAGTCCTTATACTACAGTATGCAGGGCTGTGTGTGTTTTGATCTGTTTCATTCCTTCTGGATGTAGGCCGCATTTATCTTCCTCTTGGCCTCATTGGTGTCTGGTTATTTTCTCATGTCTCTGCCCAGTTTAGAAGAGTTCTCTTTTTCAGAGCTCACTGTTCTTCAGGCTTTTGCTCTGATAATTTTTTCCAAAACTCCCTGCCTTAGGTGACCTGTTCTTCACATCTGATTCAGCTTCCTTGCTAACCAGCAGAGCATGCACTTGGGCAGCTGATACCCATGTCATACTCCTTGGCTCTCATGGCCTCTTCCTTCAGAGAGCTTTCCTTGCCCTCTGAAGGGTTTATTGTCTTTCCTTATGCTTGATGGTATATTAGTTACTTTTCTCATTGCTGTGACCAAATATCTGACAAGAATTTAAGGAAGGAAGGGCCTGTTGTAGCTTAGAGTTCAAGGGGATCATTCCATCACAGGGAGAAGGCGTGGCAGTAGGAGCAGTAGGGAGGCTAGTCACAGTGCATCTGTAATCAGGAAGCAGTGCAATTAGTGAGCCTACTTAGTTTGGCTTCGCAAACTGATTTACTCAGTTTGGCAGTTGAATGAGTCTTCCCACCTCATCCTAAAAAAATGCAGAGATTTATCTTAAAGGTGGTTCTAGAGCCTCTCAGGTTAACAATATAAACCATCACAGTTGTTTTTTGTTCTTCCCCATCTGAGTACTTGCTTGCGCATGTGTAATTGCTTGTTTAGTGGTTTGACTGTTGGACAGTGACTTTCTAGAGCCTAAGGTTGATTTCGGTGTCTTAGTCATTGTCTACTACCTGGCCTGTCAGAAAGAGTAAGTACATTAATGAATTCATAGCTGAACAGAAACTTTCTTCTATGTATTGAGATGAATGTTGTTAACAGTCTTTGGGCTAAAGCCTGCACCTGTGATATTAACTTCACAGTTAATTTTTCTGTGGTGAGTTTGGGAATGTTTTGCGTCCATTGTATGTTTGTGTTCCATTTTACCACAGGAAAGATTTGGGCCGTGCTCAGATGATGGCTGATGAGCTGTTTTCCTCCCACACTGACTTGGATTCAGACTCTGAGCTAGACAAGGCTGTGACTCAGATCAGCGTGGACCTGGTGGATGACTACCCAGCCTCAGACCCACGGTGGGCAGAGTCAGTCCCCCAAGGTAAGTCGACTGACTCAGTATGATGGCGGAATTAAGACAGAGTACAAAGCATGTTTGTTTCTGTGTTTAGTGATCATTCGCATATTTTTTTAGTTTTTCAAGCAATTGAAGGTAACCTTACCTATCGCACATTTTGAAAAGGGCCCAGAACAGATGGCCCTGTGTGTCAGAGAGAATAGAATCTGAGAGGACTTTGGAACAAGCTCTCGTGATTCTCAGCATTTTATTTCTACAAGAATTTGGTAGTTATGTTAGTCAAGTTTCTCTAAAGGAACAGAACTGGTAGAATCTATATCTATAGAGATAGATAGAGAGAGAGAGAGGGAGAGAGAGAGAGAGATAGATAGATAGATAGATATGGAGTTTATTAGAGTGGCAGTGGTCAGCTAGTCTACCAACAGAAAGTCCAAGAATTTAGTAGTTGTTCAGTCCACAGGGCTGGATGTCTCCGCTGGTCTTCATTATACATCAGAATTCCAAAGAAGTAAGCATAATGCCAATGAAGGAATGAACTTTCCAGAGAGAATTAGAGCAAGCAGGCAAAGACCGTTCTTCTATGTCCTTTGTATAGGCTGCCATTAGAAAATGTGGTCCAGATTTAGGGTGGGTCTTCTGATCTCAAATGGTCCATATTTAAAGTGGGTCTTCCAATCTCAAATGGTCCATATTTAAAGTGGGTCTTCCTACCTCAAACGTTCTAATTAAATAAAAATCCCTCACAGTTGTGCCCAGTGGCTTGGGTTTTTAGTTAATTCCACATATAGTCAAGTTGACAACCAAGAATAGTCATCACATTGGTATAGGCATTGATACTCACTTGATGCAAAGTAAATAATTTTGGCATGCTCCAGGCATTTGGCTAGTAGGATCTCCCAAGTGTTGGGGAAATTCTTGGTAATCAGAAGTGAACACCTCTTATCCCTCTGCCTGTCCCGGGGGGGGGGGGGGGCTACACACTTAGGCTACTCTGCATTCCCAGAAAGTGTCCCAGATACAAATCTCTGCACAGATATCCTGTTTCAGTTAAGTTCACTGAGCCTTACTAGGGTGATAGGGAATTTCCTTGCTGTTTTCCTGAAGCCAAACCATACAGTGTCTAAACCAGGGCGTGCTTTTGTTTTGAATAAGTACAGTATCAACCCAATAGATTTTCCTCTGAACTTAAAAACATTTGAAACAAAGGTCTCATTTTGTAGTATAGGATGTCCTGGAATTCACTACATAGCCCAGGCTAGCCTTGAATTCAGTAACTTCCTGCCTCTTACCAAGAGATGAGATTACAAATATAAGCCACCATTGAGTTATATATGTTCTAAAAACTCTTTGAGTACTGTAAATAATTTTATTAAAGGATTGGTGCTCTGCTCCTTTTGGATTTTCTTAACTTGTTACTTTCTAGCAGCTACTGTTCTGAAATGGTTTTGTGTTTATATCTTGCTACTGTGTTCTGACAGAGGCCCCTGGGCTGAGCAACACCTCACTAATCATTCTGCACCAGCTAGAGGACAAGATGAAAGCCCACTGCCTCTTGATGGATTTCCTTCACCAAGTAAGCATTAGTACTGGGCTAAGGGTTGGGCCTGGCACTCTAGTCCAGTGAGATACGCCTGCCTTCTGTCTGGGCTATTTCCTTGGAGGTACCTGGATTGTGTACTGATGCAGAAGTAAATAATTCCAGAGCCAATGCACATATGTGGATGTTGAAGGACAACATTTGGGAATTTCTTTCTTTCTTTCTGGGGATCAAACTCAGATTGTCTGTTTTTGGTGCTAGTTCCTTTATACACTAAGCTATCTCACCAGTCCAAGATGGGTGATTTTTTAAAAGAGAATCTCATACAGATTTTCTTTATGCTTTTGTGTGAAAACATAGATTTTTGTACATTGATTCTATATTCTATATTGACATTGACCAGATGGAAGGGATCAAAAGCTGTCTTACGATGTGTGGAGGACAAAGTCACTGAAAAGCTGTGTGCTGAAAACTAGTGACAAATTTGGACATATCCACTTACCAGAGGCCACAGGCAGCCAGGGTGTGGGCACAAAGAAACTTGGAGGCCTTAATTGAGTCAGCTGCCAGCAGCTCTAGCCTTATGTGCAAACCTGGTTCTGTGGTGCCTTTTGTGTTTGCATGTTCTCTGTGACTTGTAGGGTTTTCTTGTTTTATTTTTTTAAACAAGGTATCACTCTATAAACCTGGCTGGCCTGGAATTCACTATGTAGATCAGGCTGTACTCAGAGATCCACCTACCTCTGCCTCATGAGTGGTAAGATTAAAGGAATAGGCCATCATGCCCAGATTATCTCCATAGTTTTGTCACTGGAAGCATTTGCCTTCACAACCAGACGCAAATACAACCAAGTACTCTAAGGAAATACTTGTGTATTTGAGGCTGTTCACTCTCTCGTTGTGAATGGGTGGGAAGTGATGCTAGCACTGTGGCTGTGGTCCCTGGTATGTAGCTGGAATGATCTTCGCACGCAGCTGCAGCATAACTGAAAGTGCTGCCCCTGAGCAGTTTTTGCTGACTGCTTTCACAGAGGAACTGTGCTTTTAAATTGCTTTTGAGAGAACAAGAAAATGAATTCAAATCAAAGCCAGCCTGGTCTACACAGTGAGTTCCATGCCAGCCGGAACCACATAATGAGACCCTGTCTCAAAAAGCAGAAAAATAAAATAATCTAATGACCAAGTAGAGTGAAGACAGATCATCTTAGTGAAATACTCTACAGCTATTAAAAAAACAATCATTTGTAAATGTGAAAAAAATAAAATGCTGTCAGACAAAGCAAGATTCAGAGCTACATGTATAGCATGGACCCTTGGTTTTGGGGTCTTAGAATTTTTTTGTGACAGGTTATTTTGGTTTTTTTTGGGGGTGGGGGGCACAGGGTCTAATGTAGCCTGGACTATGTAGCCAAACCAGCTTTGAACTCTGATCTAACTGCTTCTCCGTGGGTGCTGAGATTATAGCCATAAATAACCACACTGGCCTCGATTTTATTATTTTGTTATTATTGTGTTAAGGATACAAAGTGTCTGTATGAGTACAGGTGTGCATGGGAGTTCAAAGAACAACTTTTGAGATTAAACTCGGGTCATTGGGCTTTTACCAGCTGAGCTATCTTGCTGCTGCCTCCCCCTTTTGAAAGTTGTCTGCTAGAATGTACAGAGGTAGAGGAAGAAATGAGGATAGGAAAAATCAAGTGAATTGTTAATGAAAGAAATGATACTTAACTGGAAAATGATTCATCATTACTATGTGATTGGCTATTTCCTAGTTCTATTACTGTAATATTTGATAAATGAAAATTACATCCCACTGGATGGTGGTGTTGCTGCATGCCTTTAATCCTACCTCTCAGGAGGCAGAGACAGGTAGATTTCTGAGTTCAAGGCCAACCCGGTCTACAGAGCAAGTTCCAGGACAGCCAGGCCTACACAGGAAAACCCTGTCTTAGAAAAAAAAAAAAAGAAGGAGGAGGAATGGAGGGAAGGAAGAAAAGAAAAAATCCCAGCAACCCACCAGAAATAGGGCACCCATATAGTAGTGTCTGTTCTCCAACTAAGACCATCCAAGGTTCTGAAAATCATCCCTTGAGATGGTTATTTCAAGTTTCCACTTCCCAAAGATCTATAATCTAGTATAGTTTGCTGATACAGATCAGAAAAGCTGTTTGAGCGTTAGATATCTAAACAGTAGTTTGAAAAATGTAACAACCATGGATTGTGTGGTAGCCATGACATGAGGTAACTCTGCCAGGAACCCCTGCATTTCAAACCCTGCATGGGGCACTGTATGAGTATACTTCATACACACTTGGGACAGTGGCAGCTGCAGGTGGCCTGTGTCAGGGAACCTACTACAGAAGAATGTGGCCATATTTTCTGTGAGTGCTTTCTGAGAACAAGTGTCTTTGTTTTTTGTTTTTGTTTTTGTTTTTCATGAGGTTGGCTTGTTTAGACGTCTGGGCTCTTATCCAATCAGAGGGACATCCATGACCACCCGACTGCTGCTCTGTGAACATGCAGAAAAACTGTCAGCTGCCATCACACTCAAAAACCACCACTCTCGGCTGCCAGACCTGGTGAATGCAGCTATCCTGCTCGCCCTGAACAAGAGGGAGTGTGAGGTCCCATCCAGCCTGACTCCTGCTGATGTCTTCTTTCGAGAGGTCAAATACACCCTCAATCTTGCCTTCCTGTGTCTTTGTTGACTGTACCATGTGTGGACATCCGTGGCAGGGCAGAGTGTAAAAACACCTCATCGAAATGTTGACTTGGGCTTCCTGCTTTATGGATACTATCATTCGGAATCTCTTGTTTACTGTTTGTCCTATAGGGGGATCATACAGTTGATTCAAAAAGGGACTCCCCATTTTCTTTGCCTCTCTAGCTCCCTTGCAATTAGCACAGGAAGCTGTCTTTGTTCAGTAGGCTCCCAGGCTCCCTAGCTTACTACTAGGGTGAAAAGTTGGGGCATTGTGCAGGTAAAAGGTCAGAGTTACTGCTTCCAAGCATGTTGGCTATTTCCCTTTGTCAATGTCAGCTTCTTTAAAAAAACAAATTCTTTATACATATGTGTGTTTATACACGTGTGGGTATGTGTGTGCCACATACGGCACATGGTTGGAAGTCAGAGGACAACTCTTGGGAGTTAGTTCTCTCCTTCCACCATGTGGGCCCCAGGAATTATATTGTCATATGGCATAGCAACAGGCAACTTTACCTGATGAGTCTTCTCACTGGCCCAAGACCAGGCTTCTGTGCAGTTGCCTGTCTATATCCCAGTGACCGTCCCCTCCCCTCACCCTTCCTTCTGGAACACTACTTTCTCCTGTCCACTTTCAGATAGCAATGTCATATTCCTAAAAGGTACTAGCATTTTAAGACGAGGTGGTTGCTCAAATCAGCCATAGAGGGAGATTTTGGATTTGACAGCCCTCATAGAAAGAAGAAGGACAACAGACCTAGTTCTGGAGGTGCAGCCCCCACCTTGCCATGGACTCACTTTGGAAAGAGGCCCAGGACCATTCAAGGCTTCATAAAAGTAGTACTCAGAGGTAGGCTGTGTTAGTGCAGCATCGGAGCTATATTTGCTACCACTGAAGACTGAGTGTAAGAGCATGTAGTCTTTCATTTGCTTTATGTTAGACATTTATCCTTCACATCCAATGAACTTGTTTCAAATTCCCCACCCCACAGACTGCCAAATCTAAAAGGCCTGAATATAAAATGGCTTTAGATACAAGCTGCACACATCCTCCGGTATACTGTAAATCATCTCTATGTTCCTTTTAATACCTAAAATAACAACTTTTTTTGACAAGTTAATAGGCTGACTTTTTGGTATTACATTATTTTCATATATTGACTTCTATTGAGTAATGAAAAGATAGAGCTTACCAAGTGGGGCCCATGATCCCTAATAGTCTGATGACTGTGACTCTGTCTGCCCTCAGGTGTCCCAGGTGGACACTATATGCGAGTGCTTGCTGGAGCATGAGGAGCAAGTCCTTCGTGATGTTGCATTGGACTCTCAGGAGTGGGCAGAAGTGGCGATCGATGTCAATACAGTCCTCAAGGTACTACACCATGACAGTGGTGTCAGCAAATCACAGTCCAGTATAGGGAGCGACAAGAAAGTGGTTTTCTTATCCCTGCTCTGTGTTGCCTGAGCTGATAAGGTTACAGCTGTTTGTTAAATTCAAAAAAGCTAGGACAGCCTATATTTTTATGAACTAAGAAAATTTTTGAATATTTCCTTTGTGCATACTAATGAGTTTTTATAATGTTGACTTTCTGTTTGGTAAGCTTTTTCTTTGAAGAAATGTTTTTTCTCTTTCATTGATGTAGAGATATTGATGTTAATGTAGCTGTCAAAATCCATCATTTCTCTGGCCTCAAACTCCTGTTCCCAGCCTCAGCCTTCCGGTTAGCTGGACAAACACAGCACTACATCTGCCTTCTGCTTTTTAATTACTTAAAATCTGTTAATTAAATTATAACTGAAGGGGTTTCATTCCATTTTACCTATTAAACTCTGTAGTGCTGGGGTTTTTGTTTTTGTTTTTTGTTTTTCTGCTTTGGTTACTATAGTTTTCCAAAATGAAGTTAAATTGTGGAATAAAACAAATTTTTGAAAGCAGAAAGAACCCACGAGTGCTAAATGTTTTTCTTACTTGTAGGCTGGTATTGCACTTCTTTCTTAGACACAGCATCCCACAGAAAGAAATGAACTGAATTATGGCAATAATTGTTCTTACTACTTTTAAAAGAAAGAAATTTTAAAATTGACTGAACTATATTAACAGCCTGTTGTTTCCCATGTGTGATGATGCTTTTCATTTTTCCAGGACATGTTACAGGCTGCCACTCATTATCGCCTAAACAGAAGCTCCATGTATAGTCGGGAAGAACCACTGCGGGAGGAACCAGAGTATGTGCCGTGGACAGGTACCGTGCTGGAGTTTTGACAGGTGTTAGAATATGTTCCTAATGGTCTGTCATGTTAGATGCTGGGTTAGTCCCTAGGGCAGGTTTGTGAGTGAGGTGAAGGGCATCTTGAGACTCACTGAGTCCCTTGTGTATATTTATTGATTCCATTCTGTTATTTCTTTATCCGAATGGGGTTTATGACGTACCCGTTAGGTTTAAGTACCAGGTCCTTCACAGAAGCAGGTACTGCCTTGGAATAGGCTATGCTCTATGTTCATATCACAGAGTAAGTGGAGTAGCATTAAAGGAATTGAGATGGAAGCAGAATCACATGGACTTGTGTTAAGGAAATCTCCACTGAGGAAAGGTGAGGTTTAACTGGGGCACAAACAGGTATCACCTGAACATTGTTTTGTTTTCCTAGAGAGGTGAAGTTACCTAATTTTTAGGTATTTAGTCTTTTCCCTTGCCATCATGGAACCCTTTCTTAGAAGTTATTTTGTGAACTTTACAGCCACAAGTGGTCCATCTGGTATCCGCACAGCAATCATGCGCCAGCATGGGATCATCCTGCAGATGGTGTACCCCCAGGCTGATACCAACCTCCGGAGCATTATAATGGAGCAGCTTGTGGCACTGATTGACTGCTTCCTGGACAGTTATGTTTCCCAGCTGAAGTCTCTAGAGAAATCCAGTGCCCAAGAAAGATACAGCAGTCTAGAAGTGGAGTACCTGCAGAAAAGATCGGAGCTCCTCTCTCCCCTTCGTGAGTGTCTGAGAGTCAGAAAGGGCTGTGGGCTGCATGCAAGGTAGATGCAGGTTGATGAGCTCACATAGTGCAGTCTGTGCAGAGTTAATCTGCCTGTGACTGAGGACAAGAAGGGAGGTACACTTGGATAGCTTTCTGTCTTCTTGTCATCCAGCTTTTAAAATAACCTATTCTAGATTCTAGTACAAGTACCATAGAAGGCTCATTTGAAATAAATTAGTAAACTAAGCTCTGAAGATTCCCTTAGTCACTAAGTTCAGCATACTGGGCTTGGTGGCATTTTCCAGCACTTGAGAGGCTGAGTCAAAGAAAAAAAGAGCTCAGCCACTCAGTCCTTCACATGAGGCTTTAGAACAGAGCCTGGTAGTAGTTGGTGAGGGTGGCACAATGTGGCTGTTGATCAGAAAGCAATTTCTTTTCATATCCATATTCAGGAAAGTTTATTCTGCTAGTGAGTAATGGAAGACGCATCTGGGGAGGCAGTGATGGGTCCAGGGCTGCATTTACCTCTTTGGAAGGTTTTAGTTGGATCAGTAATGGGCATAGCTTATGTTGCATCATCTGTTCCTTCTCCTGAAGTCACACTAGGCCAGTACCCATGGGCAGCTTCTCTGGCAGAGAAGTACTGTGACTTTGATATCCTGGTACAGATGTGTGAACAGACAGACAACCAAGCCCGACTCCAGCGCTACATGACCCAGTTTGCTGACCAGGTAACCAGAGTGGATGGGGTGGGGTAGGGGTGAGGGATAGCATACCACACTGTCTAAGGCTTTTTCTTTCCAGAATGCTGCTGTGGCTTTGAGGTGAAGAATGATTTACATGGGAAGATGCAGATTTTCATGTTACATTGTCTCTTAGGCAGAAACTTCCTTATTGTAAATAGATTGTATCAGTTATGTAGCAGTCTACCTGCTGTGTGGCTCAGCCAGGAATGACAAGGAGGCATTTTTCAGATGCATAAACCCTGCCAGACCTCAGCAGAGGGAACCACCATCCTTGCTAGCGCCACACTCCCAGCGGAACCCCGAGCATCTGAGCTCAGGTTTTTTATTGGTTTAGAACCTCTTAGGTGCTCTCCCGATACCATGTGCAGATCGTAAGCAATCAAACATATCCCACAGAAATCAATAGCTGCAGACAATACAAAAACGCCAAGACCTAAGATAGCCCTTCACCCAATAGTGCATAAAACAATTACAAACATAACTAGAAATTAATTTCCACAACACAGTTACTTTTCTATTGCTGTGATGAAACACCATTGCCAAGTCAACTTACAGAAGAGTTTGAATTTAAGGTTTCAGAGGATTCTATTCTATGATGTTGGAGCAAATGCATAGCCATAGAAAGCTGAGGGCTCATATCATTAATGACAAGCAGAGAGAGCAAACTAGAAATGGTAGTCTTAGAGTTCTTAAAGCCCACCCCCAGGACATGTTTCCTTCAGCAAAGCCACACCTCCTGGACCTACCCAAACAATGTCACTGACTGGGAACTAAGTGTCCAAATGCCCAAAACTATAGGGAATCACTTAAATTACCACAGAGACACTGAGAGGTTTCCTGGCCTTTGGGAAATATTAAACTTTCACTTTTCACCCCTTTTTAAAAGAAAAACCCCTTGCATCTGTGTGTTAGGCATGGTGTAATCTGTGTTGCATAGTAGTGCCAACATGATTTTGACCAAGCATGACTTTTAAAAAATTCTTTTTATAGATTTTTGTTGTCGGCATTTTCTAACCAGTTTTGCACTTTTTCCTTTTTCTTTAACGTGTTTAGTAATTGTTTTAGAGTTCTTTAGAGTCTTGTTGTGACATCACAGTCTGGTCATTCTCCAACTGGCTTCCACTGCCTGCTTTTTACATTTCTAGTGAGGTTTCTCTGCTTCTTACATCACAAAACTTTGTTGTTTGTTTTGTTTTGTTTTTTTGAGACAGGGTTTCTCTGTTGTAGCTATGGCTGTCCTGAAACTCACTCTGTAGACCAAGCTGGCCTCAAACTCACAGAGATCCTTCAGCCTCTGCCTCCCAAGTGCTGGGATTAAAGGCATGAGCCACTACCGCCTGGCTCATATAATTTTTTTAGTTGAATGTCAGATATATTTGAAAAACCCATGACACTAGAAAGGGACATTCTTTTTGTCCTGGGCAAGTATCCTTATTCAGGCAATATATAGCTTGGAGGCAGATAGCTCGCCACTCCTGGGAGCAGATGTAGCCAAGCTTAGACTCTAGTCTTCTTGTGTTCATTTTATTTGTGACCTCAAGTCTTTGGGGCACCTGTCTGTGCTCATTGCTTCATTACTGCAGAGTTCCTAAACTAGGAGACCAAAGGAATGTTTAGTTCTGCTGTCCAGTCATTCTCCCTAGCACCCCAGCACTCAGTGCATACCTTTTGGGGACAACCATACCAGACGACATTTAGACTTCCCTGGGTTATAGTTTGGCACACCAGCTCACATGCTTGTCTGTTTAAAACTCCACTCTAAGATGTCACTTCTTGGTACTGTTGATAGAACTCCATGTAATGATTGAGATATTTGTGCTATCCAAAAATGAAACTACTGGCTATAAGTGACTGTTAATGGCTTGAGGTATGGCCAGTGTGCCTGAGGAAAACAGGTTTTATTTTGTTTTCCAAGATAGGGTCTCACTCCTATCTGTCCTGGAACTCCTTTTATAGACCAGGCCTTGAACTCACAGAGATCCACCTGCCTTTCCCTCTGAAGTACTGGGATTAAAGCCGGCTAATACCAGAGGTTTTAATGTAACTAAATTCCAATAGTGACATTTATTGGTCTGCTCCCATGAGGGCCAATGTGTGCTAGTCTCCCATTATTAGCACTGATGCCAATGCTGTTTTGTTTTGGTTTTTCTTTTAAGTTATTTTATGTTTATGAGTGTTTTGCCAGCACATGTATATTCAACATATACATGTCTGGTTCCCGTGGAGGTCCGAAGAAGGCATCATCCCTTAGACCTGAAGTTACTGTTGTGGGCCATCAGGTAGATTCTGAGAACCAAACCCAGGTTCTCTGCAAGAGCAACAAGTGCTCTTCACTGCTGAATCATATCTCTATCAGACCAGTGCTTTTTAGAAGTATTTCTGCTGAGGCAGCCAGGGGTTGGTCAAGGAAGAGGACTGAATTCAGAAGTAGGAATGCACTATCCATGTGGGGTAGACACTAACAGTAAGAACACATGTTTTATTTTGTTTTACTTTTTAATTAAATGTATATGGATGTTTTGCTTGCGTGTATATCTATACATCATATGCATGCCCAGTGCTAAAGGAGGCCAGAAGAGGTGTTGAATCACCAGGAACTGGAGTTGAAGACAGTTGTAAGCTACCATGTAGGTGTTGGAAATTGAACCTGGGTCCTCTGTAAAAGCAGTCAGTGATTTAAATGCTGAGACATCTCTCCGGCCCCAACACATGTATTCTTACAACACAGGAATTACTTGCCAAAAGATTTTATTTGGGGAACTGCAAAGAAGCTTAGCACCAAGCATAATGGCCTGAGTTCGATCCCTAGAACCTATTTGGTGGAAAGAGAAAACCAACTCCTGAAAGTTTTCCTCTGACCTCCACATGTGTACCATGGCACATGCATGCTCACAAACACACATAAAAGTCGGAAGATTTCTATCTGGAGGTCTTTGAAAGGGACTTAGTATTTTAGATTTTTAAAGCTGTTTTACTAACTATTGATACATTCTTGATCTATTCTTTGTAGAATTTTTCAGACTTTCTCTTCCGTTGGTACCTGGAAAAAGGAAAACGGGGAAAATTATTATCTCAGCCTATTTCTCAACATGGACAGCTGGCAAATTTTTTGCAAGCCCATGAGCATCTCAGCTGGTTACATGAAATTAATAGCCAAGAATTAGAAAAGGTAAGATGGTTTGGGTATGAGAAGCACCTGGTTATGCAGTTAGGTAATTAATCTGAGTTTTAATAATTAAAGAATTGTTTATAGCCATGCAGCTGATAAAGGTTTAGTATCTAGACTTTGTCTTTGCTTACTTGAGACAGAATCTCACTGTGTAGCTCTAGCTGACCGGAAACTCCCTGTGTAGTCCAGGCTGACCTCCAAAGTCACAGAGATCCACCTGCCTCTGCCTCCTTCTGCTTCTGTCTGAGTTCCTGTCTTGACTTCCCTCAGTGACCACTGTGATTAGAATGTGTAAACCCTTTCTTCCCTAAGTTATTCTTGGTCAGTGTTTATCACTGCAGCAGAAAGCAAATTAGGACAGGAAGTACATGTGTTAACAATCAACTAATAGCATGTTTAAATAAAAAAAATATTGTAAGTTGACGTATCTTCACTATATATATTCAAAGAATGCAAGATAAAGTGTAAATATATACATACAGTGTTAAAAGATTAAATAAGACTAGTTAACATATGTACTATAAGAACTTAGATTTGAGAGTCTGTGAAATGGCTCATTAGATAAACGCTCTTGGCACCAACCCTGACCATCTGAGTTCATGCCCTAGATCCTTTGGTGGAAACAACTAGCTCTTTCAAGTTGTCTTCTGACCTCACTTTCACCACCAGCCAAGGGCTCATGCTTGTGTACACACAAACAAAATGATAGAAAGGAATCTTAAGTCAGGTGTAGTGGCATATGCTTTTAATCCCAGCAACCAACCTAACTGAGTCCATGAGCTACAAGTTCAGCGAGAGACCCTGTCTCATAAACAGAGCAACTGATAGAGACATGAAACATCTCTGTCCTGCATACACGCATATGTACATGCGCACAGACAGAAATACATACACAAAATTCAAATTGTGAGTAAAAACAGTGCAAATTAAAGTGCTCATGACAGGATGCTGAATGGATATGCAGCTGTTATGGAGCAGGTATTTTCCGAGTCTTCCTTTCCAGTGCTTACCATGCCAGCTTGAGATTTTGCTGTGTATCACTTAGTGCCCAGTTAGGCTCATTATTTACCAACATGTCTTCCTTAGAGACAGCTGCCAGAAGAAATCGGTTGGGTATTTGCTGAGCTTTTACTTCAAGGGCTTCTGGTAGTTTTCTTGTTTTGTTTATTGTAGGCTCATACGACACTGCTCAGTTTGGCAAATATGGAAACTCGTTACTTTGCAAAGAAAAAAACCCTTCTTGGCTTGAGTAAACTAGCTGCATTAGCTTCAGACCTTCCAGAGGACACGCTGCAAGAGAAAATTGAAGGTAAGTGGGGATCAGAATGAGAAGGCACACAAGTCAGTTGTACTTGACTACCTGCTGTCTTTCCATTTCAGTAGGAATGCTGTTGTTTTACTCAGTGTCTACACTTGATATCATTCAGTCATGTACTTAGAATCATTAATACCATTATTATTCTACTGAGTAGGTGGAAGCAAGAGGTTTCCTAGGGTTTGCTCGCTAACCAGTCTAGTCAAATTAGTAAGATCCAGTTTTTTAAGAGATCCTGTCTTAAGAAATAAAGCAGAGAACAATTGAATAAGACTTCCAATGTCAACCTCTAAACTAAAAGCCAAACCATTGAGTTGAAGGGTTGGGGAAAAGATAATCCTGTGTTTTCAGTGTCAGTACATATACCTTTCAGATAAATCAAGCCCATGTTTCATACTTCTGGAGTGCTGTGACATGGTAATATATATCATCACACAGACCCCTTTGCTGATCCTTACTCTGCATCTCCTCACAAGGGAACAGTACATTGTATACTATGTCAGCCTGGATTCTTCAGTTGTTAGTAATTGAAGACAAAAAGTCAAACTGTTTTAGATTAAAGGCACATGGTGACCAAATTAGCATGAGGCCTTTGATTGGATCTTTGGTCATCCCTCAGCCAAACAACTGTGATGAATATTTTGGGAACAAAATATTGAACTTTCTTGAACTTTCTTTTTTTCATTGTTCTTGAGAAAAGGTCTCACTAGGAAACCCAGGTTAGCTTTGAACTTACAGCCCTCCCACATCAGCCTCCTGAATGGTATGAATGAACATGTATAATATTAGATGATATTACCATAAGCTTGGTTTTTCTGTATAGTCCTGGCTATCCTGGAACTTATTCTGTAGACCTTGCTGCCTCTGCCTCCTAAGTGCTGGGATTAAAGCCATATTCCGCCTGACCTATATGTCCTTATTCTTAGGAATACATGCTGAAGTACTTAGAATTAAAATGCCATGGTGCTTCCAGCTTCTCTATGATAGAAAAAGGGAAGAAAAAAATGGAGGAGAGAAAAAAGCTATGCACTGTGGCATATACCTGTTATCACTGCACCTTGGAGGGTAAAGTGGAAGAGCTGAAGTTTTAGGGGCAGTCTTGGCTACATAGGAACCTGAAGGCCAGCCTAGGCTCAGTGAGATCCTGTCTCAAAAGAATAATTGTGTACCCCTTTAATCCCAGCACTCAAGAGGTAGAAACTGGCAAATATCGGTCTCAAGATTAAATAAATTTTGGTTATATGAATAATTCCTAGGAAACATTTTAATTATGGGGAAAAGAGGGAGTATTTGATTAGGGGTCCACCTCCTGAAGTTAACTACTGTGATTTTGGTTTCACTTTGCTCATTGGCAATTTGTGGAACGCTGCTGCCGTGAGTAGAGATGCTGTGCTTCAGCCTCCGTCTGTTTATTGCTGTGGGTGGGTGGACAGCAGTTCATTTCCCCGTCTCCAGCAGCCCAGCGCAGCTAGGCAGAGAATCTGGAACATGCAGAGGCCTGGAACCTTACCCGTTAATAGATGGATACACATTCATCTGGGTTTTGTTTTTTTTCTGGTATACCGTGGTTTCTGAATGATGCTGCCATACTCTTTCCCTGAGCTGCCCTAAAATGGGGCCTGCAGCTGAGGCTCAGACCTCCTCTCCTGAAGTACATAAGTGGCTTTTCTCTTCCCCAGCTGCTTCCATGGATAGGTTTGGATCAAACAATAAATATGTTGTCATCAGTGAAGAATAAGTTAAGTTAATAACATAACATCTGGAGGCTATGGGTAGCAATGAGTTGCCTTTAGAGCTGTTTAGTTTTTAATTTATATTTGATTGATGATGGCAGAAGTGCAAATCTCATCATTGCCTGTCTTTGATCACCAGCAATGGCTGAGCAAGAGCGCTTCCTGTTACACCAGGAGACCCTGCCAGAGCAGCTACTGACCGAGAGGCAGCTGAGTCTTAGTGCCATGCCTGTGTTGACCGCACCACAGCTCATCAGTGTAAGTGTCATAGCTGTCATGGCCTCATCCTGTTTCCACACTCAAAACAGGCTTGCATTTTCTAGGCCATACTTTGGAGTTCCCAACAGGGTCTTTTCCCTCCTCCCACCTGCCAGAGAGCTTTCCCCTAGAAAATCTAATAGGAGCAGGAGGAGTTAGCAGAACACAGCTCCCCTGGTCCTCCAGGTGCTCATCCAGAGAACTCCAGGAATCACTGTAATTTGCTTTCTCAGAATAGGACTGTATGCTATGAGGTAACTTTCTGCCTAGAATGTTACTCTACAGAGTCTTGTTAGCAAAGGTGTGTTTAAAGAACTAAGATGCACACTTTAGATACTACCTCGCGTGTTTCCTGGCCACCAAATGATCCAGGGCAAGGCGAGAGCATCTAGGTTGCATCAGATGAGCAGCTGGTGCTGTGTGCATACTGCTTTCCTCTTCCTCTCAGACAGTTCACTCTGAGTCTATTCTAATTGTAGTTAAAGGAAAGCAAGCAGTTCAAAACCTTGAGTGTAGGCTACTGTTGACAACAGAATTTCTGAATGGTGCTCTCTCTTGAGAGAGCATTTAATTGAAAGATCTAAGATGTAGGCTATAACTACTATTATTTCATGTGTCATTAAGAAGGAAAGTGTGCTGCCAGTCTTGCTCAGACACATCCATTTAAATGCTACTCTCCAGTTTCAAAGGTGGAGCAAAGAGATTTGCAAAGTATTAGGCAATGAAAACTAGGAGATAGTTTATAAAAGACTTTTTTTTATTGTTAATGGATTATATGCAGTTTTTAAAAATGAAATTTGTCTTATTGTATATAGTTGCTAGTAGAGGAAGATAGGAAAAATTCATATTGATAATCGTAACAACAAAAAGTTTTTGATTAAAAGATGGCAGGGTTTTGAGGAACATGTACAGTCATCTGGCATCTAACTCACCAGGGAGACTGTGCATCACACTGGAGGTGTTTGTTTACTTCTTTTACAGTGTTGAACCCAGGGCCTCTTATGCTAGGTAGGAACTCATCACTGAGCCTAGCTGTATGCTAGGTTATAGTTTTTAAAACTGTGAAAGAGTAGCATTCCAAAAGCCATACAGTGGCCCTATGAGCCCAAGGGAAAGAACTTATGTAAAAGATTATGCATAGAAGCCTGCTGAAAAGCTTGTACCATCTTCTTGATCTAAGAAGATAAATTTTCCAGCATTTTAAAAAAGTATGTATATTCCATTATTCAAATACATTTCTGGTTTAGAATCTGCATTGTTAGGCAGTTTGCTATAGATAGAATATAGTTCCCAAATATGATGTTGTTTTTGGCTACAAAAAGATGTATAGATTGTGTAAAAGAGAACAGTGACTTTTCTTCATCAACTGTCCTGGGTAATTTTCTACCTTGGAACTTGTTGCAGTTATACATCTGTGAGGAAAACAGAAGAGCCAATGAATATGATTTCAAGAAAGCCTTGGACTTGCTGGAATATATTGATGAGGTAAGAAACTACTCTGCTTTAGACATTTATGTACATATAAATTGGAGGAAAAGAACTTTTTAGTCAGTCATAAAATACACTCATGAAAAAGTTTAATTGTAGAAAAAAGTTAAATTTTCTTTTGCCAAAGAAAAGCCCCTCACCCTTGTGGTTACATGCCTCTTGGACTTCCAGAAACAGCACAGAGAGAGGTATATAACAGAGAGAGTGGCATTTGGAATGGCAGTTACAGTAAGACAGGGAAAGAGAGAGCACACAAGCTGATGATAGGGAAAGCAGGCAGAAATAAGGCTCAGATAAAGTGCACTAACTGGGGTTTTAGAAAGGTTACAATTTAGATCTCTCTCAGTAATCTCTTCTCCATGCTGGGAGAAGCTGAACCAGAGTGGGGTAGAGTTAGTTCAGCCCCCAAGATTTCGATTAAGACAGCCAGAAAGAGGATGTAAAGGTTTTTCTCTCTCGTTTCTTTTCTGTTCCTTTTCTTCTTATCCCTTTGAGCTAACTGAGGATTAAAAATGTTACAAGTTAGATATCTTTCAGCTGAGAACAGAGGGGCGGAGTCAAGTTGCCAGTGAAAAAGTAAGTTACAAAGGCTTGTAAGCTTAGATACAGAGCTCAGACAGACCCAAACGGCAGAAAACAGCCACACCCACACCCCTTTTTCAAAGAAAAACCCATTGCATATCATTTTGGTTAAGAGTCTAAAGTGACTTACCAAGAGCCATAGCTCTTGTAATGCAGGCATCTATCCAGCCTGTTAGAAGAGCTGATAGGAAATGCCAGTTCTGGAGACTCCTTCCACATTTCTAGTTGGCTCTTCTATGCAAGGAAAAAAAAGAGAGGGGGGACCGATATCTATGAGAACAACTTGAGAGTCAGTTTTCTCCCCCTTACTAATGGGATATCGGGAGCAAATTCAGGTCATTTGGCTTTGTGGTCATTTGCCCATACCTGCTAAGCACTGGTCCCTGAAATTTTTTGGTTTTTTTTAGACAGGGTTTCTCTGTTGTAACTCTGGCTCTCCTGGAACTCACTCTGTAGAGCAGGCTGGCCTTGAACTCACAGAGATCCACTTGCCTCTACCTCCCAAGTGCTGGGATCAAAGGCGTGTACCACCATCACCTGGCCCCTGATTTTTTAATGGAGCTTTTCAAAGTCTTGAGGTATTCTTTTTCATAGCCACCTAATAGAAGCTGTCTTCAGCTTTCAAAGAGTGGTAATGCAAGTGCAGTAGGATCAGTGGTTCTGTTTCTTGGCTATGTAATCAGAAGTTGTTTAGTAAGTTTTAGAGTCACTTTTTACACCTTTTTTTGTTGTGCGATTTTTTTAATTGTGTTTAAGTGTAAATATATAAATATATATATATACACACACACACACATACATATGTGTGTGTGTGTGTGTGTGTGTGTGTATATGCATATAAGCATACCATGTGTGTGCAGTGCCTACAGACGTCAGAAGAGGGTTTTGGATTCCCTGCAACTGAATTTACAGACAGTTGTGAACTTCTATGTAGGTTCTGGAAACCAAATCCAGTTCTGCAAGAGCAGAAAGTGCTGTTAGTTGCTGTGCCATCCCTCCAGCCTGTTTTGGGATTTTGGCGGGGGATTTGAAACAGGATATTGGTATGGCAGCAGTCCTCTTACTCCAGCCTCCCACCTCCCAACTGCTGAGCTCACAAATGTGTGCTACCGTGTGTGGCTATACAACCATTTGGGTTTATGTTCTATGTGCATTCATGTTTGTGTATGCATGTATACTTCTGTGCACTTGAGTATGGAGGTCAGAGGACAACCTTGAGTGTTGAACTCAGGAGCACCATTCACATCCTTTGGGACAAGGTCATTTGTTACCCTAGAGCTCTTCAATTAGACTAGCTAGACCGACTAGCTAGTGAGACCCAAGGGTCCTCCTTTTTCCCTCCCCACTGCTTGGATTACGAGGGTGCACCAATCACACCCAACAATTTTACATGAGTTCTAGAGTGAGATGCTCATGTTTGCAACACTTTACTCTCTAGGATTTTTCCCCTCCATGACCCCTTTAATCTTAACCTCTTAATGTTTTTGATGAACTCTGAGTGATCTGAAAACAGCATAGACAGCAGCAATACTAACACTTTAAAGAAAGGAAGAAAGAGGGCTGGAGATTAAGAGCACTTACTGCTTTTGAAGAGAACCAAGTGTGTTCCTAGCATCCACATAGCAGCTCACAACCATCTGTAATTACAGTTCCAAGAGATCTTGTGCCTCTTTCTTGCCTCCTTGGGCATCATGCACACATGTAGTACATTTACATACATACAAGCAAAATATTAATATACATAAAAAATAAATTTTATACATGGTGGTGATGGTTATGAATTGATGTGGAACAGCAGTGTTAATTAGGGGGTCAATATAATTAAAATTTAAATGATCGTTTTTTAAAGCCAAGCTTTAATCAGGTTGTTTTGTTTTACTGTGAAGGAGGAAGATGTGAGCATCGATGATCTGAAGCTAGAGATCCTGTGCAGAGCACTGCAGAGAGATGAGTGAGTCCTTCTTGGGAGCCAGGTCCCTAGGCAGGAACTGCTCTCAGCAGAACTGTAACTCTGTGTACAAGATGGGCTTCTGTGCCTCTGGGTAATTTCAGCATGCTTGAGCATAGTACTGGTTTCATTGGTAATCTTACTTTTTAATTCAGTAATTTAGGAATAGCCTAAAGAGACTTAAGACCACTGGTAAAATAAATCACTAGGGTTTTTTGTTTGTTTGTTTTGTTTTTTGGCTGCTGGAATTAAAGCCATGTACCATTGTGTCCAACTAATAAAATCACTGCTTTTAATATTATAATTCAGTTTAAACAAAATGCATGTTCCTTATTCTCCCAGAAGTCAGACCCATTTTATATATAAGAATAGACTCAAAGCTATGTTGTGTATGTTAATAAAGTGGCATGAGGGCTAGTGCACACTTCTTGGTCACTTAGTCATTCTTGGCATTTTCTTATAGCCATATCCTTTCTTCAAAGGGACACAGTGATATAGAGAAGCCAGAGCTATCCTAGGACTGGACTCCAGGCAAGAAGTTATGAGAGGTCTGGGTGCTGGGACACTCATACCACTTTCTTTCCTGGGTGCTCAGATTGCCATGCAACTTTCTGTTGCCAATCATTCTCAGGCAGCTAGGATTATTGAATTTGGTCTTGGCATCATCTTCTAGAATGTGACTCTTTGGTCTCTTGGTCTATCCCAGTTCCCAAAAAGATGCTTTAATTTATTTATTATTTATTTAGTTTATTTATTTATTTAGTTAGTTAGTTAGTTAGTTAGTTAGTTAAGGGTGTGTGTGTGTGTGTGTGTGTTGTGTGTGTGTGTGTGTGAATGTTTTCCTGCATGTATGTCTGTGCAACACATGCATGATGTCAAGTGACCACAGAGGTCAGAAGATGTTCATACCCCAGAACTGGAATTACAGATGATTAGGAACCACCCCACCATGTGGACTCTGAGAGCTAAACCCAGGTCCTTTGAAAGAGCAGCCAGTGGTTCTTAACTGTTGAGCCATCTTTCCAGCTCCAAGAATACTATATATATGCTAACTCCTTTCCTGGTTTAAAAAAATTTTTTAACTATTTTATTTACCTAATTATCTATTTAGTGTGTCATAGAGGTCAAAGAATAACTGTGAAATCAGTTCTCTCCTTCCACCTCCCTTTATCAAGTACCAAACTCAGGTCATCGACTTGCCTGTTAAGCATGTTACTGTTGATAGCAAGCATTGAGCCATCTTGTCCTAGCATCTACTCTGAGTGTTAGGATGCCTATAACTTGTATACACTGTGTACCAGAAAGCAATAGCTGCATGTTCCTGTCCCACTGGACAAGCCATTCTCCTTTACCTTGATGCAGTGCATTCATGTTCAGAAAAGGCAGAATTTCTGAAAATTGTTTCTACTGCTGTGCTCAGAAAGACAGCATTTTAGGATGCTAACTGGATTTGTAATTGAAGCTTTTTTTTTTTTTTTTTCAGAAAGATGCCTCACACCAAGTGACACACACCTGTAATTCTAGCACCTGAGAGTCCAGGCAAGAGAATCAAGAGTCACTCTTGATTAAAAAAAGACTTTTTAAAAATTGTGTGGTGGTGATAGTGGTAGTGATGGCATGTATTACCAGTGTAGCTTTTTCAGGACAGATTTAGGTGTGTCCCGCATTTAAAGGCCCTTATTTTGATAACTTGGCGCCATATCACAGAACTTGACACTCCACAGAATGGCTATCAGGAGAAAGCCACAGTGGCAAACAAAAGCCATTTGTCTCAGTTGTCATAATAATCAGTTTCCCTGACAATTTTTTTTTCAGCTGGTCTGGTTCAGATGGCAAAGATGATCCAATCGAAGTGTCTAAAGACAGTGTATTTGTGAAGATTTTGCAGAAACTTATAAAAGACGGTAAGTGGTTTATTTACTATTAGAAACTAAATGTTGCTCCTTGGTTTTGGATATCATGGGAGTTGGCTGTTGCTAACACAAGGTTCAGATGAAGCAAGATCACATATAGGATGAGGCTTGTTCTCAGTGAAGTTGCTTTTCTACCCTCGGCTCTGGGGGACCAGGCTTAAGGTGCAGTTGTTCTTGACCCCACGACACAGACTCTATTTGTAAATGATAAAGTCTATACTGGCAGAAGCAATCATTCTCTGCTGACTCCTGTGAAGACTGAAAATGTGAAATGAGATAAAAACTTTTTTTTTATGTACTCTTTACTGAACTGCCTAAGAATAAATGACAAGGGGGCTGGAGAAATGGCTTGGCAGTTACAAGTGCTTCCTGCTCTTTCAGGGGACTGAAGTTCAGTTCCCAGCTGTCAGGGAGCTCACGATGCCTGTAACTCCAGCTCCTTATTCTGGCCTCCACAGTCACCTGCACACACACATGAAATACAAACAAGGGCTACTGAGCCATCTCAGCAGGTAAAAACACTTTTCCCAAGCCTAAGGTTCTGAATTCAATCCCCAGGACCCACACAGTGGAAGAGACAACCAATTTCCAAAAATTGTCATCTGATCTTCACACATACACAAACTAAGAAAGTCTAATAGGACTAGAGAGTTGGTTCATCAGTTAAGAACACTTGTTGTGCTCTTGCAGAGGACCCAGATTCAACTACCGGCACCCACATACTAGTTCACAACTGTTTGTAACTCCGGTCCCAGGGAATCCGGAATCCTTCTCATCTTTGCCAGCACCAGGCACATAAAATACATGCAGACAAAATAGTCACACACATAAAACAAAATAAATAGAAATATATGTGTGTGTGTGTGTGTAATTTTTTTAATTTACTTTTTTAAGAAAGTGTAGTTTAAAATTGGGTCTGGATAGATGGTTAAACAGTTAAGAGCACTTGCTGTTCTTCCAGAGGAGCTGGGTTCAATTCCCAGCACCTACATGGTGGCTCACAACCATCTGTAGCTCTAGTTCCAGGGGATAGAACGCCTAGCATCTGAGGACACCAGACACACATGTGGTACATGTGGTACACACACAAACATGCAGGCAAAATACTCATATGCATAATTTTAAAAAACTTCTTTAATGAAATTGCAAGATATTTATACACATTTATACATATCCATTTAAGCATTAAAACTAAGATTTAATTTAGAAATAAAAATAAGAACATAATATGCTTTATGCCTGTGTTCTTTGTTTAAAGCTGTAAGATTCCATTTGCTGAAAAAAGTCCAAATATGGTATGGCTTTGGGAAAGATGAATCTCAAAAGAGACTTCTGCCTTTCATTTACTGGGAGCTTAAAACATGGAGATGTCAGAAAAGACACAGAAGACAGTACAGTTATACACAGAAACAAGTATGATTCTTACCAAATTATTAAGACAGGATGCTAGGTCCAGACAGTGTACAGACCACCTCTAGCAGATCTTTTGAGATTCAGAGATGCTATATTTGAGGAACATACAATGTTCCTAATGTATTCTATGTCCAGTGGTCCTGCAGAATGAATAAGAATGGTATTTACAACTGGGCTGTGGTGGCACATGCCTTTATCACCAGTACTGGGAGGCAGAGGCAGGCAGATCTCTGTGAGTTTGAGGCCAGCCTGGTCTACAGGGTGAGTTCCAGGACAGCCAGAGTTACAACAGAGAAATCTTGTCTTGGAAAACAAACAAACAAACAAACAAAAAAGAATAGTATTTACTGGGAAGATAGTCATATGAACCCAACATCATTATAACAAATACAAAAGGATGATGCTGGATGCTTAAAGTTTTAAAGTATTAAAGTTTAAAGTATTAAAATATTTTAATTGGATAAGTGCCTCTTCTCAAGGATGTCTTCTTTAAAACCAGAGAACCAGATAGAAATGTAACAAATTATATGATCTTACTCATTTAGAATTTTTGTCCGATTTTCTTTGTCAAATGACATTACGTGAACTGTTGTAATTGTTGTGGTCCAACAGTCCATTGATCGGTGCATCCTGGCTTCCTGACCTCGCTGTCCTTCGTCTCTGGCTTCATTTGAATTGCTGCTGTTTGTTGAGTTTTCATTTCTGTGAGACAGAGTTTACTGTGCTGCACAGGTTGGTCTTGGGTTGTCAGGTTCAAGGGATCCTTCTCCCTCAGCATCCTGAGTGCTGGGGTGACAAGCATCCATATTGTCGTGACATCTTTGCAGTACTGTGGCCAGCTCTGTGACAGTGTTCTTATTAAATTAGTCCCTAAATAGGGCCACATAGAAATGACTATTAGTTGAAAACTTCCACATTGAAGGAATGTCTTAAGCTGTAGAAAAAAATGAAAATTTCAGGTTCTACTAAAGACCTCACCTGGAGCAGCTGTTTTGATGAGTGAGAACCTGGAGGTAGCTCTGAGAAGGCTGTTACCATATTGAGGGCACTGTGAACAGGAGGAGCCCCCTGTGCAGGGCCCTGTTTGCTCAGCTTACCATCAGCCTCTCATCTGCTGGGGAGTCTCCAAAATCAGAAGTGACTGTGTCTTTTATTTGCAGGTATCCAGCTCAGTGAATACTTGCCAGAGGTAAAGGACCTACTGCAAGCAGAGCAGCTGGGAAGCCTCAAGTCCAACTCTTACTTTGAATTTGTTCTAAAAGCAAATTATGAGTATTATGTCCAGGGACAGATGTGACATTTCTAGAAATGGTTGTTTCTAAAATTTGTATAAATGTTTGCTTATTAAAAAAAAAAAAGCGAGGTCAAAAATTTATGTCTTAATCAACTTGAAGTTTGTATAGTTTCATCTGTGGCAGCCACGTTTTTAATGCTTCATTTGGGAGCTATAATATAAAATAGAGGTGTAACCCTAATTTTCTTTTTCAGTTTCAAGATATTTTCTTCTCCTTTTCCACTTGAAGTCACTCTTGTTTCTGTGTTGCTGCCCTTTCTCTAGCCTCCCTTGGTCCAATGAGACATGCAGTTTCTCTGGCACTGCCGCCATGTATACATTACTTCTGTCTTGAGGATTGTAAGATTGAGCCAAGTTTGGTGACATACACCTATAATCCCAACACTCTAGAGCCCAAGTCAAAAAGATACTGAATTCAAAGCCAGTCTGACCAACATTAGTAAGACCTTAAAAAAACAAAAATGTTAGATTGCCTGTCCCCACCCCTAATTGATGATCCTATACCAGCCGGCCCAGCCCTAAAATGACATACAAGTAACATTTTATGGACTGAGCAGGTTATATTTAGATCAACAATTAAAGAAAAGAGGCCATGAATTTGAGAGAGAACAGAGGAATGGGGAATAATGGGAGGTGTTGGAGGGGGCAAGGGAAGGGGAAATGATGTAATTATATTTTAATTTCAAATAATTCAGGGAAAAAAATGTTTTTAAAGATTGCCCTCATCGGTCTCTGGAGTCACTGTTACTCTGATGTGGTACACTGAGGAGTCTCTGGGATGTTGATATCTCTTGGTCAGAGCCAGAGGGAAGCACCTACATAGCAAAATGAATGTCAAATTTTGCTGACTTACTATATGGCTGAGAAACCAAAACAGTGGGCCTAACTCATGAGAGTTGACAGCTGGTAACCCATTGGGAATATTCCCCACTTTCTACATTGATTTAACACACAGACACACAACAATAACAACATTAAGATAGGGATCTAACTGTGTGATTCTGGCTGACCTGGAAATTACAATTGTAGACCATGCTGTCCTCAGACTCAAAAATCCATCTCCCTCCTAAGTTCTGGGATTAAAAGTATGGGCCACCACACCCATCAATAATGAATGACTTAATGAAAGTGTTATGATAAATAAGATGTTTGTGTGACTTTCTAAGGTCTCAGTAAGTTGTCACTGCTACACAATATGGTATTGAAATTGGCTGTAGACTCAGTATTGACTGATGACCCTAGGATGATTTCTGGTTTCACCATAGTCAGTCCTTTGACAAGCACTGTAATGCTGAGGCCAGTCTGTTCATAGATGTTCTGGGAGCTATGGGCATGGCCCACTTGTCTGAGGAGGGAGGCCAACCCTCTGTCTATGTCAACTACTGTAGCTCAGAATAGTTGGCATTTAAACTTATTCCAACAGTGAAAATGAAATTAAGACTGTTTTGAATATCTTTCCCTTCTAAATTTTGAAAACTGGGCACATAATCAGCCTTTAAAAAATTAATGATTTGTTCCTAAACCAAGGAGCTACTAAGAGTGTCTGCTGGTACCCTGTGACAAATTTTTCTTGGAAACCTTGTTGGCTTGTCTGTTCAGAATGACAGCTGCTATGGGAAGGGCCAGAGATCCTCAAGACCAACTCATGGCATCTTAGACTGTCATGATCCCACATTCTGAATGTTTTCAGGCTAAGTACAGTCCCACCACAGCCTCTCCCACCCACTCCCATTCTCTCCTCAGAATGACTATATATGTATTAAAAATCCCACATATTGAACCAAGTGTGGTAACACATGACTTTAACCCTAGCACTTGGGAGGCAGAGCTAGGTGGATCTGAATTTAAGGCCAGCCTGGTCTAAGTAAAGAGCTCCAATCCAGCCACTGCAATATAGTGAGACCCCATCTCAAGATGGCAAACCTACACATAAAATACAATATATACGGGGGGAAAAGTATAAAACAAACTTCTTTTTGAGATAGGGTCTCACTATGCAGCTCTGACTGGCCTCAAACTCTCAGTTCTGCCTTAGCCTCCCAAGTGATAGGACTACAAATATGTACCACTATACCTGGCTAAAATAGTGTTTTGGTTTTTGTTTTGTTTTTTTAAGGGATATGGAGAAAAAATACTCAAATAGCCATTCAGCCAGGAAGCCTTGGGTTCCTGTTTTAAAGTAAGCCTTGGACTGTATTAAACCAAGCCACCTTTTGTTTTATGAGGCATGGTGACTACTTTGCACATCTTTAACTCTGTTCTCAGTCAAAGGAACCTTTCCAGGAGTTTTCCTCACCCGCTATGGTAACAAGTCTCATGTACAGATCTGCATTTTGATGTACCGTGGCCTTAATAAAACCAAAGTTCCTTTACTCCAATAAGAACCCATTCCTGGGGCCAGTTCAGCAGAGAAGCACTGCAAGCCTGACAACCTGAGCTCAGTCCCCAGAATCCACAAACAGGTGACAGGAGAGAACCATTCCACAAAGCTGTCCTCTGACCTCCGCGTGTGCACCTCTCTAGAGAAGACCCTGGAGGCTGTGTGGTTCCAGAGCTGTAGCACGGGTTGGCAGGGAAGAGCTGACCTGTGCTGCTGCTCACTGGGGAAGGGCAGACTGGTGCTAATACAACCCTATTCCACAAAGGAGAGTGGGGAATTGTGTTAGCTGTCCTGTTTGCCTCTGGATAGATAGTGTAAGGACTAATAGGGTATGAAGAATGAAGGGACAGAGGGGAGAGAAAAGTGTAAACACACCAACATGGTGGCTTAAGTCCCCTGCCCAAAGGCATTTGGGAGGCCTGCAGGAAGATGAGTTTGAGTCCAGTCAAGATACCAGAAAAAGAGACCTTGTCAGGAACAGAAAAGACTGCAGCTGAGTTTGGAGAATGCATCTGCCCCACTCACTGGCCTGCTGCTGTGCCAGGTGTGGTACAGTAGGTTTCCTGGTGTTCACTGTCAACTTTGGATGTGCTGAATGTCATGCCAAGATGAGAAAACTTGGTAGTGGGATAAGCAAGAGATACAATAGGCTTGCTGGAATTTGTGGCAGTACTTAGAGCTCGGACCCTCTGAGGTCCAGGATATCATCAGCATGTTTTTCCTTACATTCATGGCCCAAATATAAGTACTCCCCAAAGCTGTACATGCTATGCATTTACTGCTTGCTTCTTTCTAACAGCTCCATTGCCCCAGCATAGGAGGGCACAAGATAAAGCCAAGAGCTGATGGTGGCCCTGTTAGGCTGTGCAGTTTAGGAAGAGCCATATGTGGGAGCCTGGAGGAGCCTCAGCGTGCCTATGCCCTCAGAGGATCTGCAC